>LT598452.1:1303909-1712227 GCA_900074755.1 Lachancea nothofagi CBS 11611 | reverse complement strand
ATGATCAAGGTTACTAGAAATTTATGGAAACAAGTACTGGGAAACGCTCTATTGATTTTGGGTATTTGTCGGGATTCTACTTTTTTTTTCTATTTCTGGTATCCATAATCGTATCAGTCTATTTCAGTGGAACGGTACCAGCCAGCCAAATAGACGAAAATCAGGCACCAGTCCATGGAGTGTATACCGTGGAGTTGACACCAGCTGTTGGAGTCTCAACGTAGTATATGGTTTCCGTGGTTGGGATACCGTCAGATCCAGTGAAAGTAGTGACATCAGTCGAGAAAGTCGAGGTCAATGCACCGGTCCATGGAGTGTATACCGTGGAGTTGACACCAGCTGTTGGAGTCTCAACGTAGTAGATGGTTTCCGTGGTTGGGATACCGTCAGATCCAGTGAAAGTAGTGACATCAGTCGAGAAAGTGCTAGTGATAGAGCCAGTCCATCCGGTGGTGATAGTGGAGTTCACTCCCACAACTGGGGTTTCGACGTAGTAGACAGTCTCGGTAGTCGGAATACCATCAGATCCAGTGAATGTGGTGACATCAGTAGAGAAAGTGCTAGTGATAGAGCCAGTCCATCCGGTGGTGGTAGTGGAGTTCACTCCCACAACTGGGGTTTCGACGTAGTAGACAGTCTCGGTAGTTGGAATACCATCAGATCCAGTGAAGGTGGTGACATCAGTAGAGATAGTACTTGTGAAAGATCCAGTCCATCCAGTAGTCAAAGTAGAGTTGACATCAGCAGTTGGAGTTTCAACGAAATAGATAGTCTCGGTAGTTGGAATACCATCAGATCCGGTGAAGGTGGTGACATCAGTAGAGAAAGTGCTAGTGATAGAGCCAGTCCATCCGGTGGTGGTAGTGGAGTTCACTCCCACAACTGGGGTTTCGACGTAGTAGACAGTCTCGGTAGTTGGAATACCATCAGATCCAGTGAATGTGGTGATATCGGTGGAGAAAGTACTTGTGAAAGATCCAGTCCATCCAGTAGTCAAAGTAGAGTTGACATCAGCAGTTGGAGTTTCAACGAAATAGATAGTCTCGGTAGTTGGAATACCATCAGATCCAGTGAAGGTGGTGACATCAGTAGAGAAAGTGCTAGTGATAGAGCCAGTCCATCCGGTGGTGGTAGTGGAGTTCACTTCCACAACTGGGGTTTCGACGTAGTAGACAGTCTCGGTAGTTGGAATGCCGTCAGATCCGGTGAAGGTGGTGACATCAGTAGAGAAAGTGCTAGTGATAGAGCCAGTCCATCCGGTGGTGGTAGTGGAGTTCACTTCCACAACTGGGGTTTCGACGTAGTAGATAGTCTCGGTAGTTGGAATACCATCAGATCCGGTGAATGTGGTGACATCAGTAGAGAAAGTGCTAGTGATAGAGCCAGTCCATCCGGTGGTGGTAGTGGAGTTCACTCCCACAACTGGGGTTTCGACGTAGTAGATAGTCTCGGTAGTTGGAATACCATCAGATCCGGTGAATGTGGTGACATCAGTAGAGAAAGTGCTAGTGATAGAGCCAGTCCATCCGGTGGTGGTAGTGGAGTTCACTTCCACAACTGGGGTTTCGACGTAGTAGATAGTCTCGGTAGTTGGAATGCCGTCAGATCCGGTGAAGGTGGTGACATCAGTAGAGAAAGTGCTAGTGATCGAGCCAGTCCATCCGGTAATTGTAGTAGATTGAATTGCAACGGTTGGAGTTTCGACGAAGTACACAGTTTTCGTAGTTGGGATTCCGTTAGAACCAGTGAATGTGGTCAAACTAGTGGAGTAAGTCGAAGTCACAGTACCTGCCCATGGGCTGAGAGTCGTAGATTGAGTTGCAGCGGTTGGAGTTTCGACAAAGTAAACAGTTTTCGTGGTTGGGATTCCGTTAGAACCGGTGAATGTGGTCAAACTAGTGGAGTAAGTCGAAGTCACAGTACCTGCCCATGGACTGAAGGTCGTGGATTGAGTGGCAGCGGTTGGGGTCTCGACGAAATAAACGGTTTTGGTAGTTCTAATACCGTTAGAACCGGTGAATGTGGTCAAACTAGTAGAGTAAGTTGAAGTCACAGTTCCAGCCCATGGAGTTAAAGTTGTAGATTTAATACCGACAGTTGGAGTCTCTACGACCAACACTGGCTCTGGAGTCAAGGCACCATCAGTTCCTGTGATTGCAGTGGTGGAAGTGGAACTTGTAGTATAAGATCCAGTCCATCCTACTGTTGTTGTGTGCCATTGGAGAGCTTGTTGGTTACCCCAGCCTTCAGCGGAACCGAAAATGAAATTATGGGTCTTACCCGGTGAGTAACGAAATGGATATCTACCACAGTATCCTTCTTCAAGGTAACTAGTGTAGTATTGGACATTTGTGATCGAGCGATCCATCATTTGCATAGCATTGACAAAGATACGATTGTTGGCTGGAATGTTAGCAGTGATCACGACCTTGCTACCGGAGCATTTGACAGTAAGAGCGTCTGACGAGAGAGTTTTCGCTTCGAGCGGCATGTTGTATTCATTGAAATTCTGTGCGATGCGAACTTTGACGGTATCGCACGATGCCAAATCACCGTTAGTGCCGGGGCCTCCCGCGTAGTTAATCGTTATGGTTTCGGAAAAGTCTTGACTACAAGTATTACCCAAAAAGAAAGCCTCTTGATATTGGCCAGTGGCTGGAAATAGAGTCTCATAGCCCGCGTACTTGCTTGAAGTTATAGGCACAAAATTGTTTTGCACTCCAAAATTGACGGTGGATGTAAGTCCGTTCCAGGTAACAGAGTTGACACCTTTCTTAAAAGTCTTAGCAGCATTGATGGCGGGGGCATCGGCAGAGCCACCGTAATTGAAGACAAACCCTAGCTGCACAGCACCATCAGCCTTGTAGAAGTCATCTCTGCTGACGGTACATGTCAAGGAAGATTGTGAGGCCGTATGGAACCCATTTTGGATCAAACAGTTGGCGATGGTCGCGCCAGTCTTATCCACGATGGGTACGTAGCCAGCGTCACCAATTGTCTTACCAGCGTAGAATTTTAGTACGTTTGGTGCTGTAAGTTTGAATGTGTCTCCGGCCTGGACGTTCATCGCCGGAGTGATGGCGAAATTCATAAGCGCAGTCCAAATCATGTCTGGAGAATTGTTGTAGTCCGCTGGGCCCTGAAACGAAAGACTGGTAAATACATTACCCAAGTCTTTAGCGCTTGCGGCTCCCAGCAGAATCGACAATACTAGCCACAATGGTTGCCAGATCATAGTAGTTGTTGAATGCTGTTGTTGGTTGGATAAAAAATGTCCGAAACCTCGGAGTCTATAGTTCGCTACAGCCCAACTGGCTCAGTTATATACTCACCATCGCTTTGAACTTTTACAACATAGGCGCCAGGGAAAGCGCGTCTCGGAACCTAGAAAGAATCCATTATGGTAACCTGAACCGCTGCGAGCTTCTCGTAATCATCCTGCCTGTAAAAAATCTGACGCTGAACTGTCAATAAATCTTGACGTGAGCTCATCCCAGTGCGTATTTTCCGAGCCTCTGTCCAAGTTTGCATGCTAGTGTTCTTTCGTCAGTTCATCGACGGTTTCGTTAGCCCTGCTATCTGAGAACGTTGCGAAAAAAGCTTCCGTGCATATGGGCGTTCCTGTAACCTAAGTACCGCAACGTACTGCATACGTATTCTCTACTGTGTGCCTGCCGTTCATTGATCAACTTTCCCCACTGAGATGTTTAGTAAGAGGATCTTTCTGTCGAATGCAATACGTAGTATACCTACATGATACTGATTGTCTGCGCAAAATTTGCCTCTTTTCGGTTCTCTGCAACGAATGCGCTCTGTTACGCCACAAGGTGCATGTTTCGTGCAGTGATCGAAGTCTCGAAAACCAGGTCGCATCTACTCTGCTGCGTAAACGGGGCTTACTAGCTGCAGAAGGGGTTGATGAATGGTAGGTGATCAAGGTCGGCTACGCTTCTTCCCTTCACAACGCACCGGACGTTTTTTTTTTACAGTCAACACTTTGTCGAGCAAGCAGAGGGACGGATAGAAGAAAATGACCAGGGGAAGCACAGAAGTGAAGGTGGCAGCGGAGAAGCGGTAACGGGAAAGTGTTTTCGAGATCGCCTAAGAAGGCACTTCGCGCAGCCCGTCCTAAGCGAATTGCTCGTACCACAGGGATTCTAGAAAGTTTTTTCTGGACGCGCCATGAGCTATCCATGCGTCATGGCAATCCTTCTATGCATCAGGGCCCCGGGTGGTTCGCAAGACTCGACTTCTCGACGAACCCCAGCTTGTGGTCTACGTCGCTGGTCAGCTATACGCCATTTGCGATCATGCTTCGGAGTTCACCGGAGTTCACCGGAGCAAGCCGAAGCAAAGAAAAGAGCGGTGCACTCGCTTAGAAACCTCTTCCAAGCGCTCGCAAGACACACCACAACACAATACAACACAGCACAACGTTCTTTCCACAGTGCACTTTCGGGGTTTTCACCGCAACAAAAAGATATCCCTGTAGAAAGAAGCCTTGATGTTCGGCGAGATAGCGAGGCTAAAAGAAACAAGCAAGCACAATGCCATACACTTCGTGCGGTGTTGTTGTCCCGGGCGCGCGCTCGAGCTTCTTCTGGTCACCAGATTACTGTTTGCTGACGACGAAACAGATTTTTCAAACTCTGCGTATGCATGCTTACCAAATGTTTTCTCGAAAACCAAAAAGCAACTGATCGTATCTGCAGGCACGCTGAAATAACTGTACATATGCATGGAATCTTAGTCATTGGTTCCGTTAGTATGATCGACGGTGTTGAAAGTGTTTGTCAACAGTAGGGCCTATTGTCCTTACGGTGAAGGCTCAGTCGCGACAGACTATAACGACCTGTTGCCACTAGAGAACGCCCGACTGTGCGGGAGCATCGGTTTCTTGCTTGTGAAGCCAGAGTTCATGTGCGCATGCGTACTTGCGAGGCTGGTAACTTGAGAGAGATGTGAGCTTTTTTTTGGGGCTGTTTGCCTGGGGCATCACCTCGACTTACCTTAACCGATAAATGGCGTCGAACAATATCAGGAAACGCTGTGCGTGGCATCGCAAAATCGGCCAAGTTGCGCCTTCTGTACTCTGAAGCTCCGTGTTTGGCCATTCTATGGGGTTTTAAGGTGGTGAAAGGCACACACAACTGGTGAGGACTGAGGTCCGAGGATTTTCTTGTTCAGTAACCGAGCAGACTTTCTAAAGAGAAGCACTGGATCTGCCAATCAACTTAAATAAGCGCTGCTACATTTCTTACAACCAAGACAATCTAACATAGTAACGACCAGAAACTTCAAACTTCACGTAGCCACAGGTACCGAAAAGCTTTGACGTTATTGCATGGTTCAAGAGTCTGTTCGTATTTTTTTTTTTTGTATTTGTCTCGAAAGTTGATTTTTAGATGTCTAGGAGTGCACACATAACAAGTATTAACGAGAGACTTACAAACAATGCAAAACTAACAGCCAGTCAAGGCAATGATGTCAGGGGTTTTTAAATTTGAACTATTATTCTTTGTTTTCTTTTCGTATCTAAAGTGTATATAGACTATTCGTGTGTTCAAGTAAATTTGAACTTGTATCCGTTGGAAGATGACTTTCTCATCTGCATGCTTTCATTTCATTATAACTAGCAGGAATCTGCTCGTTTATGCTTGAGAATCGGAGTCCTTTCCGTAGAACTCGTCTCTTCTCAAGACAGGGACCCAGCTTTCAGATTTCCATGGTAGAACACCTTCTTGGTACATTTCATTCACTTCCTCCAAAGTCAAACCCTTAGTTTCACAGACAAAGAAGAAGACATAGAAGAACGAGAATACCAAACAGCCCATGAAGACGTAACCGTAGTAAAAGTTGATGGCAGATGTGATGAATGGTGTGCAGAAACCAATGAGGAAACCCCAGATCCAGTTAGAGCCAACAGCGATAGCCATAGCCCGGTTCTTAACACGCAATGGGTAAGTTTCAGCCACGATAACGTAGGCGATTGGGGCCCAAGTGGTAGCAAAGAAGAAGATGAACAAACAGGTGAAAAAGATCATGGCGTTACCGGCAGACTTGGAGGAAGGCATGTCTTTACCGTTTGGCCATAGCTTGGTGACACCAACAGAGGCGAATACAACGAAGCACACAGACATACCGGCAGATCCCCATAGCAGACACTTACGACGACCGTATTTTTCAACGGTGTAAAGGCCCACGAAAGTAGACATAAAGTTGACAACACCTAGAATGATCGAAGTTTGGAAAGAGTCCTCTAGACCGACAGCCTTGAAGATAGTGGTACCGTAGTAGAAAAAGTAGTTGTTACCGGTTAATTGTTGCAAAGATTGAAGCATAACACCCATAATGACACGTTGGAGAATCTTACCATTTGGAGAGAAAAGCTCGCCCCAACTAGCGTTACCGGCCATCTTTTCAGCTTCAACACCGGCGTTGATGAGATCAACTTCAGCAATGACACCAGAGTTATCAGCAGTAAGCTTGTTTGATTTGGCAATGGAACGCTTGGCTTCCTCCAATCTACCCTTTTCAATCAAGAAACGTGGAGATTCAGGAACGAAAACCATACCGGCAATCATGAAAATGGCCCATAGGAAACATAGACCCAATGGCACTCTCCATTGGACGGAGTCCGAGTAAGTCTTGGTACCGTAATTGGTGCAGTAGCCCATGAAGATTCCGAGAGTGATCATCAGTTGATAGAACGAGACACAAGTACCTCTCAAGTGCTTTGGCGCAGTTTCAGAAATCAAAGTTGGCGATAGCACAGCAATGCCACCGACACCGAGACCCGAGATGATTCTGCCAATGAAGTATTGGTACCATTTGTCGCTTGAGGCGATTTGGATGACGATTCCCACAACGTAGACCACAACGACACTCATCAAGCCCAGACGACGACCGTGGATGTCACCGAGGCGGCCAAGTGTGAGACCACCAACGGCGCAACCAATGTTGAAAATGGCCACAATGAGACCGGTGCGAACGTCAGAAAGGAAGTATTCATTGGTGGTGGGGTTGTACTCACCGAAGCGGCGCTTGAAATCGCTCATGGCAACGAACCCGGAAATGGTACCGGTGTCCCAGCCAAACACGAACCCACCGAAGGCGACCATCAGACATAGAGACATCACCAAAATGTACTCAGAAAGAGGTTTTTGTGGAATTTCGTGGCACTCTTCGGGCTGCGCTTTGAGCTCGAAGGCGTCATCGCTCATTTTGTTGGAAGGCGTCATCGACTGCGAGTCGAGAACCGCCCCGTTGCTGGCGCCACCCAGATGTGTGGTGCTGGTCGACCCATTGTTGACAGGCGTTAAAGTCGCAGACATTTTTTTTGTTGTTTTCAGTAGTAGTCTTGAGTATTACTGGTACTGTTTGATGCAGAACGAAAAAAACGAGAAACAAGAGAGCGTAACAGTTGTAGCCATTGAGGGACAAAACGCCCGCCTCTTATACAATTCCAAGTGGCTCAAAATCTTGAGCCTGAGGGAAACTTTTATTCTGGCGCCGTTCCTCAAAGTTTCGCTCAACAGGCAATTCCCCGGAAAAATTTTTCTCGGGGAAACTTAGTTTCTCCGCATTCGGAAAAACTTTTGTGGGGACCCTGCCTGCGCCCACTCGAGAAAACACAGAAACGGGCGCAGCTCACTATTAAACCGGAAAAATCCGGAGAAACTGTGGGGGTCAAAGTTTTGCCGGAAGACAGGGTTCAGCGGAAGAAAAAGAAAAGGAAGATGGTACCATATTTTCTTTTGTGGGATTAAACAATGTGAAGGCACCAATGCAGGGTCGGCTGGAGGCTGATTTGATGAAATAGATACAAGCGGTGAAACTTTGCGAGAGAAAGCCAAAAAATTCAACGTCATGTCATGGTGCCGTGCCGTGCCATTTGGTGGGTGAAATTGCACCATGGGTGCGGTAGGGATGTGCGGCGTATCGTGAAAGCCAGGCCATGCGGCGAAACACACTACGGAAAAGAAGTTGGGGAATGCGTGTGGGTACGACGACGACTGCTTATACATAGGTACGAGTACTGTAGAAGGGGGATCCCAGGGTCGGGTTCAGACGGGCACGATATCACTGCGACATGGCTCGAAATGTGGAATCTATCAGGTCTTTGAGCTCTTTGTAACTGATTATTATGCAATTCATTTCGTCGGGGGTGACTAGCATCAGTTTTTCGCCGACACCGGCGTCGAGCTTGTTCAGACACCGCAGCACGTGAGTGAGGTCCATGTCGGGCTTGCCGGACTCGTCTGTCTGATGGAACACGTAGTCATAGAAGAGAATGATGGGGAACTTCTCGCCGGACTCGGACCAGTTGATGTCGATGCGCGACTCGACGCGGCCAAAAATGAAATTCAGCTTGCACATGAGCCGGAAAAGACGGGCGTTTTCGAGTTCTCGCGCCAAAATCGACTCTGTGTATTCCGCGTAGGTCTGGAGAGCGCTCACCACGGGCAAGATGCGGTGCGAAAACAGAGCCAGAAGTTCTGGTAGCGACTTGGGTTCCGCCGCGGACGTGTCCAGCAAGTAATGTAACACTTTCTTGAAATCGTCATCCACGACGAGCGCATCCACGGAACCGGAGTCTTGCGACCCCAGAATCTTGGCGCTCAGATCTCGCAGCAGCTTTCCGAGGTCAACGTAGTCTTGCTGCTGCTGCTGAGTAACATCGCCGTCTTCTTGGTAGTGCAATATGTCGTGCACACACGAATCGCTGATCTTGATGCGACCCGGACGGCCAGACGCTATTACTTTGTCGAGACAGATGTTGTTGAAAGCGAGATTCAGCGAATGTGCGGCTTGCAGCGCACTACACAGCTGTACCAGGTAGGACCACAATAAGTCTTGGGTAATTGGAATGGGACTGAAACTGACAAAATGCGTTTCGTAAAGGGAACTCGATTGTGGGAAGTAGTCGTGCACCACACATAAAGACGCATCGTTGAACGCACGGGTAATGAAGGCGTCGCGAAGCTCTGCGACATTTGAAGTTACCAATTTTTTCCACGCTTGGTATGGTTTGAAAACTTGGACGCTTTCATTGATCTTCACGTCGTGTATCCGGCGCATTATATAGATTTTCCCGTCAAAGTTGGAAAATACTTTGTACAATGAGTTTTGATGACCTTCGTACCGATCCTTGTTAATTCTGCTGTGAAACTCTAAAGGTACCAGACCGAAATAATCGCCTACGATTTCGGGCAGATTCCCACCGGAGGGGAAAACTTGCAACGCGGCCTGGTTCTTCTTGAGTAGATCTTCACGAATGTCATTCGGAATGAATAATGTTTCCGCAGTTCGCTCGTTGGCCTTTAGTGGTACTTTCAAGTGCAGAGGCGGATCTGGTGCATACAAGTGGTATTGTAGAATCGAGTGGCTAGGTGGATATACCGACGGGAAATTCGTCTGCCTCCCGGGCGTGTCTTGTGCAAAAGGTGCTGGTGAACCTGGCCCAAAGCTCGCAGAAGACTGCAGTGCATTGAGCTCTTCTCCAGGCGTCGAAAGCCCGCCCGACGCAGAATAAGGGTTGAAGCTGGTGCGGGCAGGAGCGGAGGGCGGCGGTGTGGAGGCGCCAGTAGACCCCACAGGCGTGAAATTTGCCGCGTAAGGGTTGTAAGATCCAGCAAAAGGTGCTGATTTCATCGCCAAAGGTGAGGACACTGTTGGCTGTTCTGCGGCCGACGCAAGCGCTTTGGCCACTTTCTCGGCCTTTATCGCTGTGGATGAGCTGGTCTTAGCATTCAACGCCTTGGAAGGCGTGAAAGAAGACGCGGTTTTCGCGTTAAACTTCACATTCGACATTGCTGCAGCGTTCGCGTTTTGTTTTATATTCCCATGATTGAATATACATCCATCGTTTTCGTACTTACAGAAGCCATAGATGGTGATGTTTTTGCACGGAATGTCTTTTGCCCACTCTGCGTTGGTCTTGTCCATCTCTGCGACCCCCAAGCTGTGCTTTGAATTCGAAGTATCGCTAGGATAGATTTTTAAACTCAAAGCTCTCAATTATATAAAATCCAAATTATTAACATCCTCTAGACAAACCTAAATGAAATCCACAATTGACAACTAATCGACGATAAAGCTCGGTTCCCGGTATTCGCTGAGCATTTTCAGGTGTGACCGAATATTTCGTAGTGAAGCTAGCTTTTATTTGTGGCTAGTGTAGACTAAGCTGTGCTTAAACCCCTTTACTGGGTTGAGATATATAGAAGTTTCTGCGCTGACAATGGGCAAGACTGTGCTAGTTACAGGAGCCTCAAAAGGCATCGGCAAGGCAATTGTGGAGTATCTGTGTGATTCCGGTGCAGATATCAAGGTATTGGGCATTGCCAGGTCGCTTCAAGACCTGCAGGATTTGAAGTCGAAATTCGGGTCGAAATTTTCGTTTCTATGTGCTGATATCACAGACGAGGTGGCTGTGGGAGAGTTTCTTGCGTCTCAACTTGACGGGATTGATGCTGTGATTGCCAATGCTGGGGTGTTATCTCCGGTTCAGGGCGTGGCACATGCTGACACTGCCCAATGGAAATCGCTTTTTGACATCAACTTCTTCAGTGTGGTATCGCTGGTGGCGCGTGTTTTGCCGCAATTAAAAGAGTCTAAACAAGGTGATGTGATTCTCGTGAGTTCCGGGGCCAGCACCAAGCCATACGTAAGTTACAGGTCCAACTCCTCTTCCCTTTTTTTTTGTGTTAAACCAACTTGACTACTAACCATTCACTCTTCAGTACGCCTGGGGTGCCTACGGTGCATCCAAAGCCGCACTCAACCACTTCGCTCAGACCTTAGCGTTCGAAGAGCCTCAGGTTCGCACGGTCGCTATCGCACCGGGCGTAGTTAACACTCAAATGCAAGACGAAATTCGGGACCGGCTTGGACCATCTAACATGACACCTGAGGCCCTAAAGCGGTTTACAGATCTACATGAAAAAGGTGAGCTCCTGGACCCTGAGGTCCCTGCGGCGGTTTATGCCAATCTCGCGCTAAAAGGTATTTCGCCTGATATTAACGGAAAATATCTTCGCTACAATGATGCACAGCTGGCAGAATACAGCTGATTTTGACAGAACGTCTATGCATGCTGGCGAGCGTATATCAAAGTTCATGAGCAGTGAGTGCAAATTCCAAGCGATGCAATATTTATCTCAAATAAATATACGTTTTATAAACCATATGAGCTTACTTGGTGCTACTTACTCTTAGAAATAGACTTTACACTACAGCAAAGATATTAGCCATTTTTATTTTGAAGATGCCCTTCCAGATTCTCACTCTCGAAACTTGGCTTTTTTATTTATCAACTTGATTCTTCGAAATTTAACCAATAATTAACTTAAAGAATAGCACCCGAGAGCTTTACAATGATTAGGACGGTGTTGAGACGTTCAGCGTGCGCTCCTGCTTCTCTAAACGGTTTCAGACGCCTTGGATCGGAGTTGCGTCCCGTGCAACGTTTTTATTCATCGAACAATGCCGGCTCTCAGCCTAGCAACAGAGGTAAAATCTTGGCTCTTCTTGGAGCATTGGCCATCGGTTCAACAATTGCTTCTATAACTATTCAGAAAAATGGGCCCGTTGAGTATGTTGAGAAGGAGAAACCTGGTGAGAACAAGAACGAAAGCTCGCCTGGTCCAGCTTTTTCAGAAAAGGAAGTCTCCGTAATATTTGTCTTGGGAGGCCCCGGCGCTGGTAAGGGTACTCAGTGTGCGAACTTGGTCAAAGACCACCATTTCGTACATTTATCTGCCGGCGATCTCTTGCGTGCTGAACAAAACCGCGAGGGCTCAAAATACGGTGAAATGATCAAACACTATATCAGGGAAGGCCAAATCGTCCCTCAAGAAGTCACTGTTGCACTTTTACAGCAAGCAATCCAAGAAAACTACGATAAGGGCAACAAAAAATTTCTCGTTGATGGTTTTCCTAGAAAAATGGACCAGGCTCTCACATTCGAGGCCCAAATTGTGCCCAGCAAATTCACTCTGTTCTTCGACTGTCCTGAGAAAATCATGCTCAAACGCTTGCTCGAACGAGGAAGAACAAGCGGCAGAAGCGATGATAACGCTGAATCTATTAAAAAGAGATTTGCCACTTTTCTGGACACCAGTATGCCAGTAGTTAAACACTTCGAGAAACAAGACAAGGTCGTTACTGTAAGTTGTGATGATAGTGTTGAAAAGGTGTACGATCAAGTTAAGGCTGCAATCAAAGACAAGATTGGACCTTGAGACTTTATTGAACAAGATAGACTACATAAAGGTTAAATTAAATCAAACAAACGCAGACACAAGAGGCAGCTAATGTAAACGATCGATATAAGTCTAGACTCGAAACGCTCCAAATCAAAGATTCCACATTAAGCAACTTTCGATTTGTAGATTAGATTTTGGTGTTAAGTAAAATTTCGCGGGGATTGTCCTTTAAATACTCAAAACAACAAAATTCACATCTTAGCAGAGAAAACGATATGGATGACGGGTGCTTGATAGATTTCCTACTGGAAGATGAGCTCACTGTAACTAGTCCTGACCCGAATAGTAGCCATTCAAAATGGCTAGCAGATGATGGTACCCTTGCAACAACTTCAGCTATCACATCCACGAAGAGCGGGAGACGTAACGGTAAATCAAAGCCCAAGAAAAGACGCAAAGAACTACTACAGAGTCAAATAGAAGATCCGATAGAAGATTTGATTGATTTGATTCTCAAAGAAGATCGATTATCCCTCAACATAGGTCGCGATCTGCCGGATAAACGCTTAGAAACAACGAAACCTAAGTCTGAGGGGAAAAAGAAGTCTAAAAACAAAGCCAGAGGTGATCGTATTGATTTGGACCGCCGTGTTTATGAATCGATTGCTAAAGACAAGTCTTTCATGTTTAATTTCCCTGTTAACGAATTGTTGCCAGATATGGTGCCAGAAGTAACTCAAAAGAAGTCAAAGAAGAGGAAGCCTAAAGAAAAGAAATCTAGCAATGATCAAGACCATGTTCAGAGTAGACCAACCAGAGAACCTGAATTCATTGAGAGTTCTCCCAAACTTGTTCAGGAACCTCTTGAAATTGAAGTTCAACACAAAGAACTAAAGAAGAGCTCTGCTAAAGACAAGAAAAGTATTAAGAAGAAAAAGAATAAGACTAGCATTCGTTTTGGTGGATCCGGGGCATTGACTGCAGACGCGAATAGCCCTACTATAAAAAATAAACATCCAAACGATCCTGACAGGCCCAGCGCATCGAAAAACCAAGATTCGCAAATACCGAGCGTCGACTCTTCTCGTTCACGATCGAAAAGAAGGGCAAAGGCTTCAAAACAGTCTCCAACAAATGATAAAAGCGTAGAGAAAAAGGTGAGAAAAAAAACATCGACGCGCCAAGCTGCGTCGGAGGAATGAGAGTCTTGAAATTAAATCGTTACTTTTTACATTTATAACCAGAAAAGAAGCATCTCTCTGAGACAATTCAATTCACTCTAGTTCCATTGAATCGCCTTCTTCGCCTTCGTCATCTGATGAGTCCTGCCCATGTTTGAGCCTCTTTGCCATAGCGTGAACGTCTAATTTATTGGCGGCCCTCTTACGAGAGACAAGCCTCGAGCTTTGTTCTTGAATTTTAGAGCTGACGACAAGTGGGTGACTTTCGTCTAAAACTGTAGACAAATTAACATCTAGAGCTTGTTTCAAAAGGTCTTGGGCTGTTTGATTAGAGGGGCACAAGGCAAGCGATCCGTGCAGAGAGTCAATAGCCTTGCCTATGCGATTCATCCTGAGATAAACATAACCAAGAGCACATAGAGTGTCCGTGTCTTTTCCAGCAGTCTCTAAAACAAGCTTGAAACATTTCACGGCCCTCTCATTTTCACCTAATTTACGATAGGAATGTGCCAGATTCGTGTGAATCGAGACCCAAGACTTTGATTCTGAATCCAGAGCCTTGATAGCTTCCCAAGCCTTCTTCAAATACTTCTTTGCTTTGACGAAGTCATTTTTTTTAAAGTACAAAACTCCCATCTCATTCAACAGCAATGGATCATAAGGACAAACGTCATAGGCCAAAATGAAGTACTCTTCTGCGAGCGGGAGCGTACCCATGAGTAAATACTGCATACCCAAAAACAAGTTCGGCAGATGTGTCCCAGGAAAAAACCTTGAAGCGGTTGAATATGCAGAAACGGCTTGTTCGTGCTCTCCTTCCACCGCATAAGTGTGCGCGAACCCGATCCAAGCCTGACTGAAGGTCGGGTCAAGTATTGAAGCTTTAGAGAAATACTTTCTTGCCTCGGAGATCTTGTTAGTGCACATATAGTACGCACCCACACCGAACCAGGTTATGGGATGTTTAGGGAAATTCTCCGCTAATTTATGCGATATTAAAAATAGTTTGTTTTTACCTCCCAACTCATACAGGCAAGAGATGTAAGTTGGTAAGATTGAAAAGTTAAATTCGTCCTGTTCAAGCGCTTCCTCGCATAATTTGAGACAATCGGAAAACTTACATTGCGTGAAAAGGGTATCCACATTACTGTGGATAATATCAGTGTTATTGCTGAGTTTGTATTCGTCAATCAAAAAGTCCTGAGCTTTGCGGACTTGATCCAGGTTGAGATATTTGGATAGCCTGGAGATGTACAAGGATCTAATCAATTCTTCATTGTCGTCTAGGTCCGAAAAATCCAGAGATGCAATAAAAGTCCATTCTTCATTGGGTGTAAGTAAGTTTTTGGAGATCAACTCATCGAAGGCTTCGAAATTTTTGACATCCACCTGAAGCGCCTCTTTCAAAGATTCTTTGGCTTTCTCAAAGTTGTTCAACGCAGCAAAAATCTTGCCCCGTAGGTAACACATCGAAGACTCTAGCTTAATCCCGCCGTCTTGGTTTTTGACATGGTTGCCCAGTGGGTCTTGAAATGGGTTTGTTTCGCCCACGATATCAAGAGCATCTTCGTACTTCTTAAGCTGAATCAAACACAAAGCCGTGAGATATCGGCACATCACGCTGGAAGTGTCGAGGTTGTTGCGTGACAAGAGTTCCACTGCTCGGATGTACGACCCGCTATTGTAGTATACTTGGGCCAGCCAAAATGCATCGTTAGGGTCGCCAGTCATGGAGTAAACTTTGTCGCCTATGTACTCCGCGGTGCGATATTGGTGCTGCATAAGCGAGTCATGCCGCCATAATCGCAATTTTTCTGCAGCTGGCAGTTGTGCAATGTCAATAGAGTGTATGATCCGATTCGCATCAAGCGTCTCTTCGGAGCCGGCGCCGTCTAAGACACTTTGAGGAGGCCTATTCAGGTCTGTTACCACGCTGACCTTACGGAGCGTCGAAGGCATCGTGGGCCCAAATAGACCGTTTTTGGTCATCGAAGCCAACAGCCCAGCTGTTGATCCACCGTGGTCCTGTATGGGGGCTGGAGTCGCCAGCGACGCATTGTTTTGTATTTTCTGTACTAGAGGACTGTACGTTACCGATTGATGTGGCGTTTGCGTAACCCTTTGCGCTCCGCTCCACTGTCGATTGCCCTGGTTGTGCGTGTTATTTCTCTGCTGTTGGCCTTGCTGCATCTGTAATGTCCTATTTCCAACCAATGGAGAAATGGCCAGAGTTGAATTGTGTTGCGATGGCGTATTACCCCGCGACATGCTTCAAGACACCTTAAGAGCCCTTTAGGTGTTTATAAACACTGTTCAAAGTTGATTGAGCTTTGACAGATGGTTCGATCTCATCGCTGTACTTAATCACAAAATTAGAAATTGGCCGTAATCACACAGGACGATCGAAAGCTTAGCTCGGCGTCTAAAATATAAAATCCAGATATCAAAAGTTAGAGTTAACTGACTTATATCAATCAAGGACGATATTCAAGAGTCGAGGTGTTTGGAAGTTTTGTATATATATAGGATTTTGTAGAGATGACTTGTGGCTCCATGAAGCTCAGTCAAAAACGATGGGTCGTTCTGATCCTGTGTTCCGATACTGGAACGATTTAAGGAAAACTACAGAGAATGCTTCGTTGCAAAAACGGTCTACCTCAGGGAGCAGCGCACCCTATTCAATACAGCAGCTCCTAGAAGACCAATACATGAAGCTGCGTTCTTCACTTTTTGCTGATTGTGGACCTTTCCATGAGCTGTCCGAAACCCTTAATTCAAGCCAAGCCTTCACCACGACTGCAGCAGCACTAGCCAGGAGGGATCGTCTCAGACAACGCAATCTCAGGAAAAACAGGATGATTTTCGGAAGCGCCTCCCACCCTTAGCGTTGAGCTGGGTTAGCTTTTCAAAAAGAAGCATACAGGCTAAATGACTCAAACTTATGGGAAGAACAAACTTCATGAATTATAGCCACCACTAACCTCGCCTTGACTAATAATATTCTTCTCATTGCTAATGCTGATGACTTGCCTCAAAGTCCACCGCAAAACAAGAGGAGTGGCCCTCAATCGTCAACTGTCTGGGACAAGCTTTCGAAAAGCCTCGTCATTTTGCCCTATGTGTCATAGAGCACTTGGACTCTTAACCGCTGACAGTGAACCACTATTCATCATATGACCCTCAATTTTCCGATGGAATTTCCTACACATCGCCAGAACAAAAATTCCAGCGGAACTTGAAAACGTTTCTAGCAGAATTGGAAAAAGCACTAATCTGACTCAAAGGAATAAGAATCGTGAACCTTCAGGTTCAAAATATAAAAGACAGGCGGTTCTGGTTATTAGAGAAGCTCACTTCGAAATAGTCTAAAAGCCATCGAACTATTCAAAGGAATATCCCAACCGTTGATCATGGCACCAGTTATTTTACATCTAAGAGCCGAAACTAAAGACCAAGAAGCTCGTGCGGCTTTGACTCCCGTCACAGTTCAAAAGCTTTTGGCAAAAGGGTTCAAAATCTACGTAGAAGAGAGTGATCAATCTACCTTCAGCATCGATGAATATAAGAAAGCCGGTGCGGAAATCGTACCCAAAGGTTCCTGGGTCAATGCCCCTAAAAACCGTATCATTATCGGATTGAAAGAACTTCCCGAACAAGACACATTCCCATTGGTTCACGAGCATATTCAGTTTGCACACTGCTACAAAAATCAGGCCGGCTGGAAAGATGTACTGGGACGTTTCAAGAGAGGTCATGGTACTCTTTATGACCTCGAGTTCTTGGAAAATGACCAAGGGAGAAGAGTCGCTGCATTTGGCTTCTACGCTGGCTTTGCTGGAGCTGCTTTGGGGCTCAAAGATTGGGCTTTCAAACAAACTCATGCTGACTCTGAGGACTTACCTGGTGTGAAGCCCTTCCCTAACGAACACGAGCTGGTCAAGGATGTCACTGGTGATTTAAAGGCCGCGCTCAAGAAAGGCGCCAAAAAGCCAACTGTACTCATCATTGGTGCGCTCGGAAGATGTGGCTCCGGTGCTATTGACATGCTTCAGAAGGCCGGCATCCCATCTAAAAACATTATCAAGTGGGATATGAAGGAAACTGCCCGCGGAGGCCCATTCAAAGAAATTGCTCAAGCCGATATTTTCATCAACTGTATCTACTTGTCCAAGCCAATCGCACCATTCATTAACTACAAGCTTCTAAATTCAGACAAGAGAAGGTTAAGGACCATCATCGACGTCTCGGCTGATACCACCAATGTTCACAATCCAATTCCTGTTTACACGATTGCTACTGTATTCGGTAAGCCAACTGTGCTTGTACCAACTACTGCTGGTCCAAAACTATCTGTCGTTTCTATTGACCATCTCCCATCTTTACTACCCAGAGAATCCTCCGAATTTTTTGCCCATGATTTGCTGCCTTCGCTGGAACAGCTACCTAACAGAGAAAGTGCACCTGTATGGGCTAGAGCCAATGCTCTATTTCACAAACATTGCGCTCGTCTCGACAGAGAATCCAAATTCTAAATAAAGACTGCTGGAAGGTCGATTATCCAACACGTAGCGGTATCTCTTCTCGATTTTAATTTATAGATGCTACTATATACTATCTGCAATATAGACTAAATTGTTATTACACCGATTGCCAAACCTTGATCATCTTTACTCCAATTGAATGTCCACTTTTTTGTTCTTGGAACCGGATTTCTTGTTCTTGCCCTTCTTCAAGGGTTTGCTACCGAGCATGATTTGCTTCAAGTTTTCAGAATCTTCCTCAACCTCACTTTGTTCGCCTAACTCGGCCTCTTCTGCGTCCCTTTTCTTCATCGTTTCGTACTTCTCAATAGTTTCATCGCAAAGAGCCAAACAGTTCAACCGTTCGGCACAGTCATACACGGCAACCTGATCCTTGGTAGCCATATCCCAAACAACGATCTTACCATCTGAGCTGATTGTGACCAAGTAATGACCAAACTCATTTGTGTAGAATTTAAAATCCTTAATACGGTTGCTATGGCCTTGCAGAGTGAAGACGGGAGAGATAGGTGCTTCTTTTTTTTCATCCTCCTCGTCTTCATCCTCCTCATCTTCCTCATCTTCCTCATCTCCTTTATCCTCCTCCTCTTCGTCCTTCTTACTGTACAGTTCATTTGTGGAATACATGGAAACAACACCATTTCCAAAACCCACCACAATATGCTCTTGATCATCGATCATCTCAATCTCCATGTGCATGATGCTAGACTTACCGGTGTCTATTTCACGGTGCACTTTAGCTGTCGAGGTCCGGTAAATGAGGACCTTATTAGTGAGAGCAACGGCAAAGAACTCGCCGTTGTCTCCACACCAACGAACAAACTGTCCATTTTGATTGTATTTTTTAAGCTTCAAAACACCAGCTTTTTTGATTGTCATCAAGTTCCAAAGTCTAATAGAATGATCTTCACTGACACTGATTGCAATTCTGTTCGAAGGATGGATGTCGAAGTCATTGATGCGGGCCAAATGGCCTTTCAAAGTCCCAAAGTTTTCCCAATCTTTTACTCTCCAGACTACCAAATTATGATCATCCGAAGCCGAGAGCAGCCATTTACTATTACCGCGCCCAAGGGGCTCTGCAATCTCTTCGCCTTCAGCTTTGCTAACAACTTTAGTACCTCTCGAAAATCTCAGAGCCGTAATAGAGCCTTGATGGCTCATCAAATTTCCCAACTCTTTACGTTTCTGCAAATCATAAATACGGATATGCTCATCGTTAGAACCAGAAACCAAATATCTCTTTGAGATGTCGAGACACTTCACGCTTAATGCATGCGCTTGAAAGTGGAAGATTGGCGTGAAAATTGGTGATTCAAGCGATAAGTTCAGTGACAAACATAGCAAATTGTGTTCGTATGATCCTACCACGATTCTAAATTGATTCTGAGGCATTCTTTGTGATTTATACCTATGCGATGAGATGAATATTGGAAATAGCCGATGCTCATCGCTTCAAAATTTTTATCATCAAGTTTAATATCAATATCAAAAAAAATACGGCACGAGTTCCGCAGTAAGGTGAAGTAAGAAAACCGTGTCACTACTACGTTATTGAGTTAGCCTTTGTTACTCAAATTAATGAACATGCATAAATCATAGACTATATAAACACATATATTGCTAACACGCGAATGCTAAAGTCTGGAGTAGTCGTCAATGCCATCACAGCTGCAGATTATGTCTAGAGCCCGGCTTCGTGAGGGTTTTCTATAATGACCATCTACTAGCTCGTTCCCTCGACTATACCTGCTTGAAGACTGTACAAAGAGCCCTTGAATGCTCCCTTTACTCGTTCATTTCCCAGCATAACTTTGGCTAAGCCCACCCTTAAGTATTCCGAAACAGCCTCTGACCAGTGGTGTATTCTGTTACCATCGTGTCCAAACTCGATAATGAGAAACGAGGAAAGTAGGATAATGGTTAGGGGCAGCCAGAAAAATAGAAGCATCTTATCGTTTTGGAAGTTTTGTCTTTGCTGGAAAAATCTATTGAGACGTGCCTGAAGGGCATCCTCTTCATCTTCAGAAGACGTTTGAGAATCTTCCACAGCACTCGAGGGCATGGTTGTTAATTGCTCCGGACCTGGCGTGGACTCTAGCGCACGAATATGCTTCTCTTTACCAGGAATTGGGAAAAGATCGTCGTACTTGGGAAGCTCATCGTTCAACGCAGTCAACATACGATTCCATATCGAGTTTTCTGTCGTGTTATTGTGGTGGTTACTGCTTATTGAGTTTGGATGGTTGTGTGATACAGTGGGAGAAACTTCGCGCGATGTGGTATTGCGATCGACATGTACAGACTCTTCATCATCCTGCAGAAGACCTTCATCTCCGTCCTCCTCATAATCATCAAGGTCGTCGTCATCATCAGACAAAGTGTCCTCAGTCATTTTGGAGATATGCACTTGCAAATTATCATTCAAAGATGCTAACGACCCTGCATCAAATACGCTAGAATGGAAGCTGCTATCCGAAAGCTTTCTACCCATGCTTGTCGAGTGCTCTTCACTGCTCACATCAATATCCAAAGCATCTAAAACCTCATTCAAGTAATCTTCGTACCTTTCATCATCTGTGTCATGATTAGCGATGAACAGGTCGCGAGGACTCGTGCCATTCATGGCCTCGGATTGGACATTAGCTTTGCATTGCACTAGCAACTTAATGATCCGAACATCACCATTCAAACACGCAAAGTGTAGAGGTGAGAAACCAAAGGAGTCTTTGGCTTCTACACGAGCACCTTTTCTTACTAAGGCCAACACGAATTGATAATAACCCTTTAAGCATGCAAGATGGAGCATGGTTTGACCCTCCTCATCACACATCGATAAATTGGAGCTGGAATTTAATAACTTGAGCACTCTCAACAGCAAAGATTCATCAGAGAAGAGTACTTGACTAGGGCCGTTGTTGTAACTATTTTGAGGTGCATTGGCAGTATTAGAGTTTGGCGAATTGCTCGAGGAGCCGCTATCATGACCAACAATGCGCTTAGCGATATTCCGTGCGTCTTCTAGCTTCCCGTTCATCTTTAAACCAACAATCTGTAGTGCTAGTTCAATGAGTTGCCTGTCGGTGTCATCCACGTAAGTGAATATGGCTTTGCTACTGGACATTGTTCCCAGTAGTTCAGTGTGCTGATCTTCTTTCTCGAAAACAGTTACTAAAACTTCTCCGGCTTTTGAAGAAGGTGGCAAATACGTCACAAGGGTAGATTCCGACCAACATTGGGTCGACAGTGCCCGGTTCTCGCCAAATTTCACTATCATGCCTGGTTTAAAGTTAGATCCCAAAAGCGTTATTTCAATTCCGCCTTTTACTGGGCCCTGGGCAGGAATGACACGATGAATAAAAGGACGAGGTACATGAGAAGCGTCGTTCAAATCCGAGATTTCTCGCAGCATACTGTTTGTAGCAGTCATTAAAGACGCCGTTGGGTTTGCGGCATGTTGAAGCTGAGGTATCGATTGACTGGATGATGATGTGGATAAAGAGTTCCCGAAATTAGAGACCGGCAAAGGTTTCACAAAATCGTGGATGGAAAAGTTAGGGCGATGTCTGTAATCCTCTGATATTCTTTTCCGCTTGTAGCCTGAAGTCTTGTCAGTTCTTGAGGATGAAGACTGGGCTGCACTCCTAGATTGAGAATCAGCAGCATTAGCATCGGTAGCGTGAGCCTCGGAACTGTCGCCTCCCATGGAGGTCGGGGATAGCATCTGCTCTCCTTTAATGGCTAGATTAACCAATTCGTCTCTTGAATCGTAGTTTTCCATACCGCTGAGGTCGCTTGTGGACGTGACATGAGGAACCTCGCTTCGCTCACTTCTGGATCCGTCTGTTGTGTTGTTCAAATCAATGACAGAATCTTGACGAGACACATTGGCTGATGTTTCTTTGTTAGATTTCTTGTCCATAATCATAATGGGACCTGTGACGCTTTTTGCGAGAACGTCCTGATTGAAGTTTCTTAAGATGAACATTATCTTAAAACCTTCTGGCTCTTTGTGATGCCGGCAATAACAGACAATTCTCGTTGAGAGGTCAAAAGACTTAGACTGATCATTGCAATTGTGGTCTTTGATGGAGAAAACTTGCCTACTGTTAAAAACAACAGCACGTCTGTTTTCGTTGTTACACCAAAGCATGTTGTCACAGAGTCCGGATTTACGTCTGGACGCTCTGCGCTGTTCACGTTTCACACATCGACTGCAAACGTACGTGGGCTTCCCATTTGATGCGCAAATCAAGAAACTTTCAAGGTATAACATTTCCTTCTGCATTTGGTTTGGGTAAGTGCTGATGTCATCCTCCAAGTACCATTTTTGTTTAGTGATGCAGTCGGTGGGCAAATGAAAAATGTATTCGCGTGGGGGAGGTGAAATGGCTAATTCTAGCTTGATTTGGGTCTCAACACGCGATGTCGAGGGCATTCCAGAGATTTCGAGTTTGTAGGGCAATGTATCTTCTTGGATGCTCAAAAAGTCAGTGGAGTTGAGGTATACTGACTGGATGGCTTTTGTTCTCCCAAATTGCAAAGTGTGATCCACCAAGCGCTCGCAACCCTGGCTATAGCTCATGGGCTGGTGTTCCGAGGCAGCTGCGGCAGAATCCAAACTGACGTCGGGAAGTTCAGTCTGGGTCTGATAACGGACCTGGTCGTCAGAATGGCTCATCTGCGTACCACCGCTGGAGTTCATGACGGGCAGGGGCTCCAAGGGACTCACAGACTTCTTGCTTTTGTGGGACTCTGCCTCGGTGATACCGTCCAAGAGGTCTGGCGAGCCCAATCGAGGCATCAGCGACGATGTAGACGACATGGGGGCTTGCTGGGAGTGGATAGTGTAGTTGGAGGGCTGTTGCAGCATTTCGGTGTTGATGAAAGTGCTGAACAAGTCGTCGTCCGGAGCTTTTTCGGCGTCGTCGCCAAGCGAGTAGCTGGCGTTTCCAGACTCGGTCCCTGCGAACAAAAAGTCCTCCAGGAGCTCCGTTTCCACCATGTGGGTGTCTTGCTGAGTCATGGTAGAGCGGCAAGAGCGTTTAAGAGCAGGTTTTGATGGTTTCTAGCACTCGAAAAACGGGCGATGTGGAAAAATTGGCTGTTATTAAGGGCCGTGAACTCTCTACCGTATAGCGCTTCTCTGTACGAAGCGGTCAGTAGCTTAGTGTGTCTAATATGGCCTTTCTGGAGCTAAAAGGGGTCACTAGACTCTTTTTAAAAGTTGGATTTAACCTGAATCCCTCTTGAGGTTTTGAGAAATAGGTCCTTGATGAGGTTTGATTTCTGCCGTGCCGTGAGTTGTTCTTAATAAACAACAAGAGCATTCGGTACGGAACCCAACAGTTGCAAGACCATTTACTTACTGCGATAGAGACAAAACAAAGCTGTCTAAAAGGACGCGCTCAAAGAGAGCGCGCACCGCCGCTACGGCTGCGAGGACGGGCGCCAGGAGCCCGCCTGTGGGTTTCCACAGTCTCGCTCCCAGTTCCACAGCCTTTGAAACAATTGAGTAAATAGCTGGCAAGAAAAATAATCACGTGGTTTGCGCGTGACAACACTGCTACGATGCTCGCTACTATAACAATCCACCGCCGCAACCGTGGTATTTGCTGGCGCTAACGCTGGCGTCCATGCCACCGGCGGGCCAAGCCGCCACCTGTCTTCTGTTTCCACGGAATCTTATCGGTGCCAACGACCGTGTGCCCTTGTCTCCGCTGTGCCACTTCATTCTGCCATGAAACAACGTGCCACGATGTATTGCTTATGGGGTTGTCTAAACTGAATCCATAGCAATTATGGCTCTAAACTGACAACGCTGTTGCATATTTTGGTGTCTCTTTGATGTGTCTTTTCCTGGGGCGTGTTGCAATAGTACTGCAAATCTTTCAACGACATCGTTGGGATACAGTGATAACGGGAGATTGTTATAGGACCAGGATCTTCTCGGCGATAACTCTTCGCAAAATGGCAGCGTGGCCAATCAGCAAATGAAGTTTTCATGTAAAAGTGTCGGAATGTGAATTTTGACAGATAAGAGATGTTGCGTATTGCAGTGTTGCCAGCTGCAACTGCAGTCAAAAAAAGAGCCACATTCCCAGCGTCCGCGACAGAGGTCGTTACTTAGAGAAACCGTTGCTTCAGACAAACAAGCCTCAGAGATCGCAGGCTTTGCGATCGTGCGAGGCAGTGGGTCCTGGGATCGTCTTCATGGATCGATCGTGTAAATGCACAGGGCGCCGGCAAGCGTTTGAAATGAGAAAAAATAAATTTGAGAGCTTCATTCACGTTTGGCAAACACAGGAGCGGCTGGCGAGCGCGACGCCACGATTATCGACGGCCGGTCCGGTGGGCAAGAGGTCTCGATAGCTTGCGAAGTTGGTGTTGTGCTTCTTCTTTCAATGTCGTTCGTAGTGATCGAATGCGTTGCTGCTCGCTGGGGGCCTGGGCGACTTGTACTGGCTAGCCAAGCGAACTTGCATGGATCATTCACACGACGCGGCTCAGTAACATGAACACATCACCTTTGGGCTCACTCGCTGGCGCGTGAGGCAAGATCAGCACGATGTCACTATGTACGCCCCATCTCCCACCTCAAATCAACCCTGTCTGAGCACCTTGATAAACTTAGCCCAACTGCTCCGTCCAGTAAAACCGCAGAGCTACTGACGGTGGTTTCTTGCCAAAAGGGTCTTTTCACACACAGCTTAAAGCCTTTTGGAACTCCGTCTTCGTGTCGCCGATTCCCCAGCATGACGGAAACGCTATTCGACAATGGGCCATTTCAATACAGCGACATCCAACCGTTGCCGATTTCCAGCGGTGACAAGGACGAACTTTGCCAGATATTGTATGACGACGAATACAAAGAGGTTATGGGAATCACCAGAGCGCTCCTGGAGAAATCGGAGTTCTCGGAAAGAGCTCTGCACGCCACTTCACAGGCCATACAGCTCGTACCAGCATTCTACACCATGTGGAATTACCGTTTCCAGATCGTGAGGAAACTCTACGGAGCGGACCCTGCCAAGCTTAACGATGAGTTAGATTGGCTCGACCAATTCACTCTAAACAATCCAAAAAACTACCAAATTTGGTCTTATCGCCAGGCGCTCCTAAAACTGCATCCCTCGCCGCAATTTCTGCGCGAGCTGCCCATTCTACAAGCAATGCTCGACGAAGATACCAAAAACTACCATGTCTGGTCCTATCGTCGTAGCTGCGTTTTCTTCTTCCAAAATTTCGATCATGAACTACAATTTGCATCCGACCTAATTACCCGCGACGTTTACAACAATAGTGCATGGTGCCACCGCATGTTTGTATTGAAATCTCAATTCAAACCAACGCCCCCCACGGAACTCTTGAAAACCGAGATCCATTACACCAAGACACAGATAGAGCTTGCTCCTCAAAATATCAGTTCCTGGAACTATCTCCAAGGTCTATATCAAGAATTCTTGGACAACAAATTCGATGCCGAAGTGGTAGATTTCGCCCTGACGTTTACTTCAGGCGCTTTCGACTCACTCGAGAAACCATCGCAAATTTTGTCATCGTATGCCCTAGAGTTTTTGGCGCATGTTTACGGCCAGAGTAAAGACACATCTGACAAGGCTTGCAGAGCATACCGAGCTTTATCCGAAATCTACGATCCTATACGCAAAAATTTTTGGAACTTTAAGATTCGTTCTCTGACGACCTGAACATTCTACATAGGTAGCTTTTCAATTTGAAGTATTTGTCTCTTCTCTGTCTTTGTTACTGTCATTTATTAATTCACTTTTCACAGGGCTCCTCTATAAAAATTTTGAGCTCAATGCATCTCATCTCATCTCATCTCATCGAATCAAAAATCAAAGCCAAAAAAGAAGATCCTTGAAGGTCAAACTATCGAGCTTGCTATATACCGTAATGAGCGGTATTGATAGAGTTTTAGGCAACATTTATGTTGGCCCCGTCCAGCCTATCATCGATCATGTGCCGTTGAAGGTTGATCACAACATCTCGCATATACTTTCGGTGATGAAATTTCAGATACTGCCCGAATATCTTATAAGAAAGAGCTATACTTTAAAGAATATTCCTATCGATGATGATGATACCACGGACGTGCTGCAGTTCATCAATGAGACCAATACTTTTTTAGACCATTGCCTTTTCCCCCATGAACCCGAGTACAATCCCACGAAGGTAAACTTCAAGAAAAAGCCTCAGAAAAATGGGGTGTACGTTCACTGCCATGCCGGCGTCTCAAGGTCTGTAACTTTTGTTGTTGCGTACCTCATGTACCGCTATGGTTTAAATTTGAAGTCAGCGCTATATGCCGTTCAAAGAAAGCACCCAGGTGCTCAGCCTAACGACAACTTCATGGAGCAACTGAAAATTTATCAGAGTATGGGTTCCTGCTATGTCGATAATGATTACCAGGCTTATAAGGTTTGGAAATTAGCCAATTCTGTAAAGGAAGACGTCACCGGTGAGACAATTTTGGCTCAAGAAGAAACTTTCAAGCACAACGACCAGAAGAGGCTACAAGAGATGACGCCAGAGGAGATAGAGAAGGTAACTGTCATACGTTGTAAAAAATGTAGACAACACCTCGCGCTTTCGACATCTTTTATCGAGCACGAACCTCCCAGTAAAGAATCCATGGAGGGTCATTTCATCAGAAGAGCCGCGGGTGGAAAAAGAATTATCGACATACAGCAATCTCAGGAAATGTGCTCACACTTCTTCGTGGAGCCATTAAATTGGATGAAACAGGAGTTACGAGGCAAACAAGAGCTGGAAGGAAAATTTAGCTGCCCCACTTGCACATCAAAGGTAGGAGCATATAACTGGAAGGGTTCAAGGTGTAGTTGCGGAAAATGGATGATACCTGCCATATATTTACGAAGCGCGAAGTTGGATCAAGTGGCATATGCAAAAAAGGCGTTGCCAAACGTGGTGGGCTCTGAATTGGTTCGTTGAATTTCAGGGATTCATAACTACAGCATTTAGATCTTGTATAAGCATCAAGTTAAGCACATTCAAATCATTTTTTTGATTATTCACAGTCACTGGAATCAAGACCTTGTCTTCGGCTTTGATAGCGACGACGCGAAAAGGACGGACTGTGACTGGAGTTTATATTGAGAGATCCTGGACCGTTAGCACTCATATCGAAAGAGTCTGCATCCGTTATCAAAACAGGTGGCAAAAGCGAAATAGCTTCTTCTCCATGTGGAACGTCGTCATCATGACTTTCTGGGTCAGCATAGCTGTAAGCTAGATGGTAGTTATTCTCAACATCATATGGGTGACCTAATCCTTCAATGTGCGATGTTTCGATAAATTGCTGTACCGTTTGGTCGTGCCGCGTCGTAGTAGCTTGGTTTGACACAGGTTCTTCATCTTCACCGTCGATTCGCGCAAACTCATCGTCGTAGTCGTAGGACGTTTCATCCTCTTGCACATTGTGATCTAGATTTATGTCCATATCAGGACTAGGGGGCTGCTCAAGTATAGGCTCTCGAGCCGGTGACTCTATGTTCTCTTCGAGTATTATGTTTTGAGCATTCTGGGGTTGGTGTTGAACTTGTTGTTCTTCCTCTTTGGCCTCGAGTTTCGCCAATTCGTCTTGCTCCTTTAAGGTGTACGCGATACCAATGGGTCTTATAGAGTCCCACCCAATCATCTTGATATTATTAAGGCTTCTGCCATGTAATTCTAGCTGCATCTCGAATTCGTTGAAACGCGGCGAGGGCTCTTTCTCTTTGAGGTAAAAAGGTTGCTCCCTGCCTGTTGAGTATGCTGCCAGGGAAGGCGGATACGGCTGTTTCCTTGTGTCGTGTCTAGAATTGTTAGAACTTCGGGTTGGCTTCCATGAACGGGGGTCGTTACGGAGGGTACTTGTTTCCTCTAAAGTTTTGAAAACAGGAAGGTCTTTTACAGCATTTGTGTGCTGTGGTTTAGCCATTGTATCCATAGCCAGGCTCAAGGTGCTTGAAAGTGAGAAATCCATTGCGATGATGGGTCTTGGCGCTGATGACTGTGTGCTGCTGACCTTCAAACATCACTTAAAGATTTGATGTATAAAGATACCAATATTTCATCCTCCGTAAAATGAATTAATAAAAGTACATAGCGTGGGTGCTAGGAATAGCCATGCGGGCAGTGTGTTGGCAACTCAGTACATAGAAGGGTTCAAGTTGATGAAAGCCACTTCTCCTGTGAATGCCCGCTGCTGCCGTCTAGCGCCGCTCGATAGACGTAGCCCTTTCCCGGTTGACAGACTTACGAGGCTCCCTTCCAAGTTCCTCGACTCTCTTGAAAACACCATCAAGGAACCCGTCCAGTGGTGTCTCTTTCCTAAAATACTTGCTTCTCTCGGCAACATGTATCAGGCGCCCGTACAGGAATTCTCCCCAGTCTAAATATCGTTTTATATAATTCTTAAGGTCCGACTGCTCATAGGATAGTATCCAGCCAGTGTTTCTGCGTAATCCAGCCAGTATGATCGAAATAAGTGCCAAATCAAACCCGAGATGGGCTATTTGTTTCAACTATTATGAAGAAGGACAATCATCCCTCAAAAGTTAGTGAGATGTCTTGTTGACAGTCGATTTCAGGTTCTAAAGACGTACCGTGGTCATTCTAAGAATATCGGGAGGTTTCTGTCCCAAATATGCTGTAGGTCTGGAACCTTACTTTAGGTAAGTGCAATTCCATATAGTACTTCTTTCTAAATCGTACGTCATGCTTTTGTTATCGCTGGACAGGGGAAGTAGGCTCTAGCTCCTAAGGATAGAGGCTCTTAAGAGTGGTTCGAGCCTTTTCTTCTCTAGCCAAGCAGCTAACTGTTGTATCTCAGCTAGCTCCTTAAAATGAGTGTTCTCTGCAACACCGATATCACAATCGCAGCTGTACGTCCAGCTTCTATACAGTAGAACGACCGAAAATATGCCGAGCCTCCTACATTCACACACCACGTCTGTGCGCGCACGATCTAAATATCGTGCAAATTGGCTGTGAGTATTTCGTTAATACCAAAAACAACAACTTGGAGTTAGCTCTACGTGCAAGTTTCGTTTTTATGTGTGGAAAGTACGCGAAGAAAGTTAGAGGAAGAGATTAGTGGCTGATTCCGGTGTGAATCGGCATATTCAAACGTGGGGTGGATACCACCTCTCCGTAATTTTCTGCAAGAGCTTCTTCTCGACTAGTTTGCTCTTGAGGAAAGAACCAATATGCCGAAGAATTCTTTTGACCCGACCCTTCACGAAATCAATAACTGTGTATATGTCAAAGTGAGATTTGGCAACGGTTAGAGATGGCATCATCAGCGTTGATTTTGACCGTAACAGCGTCCATCTTGCTGCTATGAGTGTCACACAAAAGCATGCCCATGTAGCTCTTTTCCCCAGGAGAACATAAGTTTGAAGCATTTCCGAAAATCTGTCGCTTTCAACCCGATAAGTACAATGCATCGAGCTCGCCAGCTCCTTCGAAGAAGCATCAAGCCCGTTTCCAAATCGTTCCGCGTGTTTCAAAAGTCGACTAAGTCCTCTACACAACTCCTGATTTTGTTTTAAACTGAACATCATCTCGTTACTTTCGATGAACGTTCACTGCTTCTAATACTAACACGTCGAAACAAAAATCTCACAATGGCTATTTCGCCTTCTAAATTCTGGTCAATTGATATCATGAACATTCAAGCTTCGAAACCTGTCAACTCAGAATGATTGATCAAAGCCATTACGGTATCTATGGCCCTTCATCTATGATTTTCGAAGCTTTCTCTTGTTGATCTTAACTCTTTACCTTGCTTTATGAAAAATGTAGTAAACTTAATATCGTAGAAATTCAAAATTTATTCAAGAAAGTTCCCAGAAAGTCGCGCTATAGAGAGTGTACAGATGGCTCTAGATATTAGCAAAGATACACTTACTAGCTTTCGGGCCGTTAAGACTTTCAAGCCTGGTGATAATGAAGTCGCTCCTGTCACTTCATTAAACTTTGACGATCATGGCCGGTACTTACTGACGGCATCGGCTAACGACAACATGCACCTGTACGACGCTATGAATTGTAGATTTCTCAACACTGTAGCGTCCAAGAAATATGGGTGCCATTCGGCCAAATTTACGCACTCGCAGAATGAGTGCGTCTATTCTTCCACGATGAAAAGTTTCGACATTCGACATCTAAACCTTGAAACTAACCAATATCTACGGTATTTCACCGGTCATGGAGCGCTGGTTAGTGATCTGGAAATGAGCCCGCTAAATGACACATTTCTGTCGGCCTCATACGACGAATCGGTACGACTATGGGATTTGCGCACTTCCAAAGCCCAAGCCATTGTGCCAAGCCTTGTACCCAGTTGCATCGCATACGACCCAAGCGGGCTTGTGTTCGCTCTCGGGAATCCAGAAAATCACGAAATTGGTCTTTACAACCTCAAACAACTGAAAAATGGACCCTTCCTTGTAATCAAGATAAATCCTAGCTTTCATCAGTGGTCCAAACTCGAATTCTCTAACGACGGAAAGTACATTTTATTAGCTTCCTCGGCGGGTAAACAGCTAATACTGGATGCGTTCGATGGCTCTCAACTCTTTGAGTTATCGGGAACCCGACCATTTCCTCTGAGGGAGTTCATGGATGCTGGGTCGGCGTGCTTTACGCCAGATGGTGCATTCACACTTTGTACTGATTATTCCGGCAAAATTGCCATTTTCCATCATTCCGAGGCCATCAGCGGCAAGACCTTGAAACCTTGCGGCTCCATTGGCGCCGCGCCAGACTCCTGTCCCAGAACTATTGCATTCAATCCAAAATATAGCATGTTTGTCACTGCTGATGAAAGCGTTGATCTATACGTATTTGATAAACCTACATAGATAAAGAAGTATCCTTGTAACATCTCCATTAAGATTTATAAAATGTCGCTGAGATCAGGGTACCTAACTTCGCTGTTTTCTTCGGACCACCGAACCCAATCTTTCAAGAACTTAACTTTACTGCGTTCTAAAGTCTCCATGTTGCCAATGACGCACAATTGTTTCTTTGGTCTCGTCATAGCCACGTTAAGACGGCGCTCATCTGATAAGAATCCAACCTCGAAGCTGTCATTGCTTCTTACCAGTGACAAAACGATTACTTCTTTCTCACGACCTTGGAAGCCATCTACAGTTGCGATCTCCACCGACGGATACTTAGTATGAATAGTTTTCTTTAAGAATGAAACTTGTGCGCTGTAAGGAGAGATAATGCCCACTGCGTTTTGAGGGACGTTGCTGGAGATTAAGTTTGATACATGAAAAAGAGCGAGGTGAGCTTCATTTTCGTTTAACTTTGAGGAAGTTAGACTGGCACCATCTTGATCTTCATCTTTCTCTGGAAAATCACCTGCCTGAGTGTCGTACCAAATTAACGGGGCCTCCGTCTCATCATTACATTCAGCAGTAGGTAAATCTGCGAGAGTCCAGCGAGCAACAGATTCAGCAGCCTTCAATTTACCGCCATACATCTCTTGCGAAGAGAATTCCATTATGCTTGTGTTCATTCGGTATTGAGTATCCAATAAATTTCGGAAGCTGTCCCCGTATTTTTGCAGCAGCCGATCAAACAAAGTTCTGCTCAATGTTTCCTTGACGTCCTCATTGTTTTCTGTCTTTATAGTTGGTGGTAGCTGTTTGTCGTCACCAGCTAAGACCAGCTTTTGTATGTTAGACTTGTAATGAGATATCAGTGGAATCCAACACTGGGGCTCTAAACTTTGAGAAACTTCGTCGATTACCAGAGTATCAAATAAATGGTCTGTGTGCGAGTAGCAATTGACGAGCTCTCTAGCACTCGAACCGTGAAGCGTAGAAACTATAACACGGGCAGAGAGTATAAGATCAGCAATAACCTTCCTTTCTCGCAGCCTCAGCTCCTTGCGCAACTCTTTAACCTCTTTCCAACTTTCTCTCCTGTCCTTGAAAGATTTCAGCTTCTTGACTTTAGCAATAGTTTCATCAATTTCTTTAGAAATATCTCTAACAATGGCACCTGCATCACCAGTCTTCGACAGAACCTCTAGAGAGTGTGCCAGATTTCTTTCCAAAAGGCGAGCTGGATGCCCGATTCTCAGAAGGTGCTCGTTAGGTAAAACGACTGCTAAACGTTCTAAAATTGTGTCAACTGAAATGTTTGAAGGACCACATACTAAAACACGTTGCCCTTGACTGTAAAGTTGGCGAATAAGCTCAACCAACGTATGTGTTTTACCAGTTCCCGGAGGACCATGAATAATGCTCATCTTGTTTTGCAAAGAAAAATCGATTGCCTTTTTCTGAGAGGCGTTGAGGCTCTCGTTGAAGAACTTCGTGTTTAGCTTTTGATTTTGTGCTATGAACTCTGGAGTACCTATCAAGTACTGGATAATGTCGTTGTTTGGGGTAGCGTCGAATTCACAAAGCTTTCGCATGGTGGATTGCATGCGCTTATAAGTTATGGTATTTGTCGTTTTCAACAGGTAGAGCCGAGAGCTGTTATACAGGTTGAGGGCTTCGTTTTCTTGAGATTCATCTATCGCAATGGTAAGAAGTTTATCAGTACTTTTCGTAACCACTCCTTCACACGTTGGCGAGTCTTTCTTGGAACTCGGCGATTTGATTAAAACCAAGTCACCATTTTTGACTTCCCCGCGGAGGTAGTCGGCACTGAAGGCAGGATCTGGCCCTAATTCCAAGTATAGCTTGCCAGCCAAACCTGTTCTAACGTTTTGCAAAGCAAGGTGATTGATGGCAAGGCCCTTAGCAACCAATTGTGCTATAGGAAGAGACTCCAATAGCCTAGTCGTAAGCTCAGTATCCTGGGATTGTTCATGAGTAATGCACTTGAGGAATTTCTCAGCTAGAACTTTGTTCATAGTGGTTGATGGTTTTTTCGATTAAGGTGGTCCAAAATACATCTATAAAATATAAATAAGCATTTGAAAACCCGCATGAAGCCTCTTCTATTATACTGACTTTAAAATATGGAATGTATAATTGTTCGTTTCTACATAAAAATGAAAGTTTTTACATCACAGTCAAGTCGCCAAACTTCTCCTTGTAGCCTGGAACTTCCCATCTGCCCTTCTTGACCATTTCCTCGACCTTCGCGTCGATGTCTGGTCTAGCCTTAGCCAATTCTTCGACAGTTAGTTGGTCGAAAGGTCTGGCAGACTCGATGTTCTTCAAAGTGTCGCTCAGATCTTTTAGCTCTTGAGCAACGAATTTCTCAGTTTCCCTGGCGTTTTCAAGGGCTTGAGATTCGAAAGCTTCGATGGTAGAAAGCTGTTTCTTGACGTCCACGGTCACTGGCTTGTAGGACTTGTAAAACGACTCGATCTTGTCAACAACTTCACTATTTTTCAAAACAGAGCGGAACTGGCTGAAGTCAACACTGGTTGGCTGAGATTGAAGTTCTAACAGCTTTCTGCGAGCTTCATCATTTCTCTTCTTGAAAGAACTCAATTGAGTTGCAGTCTTACCTGTAAGTTTAAGGGACGAGATAACGGAGGCCCAGTTCAGTTTAGTGGAGGCAGATTTGGCAACAGACATGGTTTTAGTATGGATGTGTGGTTGATTTAGTCGAACGGAAAGGCGCTTTAAACGAGCTACAAGGATTGCTCAACAATGAACCTGGTGACTGACAAAAAAAAGCTAGGGATTCTAGAACTATGTCTAAACCAAATCTCTACCAAAAATGATTATCCAGGTACAACAATCGTTCGTGAACTCGGGATTGGGTCTTGCGCCTAGCGTTCTCAAAAAACTTTTTTCCCATCATTTCAAGTCGTATGAAGCTACGAAGTTGGCTAGCCAATCACATTTGATTTTGAGAGGAAGTCTTGAAACTAAGAATGATTGGGCCTGAAAGTACAGGATGTGCGTCTAGATTTATGGTCAATTGACAGCTCACTTGAAACCGCCAAGTAGGCGAAATATGGAGGATGGTCCTCTGTGTTCTGGAGCAGTATTCATAAAAACCAAACACGTATACAATGACACATTGCGACCGACACGTTCAAACCTACCCGTTGTAGGAATACGAAGGGTCGTCTATGATATTCCGGCAGTTAGCGTCCTCGGTGGCAAATGCCACCGAAGATTTAGCTGTCTTTTCAGTACGCGAAAATTGAGACAGGATCGCATACTGCACCAAATAGGACAACCTGCAAAATGTTGATTATAATACCACCTTGTTTCGATTGGAAACTTCATGGCACTCCTTATGCTAATACAACTGCTTGCTTGAAGCCACTGGAAGAAATGTGATAATGTGAATTAAAAAATAATGGTTGCTAAGAGATTCGAACTCTTGCATCTTACGATACCTGAGGATTCCACTGTTTAACAGCGTTAAGAAGAAAACTTCTTGAATCAGGCGCCTTAGACCGCTCGGCCAAACAACCGCTATTGGATTTAATTGGTGTATATGCAAGTCATCACGGTACGTAAGAGTCACATAACAAGTTCTCGTTTATCTTGGCTTAAGCTTAAACAGAACAGAACATTGAATTGAGTAAAGTACAAGTGAGGATCGCCGCCTCCTCCTCTTGAACTGCACCATTTCAGAGTTTGTGCAGAACATACACATATCAACATATATATGTTTATAATGGCTCTTTTTCAGAACATCAATAAAAGTGAGGTCGGGAAAGTGGTAGTTATTGTGGCAATGCACATATTTAATCAAACGTGTGGACACTAATAGTTATGAAAGATGTTGGGGTCTACACGGTCCTTTAAGATGGGAAAAGTAAAATTTCGAAATAAGACATTAGGTAATCGGTACTCTTAACAATTTAATGAGTCGAATGGTCCTGAGAAGATGGGGTGTTAGACGGGACAGGAATTGCAACGGCTACGCTTCTGGGTCCCTGATTGAATCACTTAGTTATGCCCTCATACCGGCCCTCTGATTAACTACTCGCGCTTGTGTGCTATCTTCGGCACGCTTAGCCAGCGGTATAATAGTTTATCACTTTGTACCAACGTGTCATCAGTTGAAGTCGACAACTACTTTCACTTCTAATCATGAATAGCCAGTGACTACAGCAGGTAGGCGTTTTTGAAAGTTGGTCGAAAATGAAAGGAATGGGTTAGTTAACGTGCCACAGCTACTACGGGCTGGCATACTGAAATATACAGCTCATTTTTATCATTAAGTACTATTTCGTCTTCATACGTAAAGGCATTATTCATTTGTTTGGCCGTCGTTATTGACCCCCACCAGATTAAATCGTACCCTTATCCCGATAACTATGGGGCTATACGCCCACTCCTTTGTTTAGTATAAAAAATATGAACATTCATCACTTTAGTACATGAAACGCAATGCGATCAACTAAGAAAAAACTAGCACTTTCAACAGTAAGACCATCAGCACCGTAGAAGCGCAATGATTATTCACTGTGTTAGCGTCCGACTCATTTGGACAACTTCAGTGCTGGATCATATGACTGATCAATTTAAGATAATATAATACGAGTATGTGAATACTTTAACTCATCAGCACCAGGATAGGCGGACCATAGCGCCAATCTTCTCCAAGGGAGGCTATCCCGGCTATCGTGGAATGCAGAAAACTGACTTACAAGGACTAGAAGAATCTGACACGGAAGCACAATATGAGCTACCTCTTTCCGACTATGAGGAAGTGAACAAGAGAGAAAATTCCAAGAAACGTCAAAAGCGTGCTGGGTTGGCATGCGTTCGGTGCCGAAGACGCCATGTTAAATGTCCCGGTGGCAATCCATGCAGCAAGTGTGTGGCGACAAAGGTAGCCTGCGAATATTTGGAGCCTAACAAAAAATTGGTGGTTTCCATGAAGTATCTTCAAAAATTGCAATCTGATTTGGCGGACATGAAGCGAGAGAACATCAAGTTACAGGCCACCGCCAATCAAGCAGCATCGGTAACCGAACCTACAGATGATCCCAGTTTGGCCCTACTGGGTGTGAAATTCAGCAAAAATTCTGTTGTGTCTAATATAGATGATGAAGAAATTGTTCCTAATTTCGCCGAAAGACGTGGTCGTCTTGTAGCATCCAGAACAGGTCAACAGTATTTTGTCGGATCTTCTTCCATGACTTTGTTCGGTATGGAGATTCAGTCGCTAATAGCGAACACTCTCAACAAGAATTCGGAAGACAAGGATTTCAGCACGCTCGCGGACGAAGTAAAAGACCCCATAGCACTGCCAGAACCAATAGATGAGGTTCTCCAGGAAGAAGGAAATGCTTACAAGATTATTTTGGCTAAAAATGAAGGAAACGACGACATTAGTGTATACTTTACGCTTCCGTCGTACTCATACGCAGTTTTGCTGGTGGACACTTTCATTACCTACAACGACGGATGCTTTTATTTTTTTAATGAGGGTATCGTAAAGGAACAATTGAAAGCCGTGTACGATGGTGCAACAAACTTTGATGATCATACTTTGCAAACAATATGGTTTTGCAAAGTATTACTTATTTTTGCGACGGGTGAAATGTACTTAGGCATTTCCAACAATTCAAATGGAACAAGACCATCTTCTAAAGACGGAACAAGACTGCCAGGATCTGGATTTTTTGAACAGGCTTCAAAAATATTCAGCTGCCTATTCTCAAGTGGGCGAATTGAGAATGTTACAAAAGTAGGCGGTCTCGAAGTAATGTTGTTGTATGCCTTTTATTTGCAAGTGGCTGATTGTACGGTGTCCTCTTACTTCTATTTCGGTCAGGCCCTACGCGCTTGCTTGATTATGGGTTGGCACGTTGATGCACAAAGAGATATCATATCAAGATTTGAGTTAGAACATCGACGTCGCCTTTGGTGGACTGTTTACATGTTTGAGAGAATGTTAAGTAGTAAAGCTGGACTTCCGTTAAGCTTTGCAGATGAGACTATCACCACCGAGCTGCCAGATGATTTTAATATGTCATCCCCACCGCCCAATTGTGAAAATTACATTTTTCCGGAGGCGGAGTTCATAACAAACTGCGTCAAGATAACTCAGATTAACGCTCAGATATTGAACAAGCTATATCAAAGATTACCGGGCTCCAACATTCTGCCAATCTTGAAGGAGATCGTTGTACAGCTTTTGGACTGGAGAAAGACGCTTTCTAGCTTTCTTCAGGTAGATTTTAAGCAGAAGGAGCTCAAAATATCGAGACTCTGCACGAATGTTTTTACAGAATATTTCCAAGGCATGAATTTGGCAATCCGACCGCTCCTTTTCCATTTCGCTTCCATAAAGTTGAAAAGCTTGAACACTTCCAAATCTTACATTAATCTACAAAACTACTCAAAGACAATATCTTCACTATTGAACTGTTCTTTGCAAGCATCTATCAATACCATCAGATCTCTCTGGTACCTGAAGCTCCAAAACATGGTTGCGCTGTTTGGATACATGGATCGAGAATATTTGTTCACGTCTGCATGCACTCTAGTCCTTTTTAATGCTGCCTTTGGTATATACGATCAAACTGCTGAACACTTAGACCATGCACTGCTGATATTCACGAAGATGCGAAATTTAGGGAATAATCCCGCTGGACTGCGACGCGCACAAGTGTTGAAACTGATGTGCAACTTAGATTTTCAAAATATCATGAAGAAACTTATAGAAAAGCATCATGATGATTTGAGACCTGATGTCCAATTTGGGGATCATGGCGAGAAAGAAGTTAGTATAATATCTCGTCCATCCACGAACTTCTCAAAATCGAGTCCACCGATCCCCAATCGAACAGAGGAACCTAGGACTGCAGATGTGAAGTCTAGGATGCAAATTGCTGAAAAAAATACAACTTCATTCGAGCCGCTCTCTTTGGAGACCACTGGTGAAATTCAAAGATTTTTAGATGGTCTAGAAAACGTTGGCTCGTTCGAGAATGCACTCTGGAAAGAAATATCAGATCAAGCGATGTGGCTGGGAAGCGCGATGGATCCAACGGGTACAGTGGGAGAAGAAAATATCTTCAATGACGTTTAATGTTACCAACGTGCTTGCTCGAGGTTCTGACAGAATGCTGTAACCCATCAAAACTGGAAGCGCCTTGAGTACAATAGCTGCTATTCTTTTGAAGACCGCTTTACTTACCAACTACAGTCGTGGAATCTAAAAGTCAGCCCGACTACCCAATTTGAGCCTTATCTAATTATGTTCTGTTTAAACTAGTATTTTGGAATTCCCTTATCGGGATTACATGCTATTTAGTATGCAAAGTTATAAGATGTGGGAGTTCTTGTACATACATTGGTGGTAATACTAAGATTCCACATGTTCAGTAAGACAAACACGCTTCAAAAGGTTTTCAGCGTCACCTTCCATCCACTCAGTAAGTCTCTTCCTGGAATTGGCTATCGCAACGAAACCCGTAACTATTTCAGAATTATTGACTTGCGTTTGCTGCAAAGTCAGCGCTTGTTTCAAGCGAAGTTTGTTCTTGTTATTAGAGGAGAGAACATCTGTTGATTGGGCCAGCTTTTGAGTTGTGTTTTGTTGTAAGGTTTCTAAAAAGGATGCGCTAGCAAATCGAGTGAGAAGCGTTGGTCCTCCCGTCTCGATCCTTTGAATTTTGTAGATGATAGAGGCCAAAAGTGTCTGCAGCTTGAAGGAAATATAAGGCGAGTTCAGCAAATTCAGAATCCATTCCATAAGATTTTTGGATTTGAGAAGTTCGATATCGTCTAGTGTCTTTAACCCTTGTGTTATACATTCCAAAAACCACTGCAAATACCTATAGTAATGCTCGACGTCTTCTGTTGGCTTTGTTATTACCACGGCTTCGAAAAGTGGCATTTGCTGTGGATTAATACTAGGAGAAGAGAAGACCCAGCGGTATGCCTTTTCATATAAAAACGAAGTCGGTTGGTTCAAAATCGCACAAATGCGTGCTACCATATACCACATCAAGGGACTGACTTTCTTAAACCCTTGACCTTCCTCGTTTTTGTTAATGTGGAATGTGTAAGCAATTTTCATCAGCAACACTTTATAGACGTGCCCCTCCTTCAGGGTACTAGCAATGTCTAGAGATTCAAGCATCTTATGAATCAAGGACAAAGCCACGTCACGAATGTCTCCTTCCAGACTCAGTGTCATTATAATGAATTCGAGCAAACCAGAATCCACTATTTTCTTCGTGTCTAAAAAGTAGTTCTCAGACTGTTCTTCCCCATCAGCACGCTTGGATTTCAACAGTTCTTCGTTGTTCACAATCGTGAGTAACAAAAACATGGGATCATACATCTTGTATTGGAGGCTATTGTAAAACAAATTTGTAGACTCCTGAAGTTTAGTGAATTCTTGCCAAGCGGGGATTGTCTCCTTTACGCCCCACACCGGTAACGATGGCATGCTTAGAGCAAAGTTGTCAACAGTTTGTTTGATCAAGTCTCTTCTTATCGTTAAAATAAAACCCTCTTTCTCTTTAGTTATCAAATGATAGCTGTCGCCAACGCTAGGATTTTGCTCATCTGCTGTCTCTTGATAGTCCCAAGCAAATATGTTATTGGTCCACGGCGAGAGTACTTTCGTTTCGATTTGCTCCAGAACTTGAAGTATCATCCTATCAGGAGGAGATATGGACCCATTATAGTACAAAAGTAGCTTATCCTGCACTACGGCACTCGAGCAGCCAACAGGATCCACATTGAAAAGAATGAAGATCACAGAGGCCGTCAAAAATTGAATGTGCGTATCAAGGCCGGAGTTATTGAAGCACATCCTGTCATTGTTAAGGAGAAGGTGGAGCATCTTACTGCTGTTCAGTTTAGACTTGTCAGCACCAAGAAGAATGATGCAGAGAAACTCTAGAGACTCGATGTGAGAGACCCAATGGCCATCAAGTATGGCTTCTATTTGAGAGATCAAAACGGAAGACAAGCCTAACTTCCATAGATTAGCTTGGTGATGCAGCTGTTGGAAGTTGTGCAAGAAATCGAAAAATCGTTCCGAAGGTTGTGTTAACTCTGAGAAGTTTTTCGTTATTACAACAGCGGACTTTTGCATCCATGAAATAACGCTTTTGTTTCCATGAATTTCAAAACATCCCACGAATTTTGCTACTGGTGGAGTAAACCTGTAACTGCTCAAAGATGTTACGAACTCCAGAATTGAAGTTTTCTGATCTAATGGAATCCTTTGGAAGCAATTGGTGAAAAGCTTAATTGCTGAATCAAAATCGGAAGAACTCAATGATTCTAGATTCTGAAATGAAATTTCCAGTGCCTTGTTCACGAACACGGAAATTTGCTCGCCTTCTCTCAGAGCTAACGCGGCTGCAACTTTGATGCGGAGTTCGTCGTCGTTTATCATCTCCAGATACTGGATGATACTATCGACGCCCTCATCATATGCTAAAATTTCCTCTACGATAGTGTTGGCAGAAATTGACAAAGCGATAGATATCGCTTCTGAAAATTGAAGTGATTTTACCAGTCCCAATTTGAGGTACTGTTGCATTATTGGAACAAGCGTGGAAAGGTTACATGAAAGTATTCTCAAAAATTGCTCATTGCTTATCTGAACTTTCCGATGAAACATTTCTGAGAGGATAGCTGGTAATAGCACTTGATTGTCAGACACGAACAGTCCCAATAGTTCTTGAAGCTGATCTGAAGACAATATTGTAAGCCCATTGACTAAGACCATGTTTAGAGCATCAGTTTCCTTCCAGCGTCCGCCACAATTTATCCATAAACCATAAATATAGTCTTGAAATTCAGAGCTGTCTGCTCCTAGCTGAGCATAGATCTCAGTCATGGCATTTGTGACGTATGCATATCTCTCACAGTCAGTTGTATTTTCAATATCTACACTTTCAGTTACCACAATCTTAGAAAAGTAGCGCTTCCCAGTAAATTTTGACTTGAAGTCGCCCTGGGACAAAACGTAGTTCGCTGCTTTTAGTAGGAGGTTATCGACTATTGATGAAAAGTTGAGATTGGTTATGAACGAAGGGGGATTAACCTGTAGTAAATGAATTCTCGAAAGGAGGCCAGCAATATCAAGCTCATTTACAGGATATCTCGATATTGAGTTTAGCTCAGATGCTGCTGCAAGCGTTATGAGCTGAAAGAATGAAAAGTCAATATTGCTAGCAATCAAGTAATCTGGCCCTCGTAGTACGCGAAGACCTTCTTCATAATTTTCGAAATTGAGATAGATATCTCTCAAACTTTCTGGAATTGTCGAAACAGGTTTCAAGAGGTTTATTATGCCATCCAAAGGCTCACCAATGAAAACTGACGTTTGCAAAAAAATCAATAACCATTTTAGTGGCATCTCGAAGGCAGTTTCCTTGTTCAAATATTCCCACTGCTCAATCAAAGCAATCAAAAATGGGGAACAAAAGCCAAATGCGGCCGATGCGTCAACGTATTTGTAAGGCATTTTCATGCACCTTGAAATAGTTTCATCTAAAAGCTTCCAAATTTTGCTTTCTTGTAACCCGTTACTGTCACGCTTACTTCTCATGATAACCTGAAGACTATTTATCAAGGCCAATAGAGGAGAGCATGTTAAATTATCATTGAAAAGTACCGAGAACTTCAGCAAATTTTCCAGCAATAAGGTAACTTTATTTGTCAACGCATTAGTTGCGCTGTTCGATGATGCTAACCGTAGCAAAGATGTGAAAATGGAGGTTCCACCGTTCGTTGAGTTATACCACTTAGTTTGGGAATTATTGAGCTCCTGAAACTGTAAAAAGTTGTCAAGCATGACAAGATCTAAGCCGGTAAACGATTCGGATTTCATGACGCTCAAGAAAATACTATCGCTAGACAGCCCAACGCTGAAGCTTAGCGGAAACACCTTGCTATAGTGGTTTAACACTATGGATAGAGATGCAGCAAGAACCTTATTTTCCTTCTTGTGCTGGCTCACGAAGTCCAGCGTAGATGAAATTACCGCCATCTCTGGTGTCTTGGTTTTGAAGTGATTGACCAATTCGGATTTAGATGAGCTCCACCCTTTATCATCGTAGAGCTTTAAAACAGCTTCTAGCTTTTGGAAAGAAAACACTAGCAACTGAAGGCCCATTTGTTTTATAAGAGTCACCTCATGATTCAATGCTTTTGTCAAAGCTGCCTTCGTTAAGGTGCATGGCACGATCGATTCAATTGCAATCGCTGATGAAGGAGCTTCATCAGTCTGAATCTCCAACACTTTTTGAGGAATAGGCAAATTAATGATCCTGCCTAATAAAAGTGTCATGCCGAACCAATAAGATGTCGCTCGAGGTTCATGGTTTCCAAGCGCTCCCAAATGATTACAATACGGCGCAACAAGTTCCGGCACTGCTCGCAAGACTTGCAAAACCCTGTTTAACTGAACCTCGTCTTCCCAAGGTTTGAAAAATGTGAGCATTGTGTACAGCAATTTGTTGTAAAGATTGAATTTAATATTGTTGACAATGACGACAGCACCATTGCTAATGTTAGCGGAAAATTTGTTCGAATATACTGGTTCAGAAAACCACACTTTGTCGTCAGAGAACGCAACGCCGTATTCATCACTAGTTGAAAACAGTTCAAAAAAATGGTCAACTGATTTTACCAAATCAGCGTCAGCAGAATAGTAAAAATGATGAAGCTTGCTAATAAAAGACTCGTTCAAGATTTTGCACTTTGTGGCTTTTCTTAATGACTTCTCTTGAAGTACTTTTTCTATCATCGTATTAATACTGTGTTTCATTAATTTCACGGAATCAATTTTTGTCATATGCTTGAACCAGCCGCTCATGATCTTAGGATTTTCGGTTAAAATAGCTTTCCTTAAAAGTGGGCTTGCATTCTCTATCAAAGCGAGCCAAAACTGTATGAAGTTAAACCTCATGGAAAGCTCAGGGTTTGCTTTGCATTGATCTGGATCTGCGAGTTCGGCTTTTGTAGGGCCCAAAATGCGGGGAAGACTTGGCAGAGCCAAGTCAAAATATGTTAAGAAATCGTCGACATGTTGTCCTTTGTTGAATGCAACCATCTGACGCATTAATCTTAGCATGGAGTCGGTTATAGAAGGCTTCATGTTATTGAGACCACGGTACAGAACTTTTGTGTACTCTTGAAGTATCATACGGATCAAATTTGTACCACACGCTAAAGTGCTGCGATCGGATCCTAAGACCCTCAATGATCTGGCGAGTCGAGACGTACAACTTGTAAATTTAGCGTGATTGTTGACCTGAGCATAGTAGGACCAAGATTGGACTGCTTGGACGGCAAACTTGCTGCTGAAAAACGCAATCAGCGGCTTGTAATCATTTGAGGCCCCTTCGTTAACAAGATCGATCTTAGAAACTACCTCATTGAGTTTTTCAAATAACCCATCGTCAATTGTAGAGGTTCCACCAAATTTAGGCACCTGTGATTTCTTCCTGCCGTCAGTGACACTTTCATTAGCACGAAAGTTGCCCATTAGAGTGCACTTAAAGAATCAGTAATGGCAGAGCACTTGTTTCTAAGCTGATTGATAAAATATAATTACCACAGGCGATGAGATGAGATGAGATTGATGGTGCTGAAAAGTATTGGAAAAATTTCAATATCATTTCAGACGTATCACACAATTGAAGGATCATCGCTGGCTATTCACACAGACTTTGAAGGATTATCAAGTGCTTAAACCAGACCAGTCCGACGAATAAATCCAATTTGCTAAAATTTGGAATAGATTCTGATATCTTTTTGTCACTCAGTCTCAGTCCTCATTTGCAAGTTAACTTGAGAGCCGGTTTTCTCAACAAATAGGGTAATACCCGTTTCGGATCATCAACAGTTCTAGCTCGAATCATACTCGCTTATTGAACTGCAATACTTGACCAAATTTCATTGGTTTATAGAAACGCCCATCCATTACAATTAGTCAAACGGAATAAGTTTTAGACGACCTGTTCCCAGACGCGAGCATATTAGTTTCTAACTCAAGTGCAAGCTCACACTGATCGGATAATCAAACATCAGCGTCTTAACATGCTGACAATTTCTAGGCAGTTTTGCGGCCGAGCTTATAGCCAAGTTTCGAAAAGAATGTTTAGCAGCCGCACACCGCAAGCTTTTAATAGTCCAAAAACCCGAAATTCGAAGTTTGATAAGAGCATGCTCAAACCAGCCCTTGTCGTAGTTCTTTTCGGGTCCATGCTGACCAGTGTTATGGAGCAGCAAAAGAAAAACGCGGAGCTTGAGAGACGCTACGCCATGAAGATTGGAATTCTCAAAGATTTGATAACCAAAATCCAAAATGACGAAAGTGCTTCCATCGACGTCGACCACGAATTGGCGCTCGTAAACAAATTGTTCAAGCGCTTCGAGCGTTCCAAATACGTAAGTCTTGAGGAAGAAGCTATCAAGATACGAGAATACAATGCAAAAGCCGATTCCCTGAGCCAACAAGAAGTTATGAAGAGGCTCAACGGACAGAAACCCACAGATGACGACGCATCACTACGAGACTTGTTTCGGGATATAATGAAAGATATGGACGACGAGTCTTCGTTGCAACAATACCAAAAAATAAGCAGCCAAGCAGACCATGATAAAGCACCACCTAAAAAAGCAGTTCCCGCGCTCCCAAATGGAACCACTGAGTCGGAGATTCAAACAAATGACGAGTTGCTAACGAAAGAAGCTCAAAATGAGAAGGAGAGGCTCAAATACAGGCCTTCCACAGAATATCACGTCATTGTCGAAACTCCAGGCGAGTACAGCTCTTCTGCAGAAGACATGAAAGTATCCAAGTTTTTGTGAGGTAATTAATGGGTGTAAAACATCAGAATACAGGTTGCGCAATCTAACTTTTTACGCTTATAGTCAAAGAATGGTCAAAAGAGTCTGTAAACAGAATTACTGTGAAAGAGGTAAAATGTCGAATCTAAATTAAAGATGTAGCGCTATACTACTCTAAATGCAAGTTTATATTTCTGTCTCTGGAGATCAGATCCCTATACAAAGACCTTTTCGTCAACTCACCGGCGTCTGTTCGTTGTTCTGATTGCTTACAACTGGAGATTGTTGCGTAACAACGTCTTCATTCCCACCTACTTTGTCAGCACCGTTTAGTTCCTCAATAGAATTGGGTGAGACTTGTGAATCTTCTCTTTGATGTTCAAAATTAATGCTTGATTGAGTTTGGTCATCACTCGAGGCTGTGAATTTGCCATTTCTGCCGGTGACACTTTGCGGCGTTAACACTTTTGATTTAAAAGATCGTGAAGTCTTCTCTGCCGATTGAACAGCATCTTTATTCAACTGACCGGAACTAGATGGGGATTCTCCTTCATCACGGCCCCGGGCCGCTTTTTTAGGAGAGTTCTTTTCGCCATATGAAGACGCCGCCGGCGATATGCGATTATACTCTGGTATTCCCTCACCATTTCCCGAAGCCTCATGAAGTGAAGCACCGGAGGACTTGCTCTGCTTTTCTGGGCTACTAGAGCCACCCACTGCGGGCATATTACGCTGAATGTTTACTAATTGATGCAAAACTTCAGGAGGGAGATTTTTCATTTGATTGACGGTAGATTGTGAGTTGTAAGGGCTTGGCGCTAGTGTTGCCGATTGCATCTGTTGCGAGTGCATTAATGGTGATAAAGATGGCGGAGGAACAACTAACTGTTGCGGTTGCTGGGGGATTACTGGATCATCAGTAAGCAAACCCGGAATCTGAGCCAAAAGCATATGTATTTTCTTTAGCCCGTTTCCAGCTTTTTCAAAACTCTTCGAACTCATTCTCAAAATCCAAACGTAGTTTCTCAAACAGTCTCTGTAAATTCTTGATTCCTCTTTCGATGGCGCTGTAACAAATAACAAAGCCGCAAAAGTGCCAATTAACGTGAGGTTTCCAGTCGAGCAAGTATACCAGAATGAGTTGACATGCTCAAATTTGAGATCCCGTATAAATTCAATCGCAGCAACCAATCTGGTTTTGGCTGCTAACCGGCAAACTTGAAGTAGTTCAGGAGGTGACTCATTGTTTAATGTGACAATTATCTTCCGGTGAAGAGTCAACTCAACGGCAAAGTAAGACAGAGTCAATGAAGCATTGCTATTAAATTTTCTTTCTTGGAAAGAACTCATAGAGAGTTGAGATGGCAAAGAGTGATACCATTCACGCATTTTCAATTGTAAAGGTTTTGCTAGCTTCAAAACATGCTCTATCTTAGTGACAGTTTTAAGTGCTCCCAATGTGTAAAATGTGTCCAAAACCTCCCCGAGAATTATGCTCAAAGATATCATATGTTGAAACATGAGCTTACTGTTTTTGAAGTCTTCCTCAGTTGGTGACAGATCCAGCATAGATCTGTCGCCCACAGGACTCATAACATCCTTGTGCATTAACCCATTGAACTGCGATCCTTCAGCGGAATTGCTTATTACCGGGGAGCTTCCCGGGAAATCCTCATCTGTAAGCATTTTTACGAGCCAATTTCTACCCAAAATCAAATGGGAATGTCTAGCCTCCATCATTGAAGTCCATTTATCTTGCAGCCAGACAGCCCATGCTAGTCGCCTTCTAAGTCCTCTTTCCCATCGAGGAAGCCTCCAGTCTTGGCAATCTACCCCCAAACCAAGATCTTCGGCTAGCGCCACGACTTCGGAACACACGGCCCAATTACTGGAGATCTCGCTGCGACATTGCAAGATTAACAATCCTGTCTGTATGATGCTGAGTTTTGGTCTTTCAATGACATCGAAGAAGGTCCTTAATGCTATTTCGTTCAGCTGATCAACCACATCAGGCTTAGGAAATCCTACCAGTTGAGGATGAAAATCCCACCATTGCAATGATAAAGAGTAAAGAGCCGCCAGCAGGGGAGCTGTCAATTCTCGATAAGATCTAGAATATTTCTCTAAGAAGACTCTTTCATGCAAAATTGGAAATTGTGGATGTATAAGCTTGAAAAAAATGTCCACAAGTATCTTACCGTGAGGGTGAACCAACTTTTCGACCATATCAACTTCTTGCTCTTGCTTCATGTAAAGTTTTTGGTTCAAATCGTCTCGCAGTAGAAATTGGACATTGGGGGCGACTTTTCGCAGCGCTAAAGTTTTGGATAGCTGAACTTGATCGATTTTATCTAGCTTGACATGATTCACCAGATTAATATCGAAAACAGAAGTTGGCCCTACGTAAAAGGAAGACCTCGGATATTGAATGGGTTGTTGAACATATGACATCTTTTGGGCGCCTGTGTTGTAATTTGTGGTACCGGACATATTTGAGGGAGAAGTTCCATTTTGAATGCTATTAGCGGCACTTTTCCCTGGATCGTTTTGGCCCGGAGTTTCAAACATCATGTATGGGCTCGACAGATTGTTTAAATTTGACGCTTGGCCATTTTCGAAGGCTTTTTTGCCGTTACTAGAGGGTTGATTCAAATTTTGCAACAAATCTGAGTAGTATTGAGAGACAGAGTCATTGCTCCCAACCTTGGAGCGTTTAAGAAGCTCATGGACGTTCACGTTTTCATCAACGCGATTGCGCTTGAGCCGGTCTGTATTGGAGTCAGAAGATGGACGAGATAGAGGAGTCTCTGAATAGCCACATTTGATACCTTTAGTTTCGCACTGAACGCAATTTGCCAGGTCTGGAACTATCACACATTTAATTTGTCTCCTTCGACAGTGGTCGCAAGGATTTTCGGCGATGACCGACTTGTTTTCTTGAGCTGCCAGCGCTTTAGAGTTGGTATTTGGCCCCTTCGTATGCGATGTGTCAGACGAGTTGAGTCCGGGTTTGTTATTAGTGCTCTGGCCATTGCTATTATTAATTGTGCCACTGCCGCTGTTGGAACCACTAGAACGGCTGAAGAGCTCCTGGTAGTGTTGCAGCAAAATATCCAAGTTCGGATGTTTGTCATTGCTAACACGCGAGTTTTGTGTCTGTGATGACTCCAGAGACGGGTCAGGGCGATTGACGGTTCCTTCGTTCAGAAGCTGTGAGTTGCTGTTGGCCAAACTACTCAAAATATTGGTATAATCGTCGTTTGAATTCAACACTGTATTATTCATGTTGTTGGAACCCTGACCGTTACCGTTGCCCGAGTTCCAGCTTTCGAAAAGATGATCGGACATCTTTTAATACCACCAATGAAAGTGTCGGATCTTGAGTACAAGTGCTAAAAACCGCTATACGCCGCCGAGACAGCTTTATAACTGTACTTAAGGCAAATTTGGGTCACTTGAATCCTCTGCGATGAGATGTATGTTCTACGTTTTTTTCAATTATAAAAAAGGTTGATAATACAGATCCGAGCTCTAAAGAATATGCCGTTGCCGGGTAATTTACCACGGCAAGTACTAATGGTCAGGTATTAAGAGGATAATAAGCTATGTAAATATGCCGGTGGCTATTCCGTGGTAGGCGAAATGGGGCTCGAAACCTCAGGCTTTGAGTTTTCTGCTTTTCAAAATCGTCGACGGGTATTTCGCCTTGCTTCAGCCTCTATACTTTTTCTTGGCTTTCAGCGAGGCCCCGGGTCGACGTAGAATACCAGATAGCGAGCGAAGTACTGTGGCAGTCTATACTTGGTGCTGCTGTCAGTTTGTGGTTTCTTTTAATTGTTGATTGTAAAGCCTGTTTCCTCAGTATACAAATTCTCCTAAGTACGCTTCAGCTACGAAACGGGCCCTGGCGTTCAAGAACAACTTCATCTCACTGATCTCCTTGTCAACTTCCTCCATGAACTCGATAATGAAGTCCACAAGCTTTTCCGTTTTCATGGTTTCGGTGTGCTTGTTGGTGATCAAGAACGAGATACTAAATCCCTCGATGGGTACTCTTCTCAGCACATAGAACGACTCGGCACGCTGCTCAAGGAACCGTGTGAACTTGTGCACCAAGATCTGTTCGATTTCGTCTGCTTGCTTGACCTTGATGCTGACGCGCACAGAGTTCACACTGGGCTCTATCAACACTTGTTCGTGCTCGTTACGAGAAACATGCATTGGCTGGAGCAGTAGCTCCGCGCTTGTGTTGGGGACCTCTACTTCAGGTCTGTTGTGTCTTTCAACTTCTTGAGAAGAGAAGTTGGTCAAGTTTAGCGCAGCTTGAAGCGAATAACGAACCGCCGTTAGATAGGGACGCAATGATTGGGACATCTGAAATTGGAAAACAGAGTAAAAGAAGCGAATATATCACCAGATGAAGCTTCCTAGAACCAAACTTTGCTGTCTTTAGACTCGATGTAAGCTGGTAGTAAGTAATTGTTCAAAACCCCTTTTGGAAAATGATTATCGAGATCTACTCCGTGGGAAGTGACGAATATAGGTTAGTATAAAAACTAGCAAACGCTGGGCTTGCTTCAGTAGCACTAGTTGATGCTTCTGAGATCTTGATTTCCACTTTCTACCTCCCTTCCTGTTCTTGTATATACGCCGAGGGCATTATTTCAGAGCTTTTTACGTATTTTTGACATAGTTGACCTGGCGACACGCCTAGCAAAAATATGAGAAACAACTGATGAAAGTTCAAATAAAGCAGTTTAACAAAACCAGAATTCACCAGCTGAGCTAGTGCTTGAAGCTGCCCGTAATTTGCCATTACATTGTTCAGGAATCAAAAGCGTACTTTCGCATCTTTCAGTAGGCAACGTTAAATTCATCTCAGCGCCATCTCATCGCCAAATAGAGACATTAGACACATTAAAAAATGAGCGCCTGGAACGAAGCACACGATCCCGAGGGTCGCTTGTACTATTATGATGCAGAATCTGGAGAAACGACATGGGAAAAGCCACGCGAATTGTTCACGGAGCTTGAGTTGAAACTCGATCGACACGGGTGGAAAATCGCCAAAACCGAGGAGGGTCAAGTGTACTACTACAACCAAGCATCCGGAGAGTCCAGCTGGGAAATACCAACATTTGAAGAACAAGCGCAAGTGGAGCCGTCAGAGCTCCAGGAACAAGCTGAGGATCAACTTACGAAGGCTGATACTTTAGCGAAGCCAGATACACAGCAGTTGGAACCTGTACAAGACACGAAGTCCTACGCTCTTAGATCAAAGCTTGTCGAAGCCACAGCAAAACCGAAGCTTGAAGCTGAGCACATTTTCCTTCAAATGCTTAAGGACCACCAAATCGATTCCACTTGGTCCTTCAACAAAATTATATCCGAACTCAGCTGTTCCGATCCCCGTTATTGGTGTGTAGATGATGATCCACTATGGAAACGGCGAATGTTCGAGCAGTATCTCTCTAATAGATCTGAAGATCAGCTGCTAAAAGAGCACTCCGCTGTTAATAAGTTCAGAGACGCATTTTGGGCCATACTAAATCAAACCTCTCAAATACATTACTTTACCCGTTGGGTTACTGCCAAGCGGGTCTTCGCCAACGAGCCAATTTACAAACACTCAGTGGTGAGTGAAAGGACTAAGCGTAATGTTTTTCAAGAGTACGTGGATGATCTCCGCAACAAGCATTTTACCAGTTTGCAGAAGACTAAGGAACAAGCACATTCAGAACTGCAAGATTACCTGCTAGCCATAATGCCGGGAAAAGCGGAATTGATATCATGGGAAGATTTATCGACTAAGCACCTCTTCGAGAACAGCACTCGATTTACTTCCAATCGCCACTTCCAAACGTTATCCAAGCATGATGTTCTAAAACAATACATTACCATAGTGGAGACATATTCCAAGCATACTGAGGAAGAACTCAGTTCGGTGAGATCTGTTAATTATACAAATGATCGGAAAGCTAGAGATCGATTCAAGCAGCTACTGGATGAGCATAGCAAATCAATACGATGCAACTCAAAATGGGAGGAACTATATCCAAAGTTCAGGTCAGATTCAAGGCTGCATGCACTTTTGGCAAGAAAAGGGTCCTCACCTTTGGATCTATTCATGGATTTTGTCGAAGAAAAGGCCATGATAATGAAAGCCCATATGAGCATTGCAAGTCAAATCTTAATTGAAAATAATTACGAATGGGATATGGATCGTGAAAAGAACGTCGAGAAGCTCACCGATTTGATGAAGGTGAACCATCAACTGTCAGTGATGGACAGCGTTGACTGTCAAATACTGGTTTCCAAACTCTTAGTCGACCATGAGCAAAAGTTAAAACAACAGGCCGAGGTAGAAAAAAGGTTGCTCGAACAAAGAAAACGGTATTTCACACTCTTGCTGCATAGAGTCTTTTCGCAGTCGAATCCGAAACCAAACACCTTTGAGGAAGCTTGCGAAGTGCTGAAAGACTACCCCGAATTCAAGGACCTGGCCGATGACGAGGTAAAGAAACATCTATTCGAGGCTTTCGAGCCAAACAAAGCAGGACCAGAACTCTTGAGTACATCCTCAGTCTCCACGGTGCCTCAGGCATCAAAACTACCCAAAAAACGTCAACTGGCTCCAGTTGAGCTAGACTACTAGTCAAATTATAGCTGTCCCATTTTGCACGCGCGCAAAATTTCTCTCCACGTCCCTATTTGTATTCATCTACGTCATTTACTCATTACTTAACAAAGCGCTCAAACCAATTAGACCCATAAGTCCCATTTTCGCGTACTTGTTCTCAGAGATCCAGATTGTAACGTACCCAAGCTGCGGAATGTAGCCCTTGACAGTACCCACAATGTCTTTTTCTTTGTGCAAATAAACTTTGCGTTTGGCGTACAATGGAATATCATTTCCGGCGTTGTTGTCACCCTTAGTTAGAAGGAGCTGCTTTCCGGTGTTCTCGTCCACATGCTCTCTCAGCACCCTGTGCACAATCGGAATGTCCTTGCCGTCCACTTCATACACCACCACGTCTCCAACTTTGTTCAAGGTGTTTCGGTTCCACAAAAACAAAATATCTCCTCTCTGGAAAGCAGGCTCCATGGAACCCGAAAGTACCACTACTATAGGAGAATGGGAGTCTGTAACTATTGAAAGACCTTTCCAGAACATAAAGGCGGAAGCCAATGCAAAGCAGAGGTTCAAAAACCGGGTCAATTCCAAGCGCAGATTCATCTCTATGGATCAGTTAGATCGGAATCTCTTGCCTTAATTAACGAGCTTAGTGCAAGTAAGTTTGGCTTTTCAATCAACTTTCAATATAGATGTGTTTCTGCCATGATTTTTACCATGGTGATGAGTATTTGAGTACTCATGGAACAATTCAGCAATGGATATTATTAAGGGCACAAATATGTAAGCATGCCCTTTCCACTGAAGAAATGCTGGCTAGAAGTAATACCTATACGCACACTTCTAATATATCCACTGTTCGAGAATGAAAGTCGCAATTTTAGGAGCTCATGGCCGAGTCGGTCAGATTCTTTGTAAGTTGCTGAAAAAGTCTCGCGGCTTCGAGCCCTTGGCAATTGTTCGTGAACTGGACCAAAAAGCTTACTTTGAACAGGAGCTTGGTGTAGACGCTGATGTGATAGACATTGAAAACAGTTCCGTGGACCAGATTGGCGCTGTTCTGAAGGATTGCGATGCCGTAGTCTGGACCGCCGGTGCAGGTGGCAAGGGTATCGAGAGAATATTCACAGTAGATTTGGACGGTTCGATGAAGACGATCGAAGCTTGTCAGAAATTTCAAGTCGACAGGTTTGTCATGATTTCGGCCATCAATGCCGAAAACCGTGAAGCGTGGTGGCCCACTGCTTTACGCAATTATTACATAGCTAAAAGGACTGCAGATTACGTGCTTCGTACCTCGGGGCTACAGTACACAATTCTTCAACCGGGCTCCTTGTCTTCCGAGAGCGGAACAGGCCAGTTGTGTCCCTTAGACGCCATAAAAGACAAGAAAGCCAATCACTACTCTATTGAAAGAGAGGACGTAGCGCAGTTTATTAAACTTGCATTGGAAAATCCTGAATTGACTCTCCACAAAAGTATTCCATTGGCCAACGGGGACTTGAAAATGCAAGACTTCTTAAGCCAAATTTGAAGGTTAGTAAAAGTGAAGTGACAATTGCAGATTTATGATATGTATGCTTTATAAGAAGCCCTTCAGGCGTAAATTATAACGACCAAAAGTTCCGGTGTCACAGCTCAGTAATACATGAGCGAAAGAACTGCTCGCTCTCGATCCTTTTCGCTTTGTTAAAATTATTGAAAGCTTCGAGACCCGTGTCAGCAGTGTCACTGGTCATGATGACCTCTTTAAGCTCTTCAAAGGTCTTTAACCACTTTAGCCATGCAACACCGTGTAAAAGCGAATCTGCTAGATCGTCTTCTTTGGGTTTCCCAGCGCCATCTCCCAGGTCCAGAAATTGAAATAGGTCCAGTTTCTTTTGTGGGTTCTTGTGGCGGTAACTGGTTAGTTTCTGTTCAAGTTCCGATGTCAGAGTAAATGCCTGTGGCGATTGCTGGAGCAGTAGAGATTTGACCAGCCCAATTTTGAGCATTTTGGTAAGAGTTGAGCTTGTGGCCTTTAAGCGTGCTTTTGGAGAGTCTGGTCCATATTTGGAATCTAACACTTCTTTCACAGGTACTAGTTGACACCAAAAATTGGTCATTCTTCTCGGGTCAGAGGATTCCACCATATATTCGAATCCTTTGACGTAAAGTTTTTTGGCGCTGAGGCTCATGTAAAGAACATGCTCCAAGGCATTAACTTTTAAAATTGGATCGGGAACTTTGGCGGAACCCATAGTTCTGGTTCGCTGTCTTTCTATGACAAACAGGTGTGGAGGGTCCTTAGTAAGGATATCCGTAAGCCTCTGACCAGCTTCCGCCATGAACCGAGGTGTAAATGGAATTTTTGAAACTCCCGAATTGAGAACTGGTCCTTGCAACTGCATTTTATTCCACTCTACAACCGTGGGTAGCGTTTGGTCTGTACGCCACTGGAGTTTGCAGTACGCAAAGTTTTCCAGTCCCATGTCAACCGCTGTAATGCTTATCCATCCATGTTCTCTTTTTATGGTCGTCAGATTGTGAAGCAACTGGCATTGTGCTACAATGTTGTCTCTGAGACTTGTTTTTGTTGTTCCGATGGGCGATCCCACAGAAAATGCAAGTTTCTTCAGGGTTTGGCTATCGGTCTTTCGGCAGTAATAATCAAGGCCTTCTATGACAGATCGAATGACCTTAGTTTTACCCATGGATTAAGCTATGGGCTGACTTGATTGCTTCACAAGCCATCGAAACTCGAGATCATCACTGCAACTGAGAGTCTTACTTTTTTAGTCTTCAATAAATAGGAAAGTGATCAATAATTCTTATTATCAACATCACAGTTTCAGACAAGCTGAATCGGAGATGTGTTCACACTTAGCGATGGGAAATGGATCAGAGGAGACATACAGTTTCCAATCTTGGCAACAAGTCGTTTATAAAATTTTGTACGCCACAAGTATCTCCTCACATTGATTACTTTAAACCACTTCAAGATGGCTGGATGCTTGAGGATTGTCAAAACGAGCATACTATTGGTTTGATATCGTTATCGCTTTATTTGTCTTCATTCTCTCATCAAGGATGGAGGTCTACAAAATTTATTAGAAGACGACATTTAACCAAAAGGCCTCCTTTCATGAGAAGATTAGAGTGAGTTCAAGATTTGAGATGCATAACTGCCCGAAATTCAAAGCGGCCTTCAATGAGATAAACCTTTTACTCCTATTTCAAATTATGCTTGTTATATCTATCAGATATTCCTTCTTTAAGAGGTGGCATGATTTCCATCGCTTGCATGGATTATAAATGGCTATATATCTTTCTTTTGGGTAGGTGAACAACACTTATTAGTCTATCATCACGCTGTTTTACCATTAAAAGCTTATTCGTGTCACAGCCGAAAAATCAATGGGAACTGGTTTCTCTAGCTATCGTTTGTAATGAATGAAACTGCACATGAAGCGGATAAGCATGCAGCACCAAGTATGGGGCATCTTTTCATTGATTCACATAGCATGCAAGTACCTTTTTGGGGTTTGCCATATATTTTTGCAATTAAGCTGATTCAAGTGAATAATGTCCATCGGCTCATTACAAGAAGACAGCATATGTACGGATACAGTTCCACGCAAGAACTTATTAAAAGCGAACACTAAATGAAAAGAAGTCGTGGTTTGCACTGTCTCAAAATATCATGTTTTATTGTGTACGATCTCTCCGTTTGGAAGCGTCAGTATTTCAGCGTCAGTGCAGGTATTACAATCTTGTACAAAAAAATAGAGATCAGCTTCACGATTTGATCGTCCTTGCTTCACAGAACCTTTACAACATTCCCGCATTTTTGCAATTCAAGTAGCTTTGCAAATGGCTACAATTGGACCAAGTGGCACAATACCTACGAGGCCTGGTACTGTGTATCTTGGCAAGTATAGCGTCTCCAGAGAAACATTAGACGAAACCCAAAATTCAGGGCAGCTTGTTGACTTTAAGGAGCCACCAAAATCTGCCAGATCGATCAGAGCTACCATCAGACGTGCGTGGACGAAACCTCTGGAGGAACAAAAACCTGCGACAGCTATAACACGACACCACAAATTTCGCAGGTGGCTCAATAGTCCCGAAAAAGAATTCACTTGCAGCTGGAGCGAGTATGACGAAAATTTAAATGGGGAGCTTCATCGGCTTCGTGATCTGGGAGAATGGGGAGACCTTGAAGACGGATCTTATCGCTCCACGAATTGCGAAACATTCGAGCCGTCCACAAACAATGAGTCGCCATATCCTTCAAACCCTAACAACAATTCTGGCGACGAAAGCGGTTTCGAAATGTTCAGCAAGATGTTTTTAGATTCGAATTCCGGTGCTACGCTGTCCGAAAACGCCCCACAGTTTAGTCAGCCTCCAAAATCCAATCAATCTACCCGTTCGCGCTCCTCTTACAAAAAGAAGTTCGATATTCTTCGCAAATTTAGATTTAGGCTGCACCGCAGCAGAATGCGCAATGAGTTCACACTCACAGACAAATATTTGGGATCCGATGAGAACATCGAAAGGTGTTTGCAAGATATGGATATGATGCCTTTCGATCTAACGGCCCCTTCAACCGCGGGCAATGAATCAAAGAGCGATAAACAGCAAGTGAGTGGTGCTTTGAGCGACAAAAGTACCATGGTCGAGGGTGCTTTTTCCCCCGGTGCGTTGCACGTCACGAAGCTACGAAAGAACGGGAACAGTTATGATATAGAACAGGAAGAGCTGGGCATAGAAAAATATGTCCTATAAAGGGACAAGATTGGGAAAAGGGTAGGAAATGTGCTGTGGGATCCTGGAGACATATAATATCTACTTCAACTTGACAATCCGGTAAATTGAAGTTAATGAATGAGACAATATAAGCTAGTAAACACAAATCAAAACCAGCCTAGATCAAAGTCACTAAAAGTGGCCCTCTGACCCAGATATTCACATCAAATAAGTAAGTCACACATAAACTACATCAACATTAAGAAAGCAATTTTTAGCTCAACAAGTTCTTTCCCCTTCACTAAGCTTGAAGAAAGCCAGGAAATTGAAAAGCGCGATAGTCGTCTAAGTAAAATGAACGTATTGTAAAATTAGCGTATCTTCTAATATACCGCCCAATTCAACATGCCAGCTCTCATTTGTTTTTTTGACGCTTGTAGCGCCAACAATTATAATAGATCTACACTAATCATTCTTAAACAATGAAAAAAAAAGACTAATGTGTGAAGAAGAGTTTTTGAAGTTGACAAATCCAACATCAATATTTGATCATAGCAAGCCATATATAGGGGTTTGAAAGCCAGCTAGTATGCCTGAATACACTAAAGACGCTGGCGGGCATGTCCCGGTGTCGATCTTGGCGAAAAGCGACGGCTCTACGCGGGAAATCACATCTTACAAGGGAAGCCACGGAAATTCGGAAAATGACGACGGGAATTCTCCCAGCTACCGCCCTATGGATGAAGTTACATACGTGAATCCACACAAATTGAAAATTGTTACGTCGGCCCGAAACAAGGATACTCGCGGGCCACACGCGTATAATTTAGATTCTATCGATGGAGACGAAACTTCAGGACCTCCCACCGGTTCATCATTCAGTGGACTAAAAAGTCCCACGAGTGCACTTGGAACTGCTGTTTCGTTTACTATGTCTAATATCACCGACAAAATCTCCCATAGGGGCTCTATTTCGGCGAGGCCGTCATCGGTGGCTCTCACCACGCAATCTAGCAACAACAATGTTGCGAGTGCAAAGAGTGCAGAAGAACGTCAAAACTCACTTACAGGAGATTCATTTGACGGCAGCGCTACCCCCTCTCGTCAAAATTCTGTGCATATGCCCGGGGAGTTCATCTTTATGGAGCCTCGGGTCCAATATACTCCACAATCTGCGTCCCCGTCCGGCAACTCGAGTTCAAGCCGGAAGCAACCACACCACATCAACAAAGCTTTGATTGACTCTCAGATTGGCCCTCAACTGCCGTTCACCGAATTTTTTCAAAAACAGGATGACAAAAAGATTCACATTTTAATTGGTGCCACTGGGTCCGTGGCTACCATAAAAGTTCCTGTAATCATCGACAAACTCTATAAGACATACGGTCCTGACAAGGTTTCGATCCAGCTAGTTGTTACCAAGCCCGCTCAACATTTTCTCCGTGGGCTTAAGATATCCACAGACGTAAAAATATGGCGAGATGAAGACGAATGGTGCGGTTTTAAGCGTATGGGAGATCCGGTGCTTCATACTGAACTCAGAAGGTGGGCAGACATCTGTCTCATTGCTCCTTTGTCGGCGAATACTCTGGCGAAGTTAGCTTATGGGATTTGTGATAACTTGCTCACGTCTCTCTTACGTAGCTGGACTCCTTCCACTCCCGTACTCGTTGCTCCTGCCATGAATACATTCATGTATACACACCCGGTCACCAAGAAACATTTGAACATGTTACAGGAAGAATCTCCTTACATCACAATTCTGAAACCTGTGGAAAAAGTACTTATTTGTGGAGACATCGGTATGGGCGGTATGCGAGACTGGCACGATATTGTAGATATTTTGACTAGAAAACTATCTGAGATTAGGGGAGGAATTGGAGCAGATGCAGCAGATGATGATGATGATGATGACGAGGAAGAAGAAGGCGATACGAACCTGCCGGACGAAACTGACTCTGATGATAGTGGCATTGAAGATGAAGATGACGGCGAAGATGACAACGAAAAGGATGAAGCGTCTCAAAGTGTTCACAATTACCAACTGGGAACTCAGTTCACCAGCGATAATTACCAAGAAGATCTGCGAAGTGGTTTTTAAAAGTTCAAAAAACACGGAATCAGAAGTTGATGGCCGTTGAAGTATTTCGGCTCTTGTATATTTTCTCAAACACTTGAGAAGAACTATATATACATTTTGGAATATTTTATTGTAGCACCTAATATGTAGCATTTGTAAGCTGTAAGTTTACCATGAAATGAATTCTGCGAGACCAATAGTTGGTGAGAGTGGGAGCTATTAAACCATCAATGATTTTAAGGTGCGGCCTAAGTTGTCATATCAGTTTGCATGGAGGGAATGACCCACTTTGGTGGAATAATATCGTGGGAACTTTTAGCGAAAGTATTGAACGTAAACTCGATATCGAACTCCGCTAATTTTGATATTGACGCTTACAAAAATGCTTTCAACTCGAAGTTGTCACCCTGATAATTATTTTGTCATACATTAGGCAACAATGACGACAATCCTGCTTTTCTCATAACTCTCAGTTTTCAGATCTTGTTGATGACAGACACCTACCAAAAAAAAACTGTCGCTTGCAATAAAAGATCCCTATAAAAATTACCGAGCATTTGACGGTTACCGATGCAGTTTCAGCAGCTAAGTTCTGATCATTCGCATGCGCTTCTGGACTTACCAAAGACACTCACAAATCTAAGTTTATATATCACAAATGCTATTTCAGCGTTCCTGGAAATCTTTCCACCATGAAACATGCTAAAGAAAGAACTTCAATTGAGTAAAATATATACAGGCCTTCACCATTTATCTCTCATGTCTCGAATGCTAAGTTCGTTACGTCTCAGCAGAATAAAAGCACTGTGTACGTTTTTAAGTATTCTGCAATATATTGAAAAAGCTGCAAAACATTGTTTTCCACCTTCAACACATTAAGTAAAGCTCTAATCCAACACATACACACACTATAGATCATGTCTTTCCTAGGATTTGGTGGCCAACCACAACTGAATACTCAGCAAAAAATTTCTGCCGCAGAAGCCGAACTGGATCTTGTCACGGACATGTTTAACAAGCTGGTGGACAACTGTCACCAAAAATGTATTCAGGCGACTTACAGCGAAGGAGATCTGAACAAGAACGAATCCTCATGCATTGATAGATGTGTGTCTAAATATTTTGAAACTAACGTGAAAGTTGGTGAGAACATGCAAAAGTTGGGCAACTCATTCGGCGGTGCAGGTAAGTTTTAGACGGCTTATATCATATATTCGTGTTTATAGTTAATGAACGGTTTCAAAAGCCGAGAGCTGGTGTTGTAAAGGAGAAATTGTTGCCAAGCTGCTTGCTGGCACGTTGTTTTATGTACAAGGTTAAATATTTACGAGTTCCGCCCGGCTGAGGGAACAAAAATGAGAAACTCACTCGAGTCCCAGTACTCTTTTGAACCGCAACCGAATGCCTTCAAAGCTGTTGAGTTTGGGTCTGACATCCAAATATATGCCAGGCCCTGTTTGAGTTTCATTGCTATAAAAGTCAATCACGTAGTCCACTTTCATGCCACAGCGATTGATGGTCCAGTCATGACGGTCAAACGGTTTTGAAAAGCCCAAAAGCGTACTACGGAACCATGCTCTTGGAGTTAATTTCTTCGAGTCGCCCTTGAAACTAGTCAACTGAAGGCCGCCACACGTTTCACTTCCCTGATTTTTCTCCCAAAGCCTAATGTAGTCCCAAACGCGCTCGTTGACGGAATTATGGATCGGTATCACCGTTTTCATATCTTCTGCACTCGGATTCCATTTCTTGCGTAACATCGCCTCAAAAAACTGTTTTTGAGATGGATAAATCCAATTTTGTTCGCTGCCGGTTCTAGGAATGCTCGAGATTTCCCGCTCGGTTGGTAAGTTTACGTCTGTCTTGTATCGCGGTATAGCTGGGATTTCATCCGAGGAGCATTCGACATCCTCGCCCATTTTGGAAACTTGTTCATGTTGAAGCCACACGCTCCGCGCTTCGGGACTAACTGGACAAGCTTCAGACTGGTCTGGCGTGGCGGAAGCTCCACTTTTGGGACAGGTCAAGGACTGAGCGGGAGCTCCATGTGGAGACTTAAAGCTGTGTTTTGCATTTGTCTCACCTTCCTGAGACATGCTTTTCATCCACGCTTCTCTAGCTGTGTGATCTACTGGACATTCGCCTTGTGAATCTCCATTCATCGCTCACAGTTATTTAGCAAATCCAAAATATTGTTTTGAAGATATGTCGGGGGTTAACTCACTCTGTGGGTTCCCACTTGGAAATCAAGCTTTAAATCTAGTCTTTGTTTTGGACTTCTTCTCTTGCCTTGGCCGTTATTAAATTTCAAGATTTAGTTTTTGTCAATCGATGTGCAATCTAACGCATCAGAAAACCTTTACCGATATGATGTGAAGGTATAAATAGCACGAATGGTACTATCTCAATGAGGGAAGACTTCTTGCATACCATGTATACCTCAACAATAAGCTATGACGCTGACTCTACAATTTTTGCTGGTCATTATGAACAGTCTAAAATTCTTTAAGCGCACGAAGAACTGAGGATGTGGTCAGGCTTCGCATACAGCAGGCCCGATTTTTGATATTTTTTTAATAGACTGTCTAGTGTAGCTGCATATATGCCGCGAGAGTTTCTTTGCCAACTATACATTGTTTAGGGAGTGGACTAGAGCTAGTGCACATTCTGTAATTTATGGTTTGCGTCGTTTCCTAAATAAACACGATTATGGGTAAATATCGCCTACCGCTACTCGAGCAAGCTTCAATCGACGCTTTCAAAGGCACTTTCCCTCGAGCGGCAGGAAATCAGGCAGTTTCAATCGGGAACAAAATAAATGGTTAATGAGCAACGTTCAATGTTGTTCGCGCATTCTATAAGTATTACTTCCAGATTTGAGGGGGTTTTTACGTACAGTTGTGGCCTCTCATATGAAAGTAACGGTAGAAGTTGAGACGTAGCTCGTTCCTCCAGCAACGGTGTTTTCTATGAGTTAGAGGCCCTCTCCAGACTTATACGGGCTGGGCAGTAGGCACTGCAGGATGCATCTGCGACCAGATCGCCTTTGTACACAGATTTATGTAGCACAGCATAGCGTTAGAAGCCCAAACAAAGTGCTTCCAAGGTTTTTTAGGTCTTGTCAAGACTTCGAGAAAAAGGGTAGACATTTTGATATTACGCACCACATTATCTCGCGACGTGCGCCATATATGCTTCCTACGCCTATCACGCACTGCTGGTGCCCCAGATGGATGAGTATAACCCATAGTAAAGCATCTCAATAATAATCAGTTTGAACTACCAATGCAAGAACTGTTGTGATTAATCCTCTACTGCACTTTTTGGCACTTTTGAAGCACTTAATAGCCAAGAGCGTGAAAGAGCTGTCCGATTGCATACTTATTCCGTAATGTTTGTACTATGTCCTACTTTTCATTTATCTACTTGAGGGACAGGAATGTCGAAGGGCAACAGAAGCACCTCAAAAACTTGTTGAGGCAAAAAGGGGACGCATGTCGCTGTTTTCCAAAGCCTTCACGAGTCCCTGAATTGAACGACCTCATCTCAAAGTTAAGATTAAGTTAAGATGATGAGATTGTCATGTATCGTCAAAGCTTCTTTCACACAGCAATTAACATTACTATCATAGTTTAGTGAGCTACGGAAATCGAGGCCATGGGGTGTGGTATCAGTACAATGGCTCCGGAAGAGGAGAAAGATCTGTTTCTACAGAATAAACGAGCAAACGAAGCCGTCGAACGCTCTTTACAGATGCAAAAGCACAAGGAAAATAAAGAGATTAAGCTTTTATTGTTAGGAGCCGGAGAATCTGGAAAGTCTACCGTGTTAAAACAATTGAAACTTCTACATCAGGGCGGATTTAGTAACCAAGAACGTCTTCAATACACCCAGGTGATTTGGGCAGATGCCATTCAATCAATGAAGATTTTGATTATCCAAGCGCGAAAGTTAGGCATTCCCTTGGATTGTGACAATCCTCAAACCAACCGCCATTTATTCGAGCAAAAGAGGCTCTTGCTCAGAGCTAAACCACTGGAGCTCATTGACGCTAGCCTGGCGGGTGGATCGGGGTTTTTAAACGATTACGTTCTCAAATATTCGGAAACTAGTGAAAACAAGCGTCGTACTCAAAGCACAGGACAGGCGCAAGCGTTCCGCAGCAGTGTTTTGATGGATCAAATCTTGGACACCGGAGGTGCTTACAAGGACAGCGGCGACGCTGTCAATTATCAGGAGTTATCAGAGGGCCTAAATGAAAATGGAACAAATCCGGCTCTTGTGCGTCAGCAATCAAACTCTCGACCAGTGAGTAGTCAGCAAATCGCTGTCGCAATCCAAAAGTTGTGGGAGCAGGATCGCGGGATCCGCCAATGCTTTGCGCGGTCCAACGAATTTCAACTGGAAAGCTCTGCAAAATACTACTTTGAAAACATTCATAAATTCGCCACTCCGGGATACGTATGCTCAGACGAGGACATCCTCAAGGGGCGTATCAAGACCACCGGAATCACGGAAACGTCGTTCAACATTGGGTCTTCCAACTTCAAAGTTCTCGATGCCGGCGGTCAACGGTCTGAACGGCGTAAGTGGATTCACTGTTTCCAAGGAATAACGGCAGTGTTATTTGTGCTAGCAGTGAGCGAATACGACCAAATGTTGTTCGAGGACGAGCGAGTGAACCGCATGCATGAGTCTATCATGCTTTTCGACACACTTTTGAATTCCCGATGGTTCGCCAATACGCCGTTTATTCTATTTCTTAATAAGACTGACATATTCAAGGAGAAGCTCACTAGGTCGCCTATTAGGCAGCATTTCCCACACTATCAAGGCCGTGTGAATGACGCTGAGGCTGGACTAAAGCATTTCGAAAACATTTTTTTGGGTTTAAACAAATCTCAGAGACCAATTTACGTACACAGGACCTGTGCCACTGACCCACAAAGCATGAGGTTCGTGTTAACCGCTGTAGCAGACTTGATCATTCAGCAAAACCTGAAGAAGAGTGGGATCCTTTGACGTGGGTGCATTTTATTAATCATTAATTCAATGTACCGTGAGTAGTTATGAGTCTGGACCATTAATATAACTAAGCAAAGCGCTCAAATAAAGTTTGAGTGAAAGATATAAATTCATGGCTCGAAAGTGTACCTCTCGTGGACCTTTAACATGACAATTGAATTCTGTTGATTTGAACTACTATCGACTGCATTTGGAACTTTTGATTAAGTCTTTTATCGAACGATACAAGCACACACACACACATACACACACACACACACACGCGACAATGTCTATACAAACTGGAGGGCTCAACAGAATAAGCGGCATCCCACTCTCTCAGATCAGAAGACCCATCGCGCCGGTGCTGGATCATCAGAAAATCGATGCTATGGTGTCTACTATGAAAGGAACACCCGAGGCGAGTAAGACCTGTACTAAAGAGGAAGCTGCTGTAATGAATTCACAGCTTCCACCCATCGACGTGCTATGCGTTCGGGATCAAGGCAAAACCTACTACTTTGGGTTTGGCGGTTGCCATCGTTTCCAAGCTTACGAGCGTATCCGCGACCAAACAGGCGAAGATGTCGAGGTACGTTGCAAAATCATTCCCGCGACTAGGAGTCAACTGAAGCTCTACGTTGGGAGCTCGATTGACGACATGTTCAACTAATCTAGCATTCTAGCAAATGGAGAGCTGCTAGTATAGCATGCTTTCCAAGAAACCCTATAGTTATTGTTACATTTTTCTTTTTTTTACCTTCAAGCTGATTGATGTGAAGTGGTAGGCGGAGTAGGCAATGCTCGATGTAGTTGTCCAAGCCCCGAAATGCTTCCTCACATTACGACATTGACATTAATTTCATGCTGACCCATAAGACATGGCTCCGGAGTTGAAGTTTATATAATGAGTAAAGTATTAAAAATATTCAATTCTCACCGGCACTTATTTTCAGCAAGGTCGATAGCTATATATGCATCAAAATGGGAAACACTCCAAGTAGACATGTTCGTTTGAATGACGAGAACCCAAATGTTCCACCATCGTTGCGCTTCTCTCGAAAGAGGGAAATGGTGGTGGCCACTGTCTTCGGGAAAACGAGGAAATATATGTGTTTTTCTACTCAGCATTCCTATGAAAGGTTCGTGAACTCTAGTCGAAAGATTAATACGGAGCGAAATCTGGCAGATGACGGCTTGGGCGTGCCAATTTTTGAGTTTGAGGATCCACACGCTTTGAATCGAGTGTTCAGTTCCGATGGTGTAAGGTTCCGGGTGTACAAGTACGTACTTCAGCAGACCTCTGACCCTTTACCACACCCCAATAGCGTCGTGGTAAAACAGAACAAAAGCAAGATCATTTACAAAATGCCCTTTTGTGAAATACACGAGACTGCAAGGGGAACAAGATCAGGATTCGAATACGTCTTTTACACTCCAGAAATGAACTTTCTGGTGCGGTCGAAAAAACATCATGGAAATTTAAACACGGACTCCAGACTTGGAGACTGGAATGTCAGGTGGCTCGGTGTCAGCAATGGCGTCTATGACCTAGTTGTTTTACCTTCAAGCGTGCCTTCTCTACTAGAGGACAAGGACATTAGAAAATCCAAGTATGCCTCACGGTCCAACACCCGGGAGACTCTGTCAAATGCAATAGTGTGGGCCAAACTGTGGGACCATGGCGAGCCCTTTTTACCTAAATTGACCAAGAAGTTGGCTACAATTCAAATAGGGGAACTGAGCCTTGAGACAGACGCTGCTGCATATGGACTTTGTGCAATTCCTTGGTATTCTCAAGTGATAGCTTGCATGGCAATGGTTCAAGTCCACATGCAACAGGAGCAGCGGCGGAATAACGGTAGAAATCGTGGAAACACGATGAATTTTCAATCAAACAATATTGGAGCACCATTCAATAACATATTTTGAGGCATCTAATTAAGCCCATGTCAATTTCATGCAACTCTCTATGACCTTCTTCGTTCGTTGTTTGTGTGTCCACGTTGGCAGAGTCTCCAGACTTTGCGAAAGACCGGGAACATTTGCTGGGGTGCCATCACGCGAAACAAAATCATAGTGTTCCATGAGTCCAAGACTCCTAATTGCGTGCTAATAATTTTATCAGTGCAAGCCACCCTTTGGGTGTTCGTTTTTAATAATTAATGGTAATAAAAACAACTGCAACCTTGGCCAAGTGATCTCGAAAGAACACCATGTGCCTTGGAGCTGTCCTTTTCTTGACTGCAAATGTTCGTTTTCCTGCTACCTCTTTTCCTCATATGCGTTTTCCGGTGAAGTTCACATACTTTATGATAATTCGTGAAACGACTTAAAAATTGAAGTTCCTGTGTCATCATCCAGTACAGCGTATTGAAATTAGAAGCTAAGGTTCTTGGAATTACACTCGCGACTGTCTCAAGGATGAAGTGGCATAAAAACCCTGAAGGTTGAGAAGCATCGTAAAGGCCTGTAATTTTCCGATATTAAAGAGAAAAGTGGCAGAAGAAGCTGCCCATTGCTATCACCAAAGTCTTGCCAATTTTCTCGACCCTGAATTCGCATTTAGTTAATCCTACAAGGGCTGGACGGCTTTTAGTGTATGGCATTAACTGATATCCTTTTCATCAAAAAAGCGATGAGCTTGGACACGATTGCTTGTTCAGATGGAAAGTGCTCGAATAAACTTGCTCGAGCTTATTTACACAGCATCGAAAGCACGAGTTTGCTCAATATACGCAATCAAGAGCACGATTCTATAACAGTCAAATGCCTATAGCTCAGCATTGAGTGCGACGTCAAGCTTCTGAGCCTGTGTCTTCTTCCAGGTTAACATTTCGCAACTTACCTCATTCCCAAAACGCCATTCATAGGAATGGCTTTTAAATATAGGGACTTCCTGGTATATAGATACTAAGGACCAATTTTTCAGCACTTCAATATCCGCGGGAAATTCAACGTTATTTATTCCATTAACTGAGAGTTAGAGAAAACTCCGAAAAGCTGATCGCTAGAAGCTACACTGTCAAAGAAGAGGAAACTTTCCACAGATGACCTTTTTGTTGGCTAGGTAAAATCCCACAGTACTATCACTTTTATGTCCAACATGAAAGCTTCAAATATCTATCACATCCTTACTGTGTATTTTCCTCCTCTCTGCCTTTCGAGGTGTCCTGACAAATCCGTAAATTGATCAACAGGACAGTTATCAAAAAAAAAGTTAACTAATGAGACGTACATATATAACTACTAGGTTCCAACGTCTCCCTTTCATGGTGTGTTCAATTTGTTAATGCTTCGTTCTGCACTTTCTTTCACCAAGACAATGTCTACCTCTGCCAAGACTATTCCCACTATTCAAAAAGCTGTTTTCTTCAGAGAAAACGGAGGACCCGAGGTCTTGAAATATGAAGATTACCCAGTGCCCAAGATTGGGGATAACGAGGTACTGGTCAAGAACAAGTATGCAGGCATCAATTTTATCGAGGCCTACTTTCGCAAGGGAATTTATCCATCTCAGAAACCGTACGTCTTGGGCCGTGAGGCTTCCGGCACGATTGTTGCCAAGGGCAAAAATGTGACAAAGTTCGATGTGAACGACAATGTTGCATATGTTTCACCAGGGTCTATGGCTCAGTACACCAGCGTCCCGGAGAAAGCCCCTATCGCCAGATTACCTGCCTCTACCACTGACGAACAACTGCGGCTGTATGCGGCATCCATGGTCCAGGTTCTAACGGCGATGACATTGATACGCGAATGCCATCCGCTCAAAAAGGGCGATTTTGTTTTGCTTTACGCGGCCGCTGGAGGAGCTGGTTTGGCGTTTGATCAGCTTTTGAAGAAAGCTGGCGTCCGCGTCATTGCAGTTGCGTCGACGGACGAAAAACTTGCGCTTGCCAAAGAAAACGGTGCTGAGTTCTTGATCAATGGCTCCAAGGATGACGTTCTGAAAAAGGTGTTGGAAATCACGGGAGGCGAAGGCGTCAGTGTTGCTTACGATTCTGTCGGAAAAGATACCTTTGATACTACACTGAACGCTGTCAAGAGAAAAGGTACAATTGTGAGCTTCGGCAACGCTTCTGGGCCTGTTGAACCCGTCGACATATATCGGTTAACCGCGAAAAACTTGAGCCTCATGAGACCTAGTGTGATTGGATATATCAGCAACGAGGAAGACTGGAAATACTACTCCGGCGAGCTAGTCAAACTCATAGACTCGGGCGAGATTAACGTGTTGATCTCGAAGGTTTATCCTTTAAGTGAGTACAAGACTGCCACTTGTGAGCTGGAAGCTAGAAAGACAGTTGGAAAACTACTATTGGAAATTCCATAATTAGCTGTTATTCTTTTGAGAGCAGTTAAACAAATGATTGAATTTCAACCAGGAAGACCTACCCGTAGGGCTCTATGGCAACCTCTAGGATGGAAGGCTGCAGGCAACCGATCATAGCCTTTAAAAATCTTACTTTTATCCACTTCTAAATTATGTACTGCAAAAATAGCGGCGATAAACATGTTCCTGATTGGCTCTTAATGCGATGTGAGCCAGTCCGCGGTATTATATGTGAAGAGTAGAATTTCGATCCCATTGGTATTATTATTGGGTCGGCGAGGTTTGAGGCGAATGAATTGATTGGTTGAAGCAGCCTCAACGAAGGGCGGTCGTACAATTTTGGGCTGTAAATATAAACTGAACAGGTTGCTAGTGGGATGCAATTGTTTCAGACATTGAGCGCTCTTGTTGTTGTCATATCACTTTGTACTAATGTGTCATTATTCAACTAGGCATTCTATTCACTCACATCCCAGCATATTTATTGTCGACGCCTCATCTGCAGGATATAAAACCACAGTCTCCATAACTGCAGCATCTCCAACCACAGCCTCCTCAACTGCAGCATCCGCATCCACTATCTACTTCGCTATACTGAGTATACACGCTTTGTCATTTGTCACATGTCGTTTTCGTCTACCACTTGAATCCAGTAACGCTCTTGAAACTCATGGTCCAAAGCTAGTGGATAGTCGTCTCCCGTAGTAGTGCCGCACGAGTTGATGCGCTGAAGCTAGGCGCAGAAACGTGAAGCTACGGTCACGCCGCTGTCACGTGAACACTAGCAATCATACTTTACGCCTTTTGCTTGCATAAGCATACAATTTATCACTTCCGACGCATCCGTTTTTTTTTAATATTTTGGGTAACTATTTACGAGGACGTTACAGCTCGTACGAGACGATACAAATTTGTTGCTTCCCTTCTTTTCTTTGGACACAGCAACTATAGGTATAGAGTCTACAGAAACACGCCAGAGGTCCACAGCTGGCACACCTGCTTCTATGGCTTTATTTTCCGCTCATTTTTGCACACTCCAGCCTGTCTCACCTTGCACGGCTTCACCGTGCTCGGCGCCGCTTCCGATTTTCACTTTTTCCGTGTGACCTGACCAAATCCGAGCCCGGCGGCCAAGACAACCAACATCGCTCATATACAGGCATATATATATATATATACATATAAGATGTAAGATCATACCTTGAAACATTTCTCCCAATCAATCTTCTCTAGATCAAGTGTGATTCGTCTTCGTGTCCACATTTGCCAATCCCAGTCTAAACAATGTTGTCAGCCGCCAAACGCTGTTTCTCTACTTCCCGTGTCAGCCCCTACAAAGTCACCGTGCTAGGAGCCGGCGGCGGGATCGGCCAGCCATTGTCGCTGCTGCTGAAGCTTAACCACAAGGTCACAGACTTGAGACTGTACGATTTGAAGGGCGCTCCAGGCGTGGCCGCAGATTTGTCGCACATCCCCACTAACTCCCTTGTGAAAGGTTTCACGCCCGACAACAGCGGGCTAAAAGAAGCGCTCACCAACACCGACGTGGTGTTGATTCCAGCCGGCGTTCCTCGTAAGCCTGGTATGACCCGTGACGACCTTTTCGCCATCAACGCGTCGATCGTGCGCGATTTGGCCACGGCATGTGCCGAAAACGCGCCCAACGCCGCGATCCTCGTCATTTCGAACCCTGTCAACTCCACCGTTCCTATCGTGGCACAGGTACTCAAGAACAAGGGCGTGTACAACCCAAAGAAGCTATTTGGTGTCACCACGCTAGACGTGATTCGTGCTTCTCGCTTCATCTCTGAGGTAGCCCACACCAACCCAACTCAGGAAAGAGTGACCGTCGTTGGCGGTCACTCCGGAATCACCATCATTCCGCTACTCTCGCAAACCAAGCACAGTACCATGGACGAGGCAAGCAAAGAAGCGCTCATCCATCGTATTCAATTTGGTGGTGATGAGGTCGTCAAGGCCAAGAACGGTGCTGGTTCTGCCACTTTGTCAATGGCCCAAGCCGGTGCTAAGTTCGCCAACTCTGTGCTTCAAGGTCTTGACGGTGAGGCCGATGTCATTGAACCATCTTTCGTCGACTCTCCACTATACAAGAGCGAAGGTATCGAATTCTTCGCTTCTCCTGTCAAACTCGGCCCTCATGGTGTTGAAAAGATTTACTCCATTGGTCAAATCTCTTCCGAAGAGGAAGAACTTTTGGCCAAGTGCAAAGAGACTTTGAAGACTAATATCCAAAAGGGTGAAAAGTTTGTCACCGAAGCCTAATATAATAGTCTTGGCAAATGGGCAAATAGGGCGCTGTCGCAACTGCTTTGGCGCCGCCCATTATTTATATAATGATATACATTAATGAATCAGGAGTGAAGAGATCGAGCGTGTATACATCGAAGCACACATTTGCAGGTCGTTAGTGGCGCAGTTGTCCTAATCGGTGACTAAGTACCAGTCTTTTGTATACACCCTGAGATCCGTATTCTCCGTCACTCAAACGAATTAAATATTTCTACATCTTCCACAGTCGCGTTCACGATTTATTCGCGCATTCACTAGTTTCTTTCCCACAGTGACTCGACGAGCCTGCGATTACACTCTCAAGTTTGTTTGCAGTTCAAATTCGGTTCCGCAATATTATTCTCCAGCAAATCAAACTAGAATCTTCTGAACTCCGCACCATTATCTTTGCTCTTTTTTAACAATCAATCTTCAGCTTTCAATAAACCACCCTTCAACTTTTGTTCCTATAATTTTCACTTATGTCACTACCCAGGGGACTACTAATAGATAATCAAACTAGGTGTGTTCATTGGAACTCCGAATTAGATATTGTGTGCTTCAAATTCAAATGTTGCCAAAAATTCTATTCGTGCCACTCCTGTCACGATTCTTTGGAAACTCACACTACCAAAAGGTACAGTTTGACCAAAGACCAGAAAGAACCGGTGGTTCTCTGCGGCGCGTGTCGTAATATCATGACCTTCGACCAGTATCAAAGCAAGCTCGCGTGTGGTTCACATTTGCAATGTCCCTCGTGTCGCGCGCCTTTCAATCCCAATTGTAAACTGCATTACTCCATTTATTTCGATATATAAGGGTTCATCGCACCCGCTAAAACCCTAAGCTCTATTTCTTAACTTCGATATCGGAATGTTCATTAGCGACAATTGCCTAGTTTGGCTAGGCAACTTATTCAGTTTAGACCAAGACACTACCGAGTCTCGAGATCCATCCGCATTGTCCGTATCGTATCCCAATGACGCTCCGCGGACCAGCCCATTTTCGGCGCTTTCAAAGCTCATCGTCGAGGTACTATGCTTCCCAGTCAAGTCGTAATTTGCCGGTGACGACAATTGTTTTGTACATCCCGGCGTAACGTCTTGGGGTGTCCTTGCGCGAGCACTACTACTGCTCAAACTTATCTCTCGGTTTGCAAGCGATATTGACGATGTGGAATTCATTCGGTTAAGACTTGATAGCTTTTTCTTGGACGGCGAATTTGAGTTAAGTGTATGCGTAAGTTGAATTTTCGGAGACCATACGTTTTGACTTCCGACAGAGGTTCTCCGACTTGTCGATATGGTTGGAAGTGGCGGTAATTGAGATGCATATGTCTGAATTGCTGACGAGCTGCTTAGTACAGGAGACCCGCTATTTTCAAAGACTGGCTTTGGAATAGTCAAAGGTGATACCATGGACTGGTAACTCGGCCTTTTCGGCAGCCCTTGATGTGAACGTTTTTCTTTCAAAACTTTATGGTAGACTTCCACGAGCTCGAATGTCTGGCACAAATCTTCTGGAATCCAATTTCCCACTTTTTGGGTATCCTGGTCGACGAGGTCGCCCTCTAAGATCAGCATACGCATGCAATTGACACTCCCGTACTTTAGGCACGTATGTAATGCAGAATAGTTGTCGTCATCTCGAAGACTCAAATTTGCCCCTAAACCTAATAAGAGATTCAAGCATCGGTGGTGATCATGCAAGCACGCCATTTGCACCGGTGTCAAACCTCGGTGGCCCCTCATATTCAAACAATATGGAAAATGTTGAAATAACAGATGAGCGGTCTGTTCATGGCCATTTAAAAGCGCCAGGTGCACACACGTATTATTTTTGAACGTCTTGAGGATCTCGTCTTTGCCATGGCCCAGTTGTACTAAATGAACGCATACCAAGTACTTTCCATAGTAGGAAGCGTAATGCAATAGCGACCACCCATTATCAGAGTTTATGTCCGTAAGTAGATCGGGAGCTCGGTTAAGTATGCGCTTTACTATCAAAAGCTTGCCCGATATCACAGCATTCCGTAGTCTTATGCTTGGATTCTCGAGCATTTGGCTCGTAGTTGGCCCTTAATTTCTTTACCTTTTGTAAAGATTCGAGGTTTTAATTTGAGGAAAGTCTAAAATGCATCGAAGCTTTTGTCTTTTTTAGTGTTGACGTATGGAAACAAATTGCCTTCTTGACAACAAGAAGACTAAAAGACATTGGGAATTTTACGTTTCCTCTCCCTTTGTGTTAAAATTCATATCGTTTATTGATTTTGCTATCACAAGCTGGTTTATAAAATTGTATAGAATGTATTCAACTGCAATCAGTAACTCAAGATTCCAACTTAAGAAAGTCCACCAACTTGCGGTTGAATTCGGGAGGATTATCTAGATAGAGGTGATGACCTGCATCTGAGACAACGGTAAAGTCAGCTTTGATACCAGGGGTCTTTTTGTTTATCTCGCGAGCAATCACAGTCCCAGCCTCTTTGCTCATCCAATCATGACTACCATACATCCAAAGCGAATCGCATTTTAAATTTCCAGGGGCCCTACTCAATAGTGGCAGCCTAGCCAATACACCAGGGGCCAGGATTCGTGTCAATGCATATTCTCCACTACCGGCACCTGCGAAAATGCTATAACAATAGTTATGAAACGTGAGCAGTTGTTCTTGGTCCTTTATAAACGAGAAACGCCGAAACGACCACTTTGATGAAACTAAGGCTCCCGCAGGCCCTAAAGACCTCAAAAACCCAAACGGCGAGATGTTGCAGGTCCACATAAAGGAAAACACGCGAGGCAAATTGGGGACGCGCTCCACATTTCCAGCGTCGTCGGGCACATGAAACGAACTTGACGTCTTCACGGGATTGTCAGTAGTTGGGTTTTTCTTGTTAGCGGATACTTCTTTGGCAACATCAGGGCCCAATTCGGCCGCATGAGCATGAGTTGGACTGTGTTTGCGTGTGAGGTCAAACACAGAAGTTTCAACCCCTACAGGACTCACTAAAATGAGCTTTTCCACTCGATTTGGGTATTTAAGTGCGTAGCAGCAGCTTAAATATCCGCCCAGTGAGTGTCCCACCAAGACAAATCTTTCTAACTGCTTTTTTTGCCTCCACTGTTCAAGAGAGTCTATAAAAAAGTCCTCAGCCTCGTGAACCTCTCCCGCGCTGATATTTCCTCTCTTTATGAAGCTTGAGATCATCCCAGTTCCAGGAAACGGAGGCCTTGACGACAGCCCATATCCCAGCATGTCGATAGCGTGTAGCTTGAGGCCTGGGACACGGCTCAAACCATCAAAGTTGCGAACAAACAGACCAAGTGCTGCCCCATATCCATGCATTATAACCATGTCTTTACAGTGCTTTCTTGTCGTAGGCTGAGTATTTTCCACCTCAAATTCATGGATATACTGCTTATTCTCAATACCCACATCCAAGATAGCACATTTCCTAGTAGCATCGCCATCAGGGAAAAACCCCAAAGTACTTAACAGTTCCCTTTCATTACTCCTGCCATCGGATGACTTACGCCACGTTTTGTAGGACGCTTTCCAGCCGTAAACTTTACGGAGTTGCTCTAATTCATCTTTGTCCATTCCACTCATCTCATTGCGCGCCTTTTGGGATTCCTGAGACATTCTCTAGCTTTTCCCTTTATATCTCTTGGTTGGAACTGATTTGCCATCCATCTTTCAATGAGACATGTCAGTATTTTCTATATAAAGTAAATTAAGTATTTTTTTGGGAACTGATTAGATTTTTGGCTGAATAATCACTCTTAAGTCGTCAAAATTTAAGCTTGGAGCCCAACAGCAGTTTGTTGAAGTGAGATTCTTGGCTCTCCGGCTCTCTACTTAATTCGCTAGTATCTCTTTGTACAGATCTGTTGTAATTTTAAAAAATTTCCAGTTTCTTGGGCACCTTGGTGATGAGTAGCTACTCAGCTTGTTGTGCTCTACTGTATCGAGTCCACGCACATCGATGACATTTACAATTACGAGGAAGCATTGGCATCGTGTGGTTTTAGTATGAGCATTTAGTAAAGGTTTTTGTGTTGCAGGCATGTTCATGACGCAAACTGTCCAAGTACTGTTATTCTGTCGCCATCATCAATACGGATTCCAACACAAACTCCTACTTGAAATCGGGAATTAAAACTAGTACAGCTTTATCATGATGCATTTCGGGATGGCAGCTGAATTGAAACGATGCTTACGACGCGCTCTTGTTTGCGCCAAGCGATTGTAGTGCCTCGATTAAATAGAATCATATGATATTTGACAACCAATCTTTCGGAAACAGTTTTCGCTACAGTGAGAGCGGTAAACCAAAAAGATATAGGTGCCAAGCTTGGCGCGCCTTTGTGCTTTATCACCTGCCACAATAGCAACGGACGAAAATACCGTATGTATACAATTCACTTTACCAAAGACTTTCATTCGAGTTGGATCATACGAGTTGATACTTCACTGCTCATTAAATTCATAGGGGATTTTGAGTACCGTCAATTGGCGACTTGTTTTATGCACAACAGGTTTCCGCAATGGAGTTCCGTTGTAAATCTCAGAATCTAAAGCTAGTGAGTAACTAATTTTGTTTTGAAGCTGAGACGCTCGATCTTTGCAAGAGATCAAATTCCAGAGACTGCTTCGAGACCGTTTCTCAATATCTTCTTGCCGCTTATCTACCCATTTTTCTAGTTGTTCATGTCAATAATAATAAATCTTCCAAGAATAATGAATATATCAGATCAATCAAAACACACTTATAGAAAACACTTTATTGATAGAACAGATCAAGGGAGGAGAAACTATCTACAGAATAGAACTATGTCTGTGATTCAGGTGTCATACAAATTTGGAAGTTACAAGGAAAAGCTTGAATTGAGCAGCGATTTGAACGATGCTTTGCAAAAAAGTATAACACATTTTAAGCTCAACGATGACAATAAAAGCTGGGCACTTTACCATCGTAACAAGGAATTGCCCTTAACCGTTCCATTGCGGTTGTTGAACTTGGCGAAAGGCGCTACTTTAGAGCTGATAGAGAAGAAAGCGGACATAAATGGAAAGAAGCTGAAGATTAAGTTTTCTGCCCCTGGTTTTGGTACAGAGATCTGGAATGGATTTTCATCAACGAAACTTTTAGAGGCTATTCAGGAAATATGCAGCCTTAGATCCTGGACGTTTGTGTCTCAGGAGCTAAAGGTCCAGTGTTTTGCTAAAGTTTGGACTTATGACCAGATATCAAAATCAACATTTGCACAACTTGGAATACTGGAAGATGTATCACTGAGGCTTTTGATTCCATCAACGGAAGAAAAGCTTGACGCACAACCGCAAATCTTGGCGAACCACACCCCCGAGTCTATTATTGAGAAAGCTGTAACGCCACAGTGTGTCGTCAATCCCGGTAAATCCTCTTCGTCTAACACGCAAGAGCACGATTATAACGTTTCTGCATATATTCCTGGACCTAATTCAACTTTAGGGGTCTCATCGGATCAAGAAGACGACTTCGAAATCACCGTCAGTCAATTTAAAAAGTACCAAAAGATGCTCTCAAAAACTACTGGCACAAATCAGCCCTTACTTACCAAAAGACTTCGTGAACAGACTGCCCCAAAGCAGACGATTGAAAACTGTAATGTAAGGGTCCGATTTCCAGACCGCACTTGCATTGATATTGATTTCAAGCCTGAGGACACCATCAACTTGGTTTACAAGGCTGTAGCCAAGTGTTTGAGTAATGGTTCATCAGCATTTGTGTTATCTCACTCGCATCCATATCAAGAGCTTCAAGACGATGATTCCAAACTGGTCATCGACCTCAATTTCGGATCTAAAACATTGCTGGTATTCCACACCGAGCAGAAGGGCCCGTATCTCAGACCAGACCTGCTTGAGAAAGCCAAGCCTTTTTCAAGTACAAAATTAGCAGAAGACGCTCACTCAGAACCTTCAAGTAGTCCAGTGCCTAATAAAGGTGAAGATAAGCCTTCCAAGGGCCTACGGGCGGGCCATACTCCTAAGTGGCTAAAGTTGGGGAAAAAGTAGATAGGTTTTTTGTTGTATTTACAAGATAAAAGTTGAGTTCAAGCAAGCTCTTGTTAGCACTTAATGGAGATCCAACTGCTCGAGGGCTGTCTGCACTTGCAAGAGCTCATCAGGACGAATCTCTTCGAGAAATCCCAAAATGTTTTTCGTAATTTGGAAGTCTCTGTCTGTGTTTGATTCATTCAATATTTCTCCGCTTTTGATTTTATTCTCAACAACTCTGCGAGCACTGTTAATTATTGGTGTGGTAAATTCGTGGACTGTGCAACCGCCATCTCGTAGCTTCTCACGCTCAATGGCAATGTATTCTAATCGGAGACCACCATTGATATATCTTAGTAATTTTTTGTCAACTCTTATGCCATTGATCTGACTCATGTATTTTATTACTGCTGGAATATAAGACCACTCTCGGACATGGACAAGAGCCCTGATTATGGTCTCATAGAATTGGGCATCCGGTAATACATTGTCTTTTAAAACCATCTCCTCAAAGAGCTCCCTATAGTTACAAGAAGGGTGTACATTGATTTTAGACCGTTCTTTCAACACATTTCTTTTCCATGCGCGGTAATTTGAGCGAAGTTCTGTGGTGCCAAGCCCATTATCAAAAAAGGAGTAGTAGAGAGCAAAAGTCTTCCAAATCTGATAATACAGTGATTTTGTGATTTCTCGTCTCTCAAAAAAGGACATGAGATTTTTAAACGGACTTTCAGTGCTTACCTCAACGTCTTTGACGTTAAGAACTTGGTTTATTATAATGAAACAGTTGTCAAGATCGACCTTTGTTCTATAGTGCTGTAAAAGGGATGAAAGAAGCGTGCTATTATAGCGCACATTTTGTTCGTTTACTCGCGTAACAACTTCTTCAATTTTTTTTTCATATTTTGACCTATCCTTTGGGTTTTGCGTCCGCTGCGCTTTCTTGCTGTAATACTCCACAAATACATTGTAGTGGTGAGCATTAGCTTTTTTTACAAATGCTGCAGACTCTTCTCTGTCGGGTGGCAAAGATTCTAATGTTTCTAGGAGCTTTAATGCTTGTAGTTCTTTGTCATTATTCAAAAGCGACTTCAGGACATTTTGCGTTTGCATAGAAGAGCTTCTAGAGCTATCAACTCCCTTACAACTATTCGACTGTGGCAGGGAGTTGATTACGAAGTTCTCTACATTTTGAGCCACCCAGGGTTTTGACGCAATGGCGGTAATATCATCGAAAAAGATGTTTTCATATTTTTCCCTCAATTTTTCGACGCTGCTTTGATGTGCTGCTTTGTTGAAGCTTTCCTCAGCTAATCGAATGTAGTTATCAGCGTTGTTTGATAAATAAGATAGAAGATCGTTTTTCAAAATGTCGAAGCTTTTTAGCAGATGAAATTTCAATTTAATCAAAACCGTCGTTAACAGCTCTCTTTCTATATTTGGGGAAGATAAAAGCTGTGAAAATATTTTTAGTGCTTTATCCTTTTGCTTCCGGAACAAATGATACTGGATGAGAGCGACAAAATCCATTTCTGTAGCATGTTCTTTTTGGTTTAAAAACTGGTCCGCTTGCTTTTGATCATCAAAAAAGATTTCCTGTGAGTTTCTGCGCTCTTCAAAAGTGGAGGGTCTCCAACCATTAGCCGCCACTGTCTTTAAGAATAAATTGGTAAGCTTTTCGGATCCGACAAAATCTCTAACGTAAAGCTTTTTACGAATAGCAGTTCGCAAAACCTTAGGTGCGAGGTAATCGGGTCCGAAAGCCTCTAACGTGTACTGTAGTAAGTTATCAAACTGGGCTAAGTGATTGGCTCTCAAACAAACCATCATTCCCATTTCATACCACCAGCGCTGATTTACCTTTTGGCGATTTGAATTGAATAGGGCAAGGGCCTTTTTATAGAAGCCGTAATATACCAAGGACTCGATGTAAAAAGATTCGTTGACCGGGTCCATTCTCACGTTTCCCAAAGAGTAGATTAAGTGCCCAGACAGCAAAATTCCCCTTTGTCTAAAGCTGTGAATGGGTATGATTTTAGCCAGCTCGAATGAGGCTACCATATTCTCTACTGAGATAATATTAGCCCCTGCCAGTTTCCTCATGTTCAAATCCGACAGAATTCTGAACATTCGTTCAGTATTAGGTAAAAGAACCTCTGTATCTTGAGACCTTGCAGCGTTCTGAACGTCTCTCATGATGGCTCTCTCCAGCTCCTTTTCAGAGTTGATCTCTCCTCGATCTCCTTCGAAATCCTCGTGCGCTTGCGAACGCTTATGCATCTTCTGAATCTGTTCTGGACCCATGCTCTCCAGTCGCCTCACTTCCCGCTCTGATTCTGCAATCAGGTACTCAAAAAGCGCTTTCATGCGATTGCTGCTGTCCAAACTCTCCACATTTGCCAAGGTCGACTTCAACGTACTGAACTCTGAAGATGCCTTCTTAAACGGAGATGAAGAGGAGTCCAGATAGTCCACAAACAAGTCATCCACAGATCCTGCTTCTTGCAAGCTTTTGAAACCTAGTCTTTTTAAGTCTTTCTCCACTGTTTCTGCAGATTCGGCTCGCAGTTTGTATTCCTGCGGCAAGAAGAGGTCGTTCTGATGCCTATTCACCTGTGATACATGACTGCTTCTAGACTTGAGTCGTTTTCGATAAAATCTCACCTGTGAAAGACCCTTTATTCGAGTACCGCTAGCTCTCGAAAGGTTCATAGATGGTGTATGTGACTCACCAGCTTTGTCGTTTATCTGGTCATCGAGATGATAGTTTTTAAATTTATGAAAAGTTGCATTAGCTAAGCGATGACTTCAATTATTAATATTAAAATCTGCTTCAAGTTACAAAATCTGCGGAGGGATACAAATGGTGCGTAGCGCTACAGTGTTGGTAAGTGGAGCTACAATGGTCTTGATATTGGTATATTAGGAGCATTTCTTTCCAGCTTGTTCCGTATTTTAAGCACCACTAAAAAACTCTCTAACTGCATTCAACCGCCAATATAACCCAAAATATCTGATATGATAGCAACTGTAACTCAGCCTGTAAGTTTCGTTTGGTGAAAAAAGCGTTCCACGCCTTTAGTTACCTGGAGATGTAAGATAAATTCATGGCATGGCTATGATAGTATAAAAGGTACGTGCTTGACTTTTAGTATACTTTGCCCTGATCTGGTTTTAGTGGAATCTTTAAAATAAGATTTTCATCACTTCTTCTGGCTTTTGAGACGACCTTCGAAACCAGCCCGCTTCGGCCTTATGCCTTTCATGCCACGCTTCATCTTTTCTTGGTGTGACCTTTTCTTGCCCTTATTGTCTTTGCGTATCTGCAGATTCTCTTCACGTCTCTTTTGCTTGTCCGAGATGGAAGTAGCAACGGCTTCTTTACGCTCACGCCACTCTTCGGTTGACTTCCGTTTCTTCACCTCTTTACGTTTCAAAGCTTTGCGTAACAGTTTTTCGTCGTCTCTCATCTTCTCACCTTCTGCTTGCAGCATGGCACGTTGCCATTTCTCTTTTTCTTTGTGTTGTATCTGCTCTAGTTCGTCTTTAGCCTCCAGTTTAGCGCGTTTGAGCTCGGAAGCCTGCAAATGAGCTTTGATATCATTCCTGGCAGGCCCCTTCTTGTTTTGAACTTTCCGCAGGCGTTGTAGATCAGAAGTAGCACGGTCTCCATCGTCAAATTGTATGTTTTGAAACATGAGGCCTTTTGTCAAGTCGTCTTCCTTGGGGCCAGTTGCCTGTTTTTTTCTAGGATACAGATCAGGCTCATCTTCTGCCTCAGACTCCGAATTGGACTCATTACCACTAGATTCTTCTTGTTTGGTACTTTCCGATTCTGAGCGCTTCCGCTTCAAATCTTGCTTGTGCTTGCGTTGAGCCAAAATAGCTTCTCTTGAACTAGGCGCACCAGATACTTGGGTTCCTGGAGCCTTACGTTTTTCTTTTAGCGACATGATCTTTTCTTGCAATTTGGCACGCAGTTTCTCTAAGTTCTGCTTCCGGTCGGGTTTAGCCACCTTTTCTGCTTTCGTTTTAGCTGCTTCTTCAACGGTAGGCTGGTTAGACTCCTCGTCAACTTTGTTTCCCTCGTCATCGAATACCACGTCTATTGATTCCTCTTCCTCTGAGGCGGGTACTTCATTGTTTTCCTCGATGGTCGTCTCTTTTTCGGCTTGCTCTGGTTGTTCTTCTTCACTTGTTTGCTCTACCTCGTCCTCTTGAATGTCATCTTCGCTGTCGCTCTCCTGCGATTCGACCTTGCGGCCAGGAATCACAACTGGTTTCCCATTTTTCTCTCTTTCGGCCATCACCTCCAAAGCAGAGGCGGAGTCCTCATTTTGTAGCTCCGGATCTAGCTTATTGCGCTTATCTAATTTTGACTGTGCCTTACTCTTCTTCTTCAGTTTCCACTGCTCTTGAGTTTTATCGTCGTAGTAGTACTTTGCCGGTATTAATGATAGTAAACCGTTGAAGGCGCTTGAGTTAATTCGTAGTCGTTCTTCTAGCGAGTTACTCATCTTTGTAATTCGGTGGTTGATTCAAAGAAGTACTTTGCTAGTATGTAAATGGCTAATGAGGGTTCCACTAGTAAATTAAAGATAATTTTCACTGGTTTGCTAGGTTTATGCACTTCGAGATGCTCATCTCATCGCCTAAAATTTTTCATATAGAGAAACGGCCAGAGCCGCCAACGTCACATTGAGAAAAAATGAGAGAAAAAAGTCCTTCGTTATAAGACAAAATGGCGATCTTGGTACTGCTGAAGCGACTCAAGATTGTACAATAATATCGTTAGCATCGGGTTAAGTATGGGAGCTCAACGATGGTTAGGTTGCGACTAGAAAAAATAGTCTCAATAGCTCAATAAATTTAGAATTAAATAGAAAACTAGAATCCTCTCAATGCGGACCGACATTCAGGGATCTTGTGTCAGCAATCTTTAAAATGGTGCCTGACGTTACAAGCTGGCTTCTAGAGTAGAAATGGTTTTTATGACTTCGGGCTGACGCTTGGCACGGTTCATAACATGATAGACCAAGGTTTTTCGTAGACCATCTTTTAATAGCTCGCTAGCTGGATTTGAAACTGTGTTTCACAAAAGTGGAGCCAGAGCACCAGTTCGGATTCCCAATGTGTTATTTTTGAATCTAATTGGCGTCACGGATGGCTATGCGCTTGGTATCGTGGGACATCGAAAACAATTAATTGCATACAAGCTTTACAAACGCCTTGTGGATAGCGCTTAGTACTTCGTTTTCATAATGCTGTCGGGTGCGACTGAATTTACATCACAACCAGCATCGAGTGATATTGTGTGTGTAAAAAGACTACGCTAACAAGTATGATATTATTACGTTTCGGCTCTTTGAGTCCTAAATATCTTTCTGTCCCTTCAAAAATCAGAATGGAGCCAACAAAAGAATCTTCGGACTAGACAGTTGTGTGCGATAATCATTGCAGACTACGCAAACCCGGAAAAACTTTTATATCTGGCTGACAATGTGTTCGAGAGCTTGTTTCTTATGTTCAGAATTTATGATACGAGCCCGATGCCCTTGTTGATTCTACAGCGCAGTGGGGTTCTGTCATAGCAAGACTATTTCTCGAAAACAGTATCCGCAAGACATCTGGCTCTACACAAATCGTAGCCCTTTTGCAGCATCAAAAAAAAGTAGATATCTCTCAACAAATAGCTCATTGCCATCCTATCATTCCAATCTGATGTAACCACGCTTCTCAACTTCTGAAGACCTTTATATAATATACAAACAAGACAATGGGCATCCAGCTCGCCTCGCTTATTTATCTACCCTAACTACTTGATTCTCGTCGTTACAACCGGGTAAGTCACACGGTGTGCAGACGACTTTAGTTCACATCTTAATGCCCATCTTTTCTTCAAAAATTTTCACAACATAGCTGAGATTGAAGTTCCTACTATAAGTAGAAGAAGTTAAATGAAAAAAGTTTTCACCGCTGAGGTGTTAAAAAATAAAAAGCAGAATGATAAGATTCTAATTCATTGAATTCTCAAGCAAGAAATTAGTGTAAAGATGTCTCAAGGTACTCTTTATGTTGCTCCTATGGGCAGAGGTCACTTGCCTCCAGCCTTAGTCAAGTACTTGAAACTCGACATTGAAATTGTCGATGTTACCAAGGACATGGACTCCTTCAAGAAGGAATTCCCATTGGGTTTGATCCCAGCATACAAAGGCCCTGACGGTTTCAAATTGACCGAGCTCTTGGCCATTGTATATTACCGTATGAACTTTAACGACAATTCCTCCAGTACTGCCACTTTTGCCGGACTTATGCATTATGCATGATGAGAAACCTTTTTTAAAAATTTAACAGTTATCCCTGTCTGAATAGGCGAATTAAAGCACGCCCCTGTGTCGAGAATATTTTACTCTGAGCCATACTGCATACAGTCCGGATAATGCTAAAAGAAGTGGCGGTCTCAGTTTGACCTTCACGTCGATCTTTTTTACTAACTATCCCACAGTCGTCGACTTGAAAGGTGACGAAGATATCAAGAAAACCCTTTGCGGTGCCACTCTCGAAGAGAAAGCCCAAGTCTTGAGAGTCCTATCATACGGTGTCAGTGACTTTGCTCCAGCTTTCCAGGCTTTTGCATTCTTGTTGTTTGGCAAGACTCCATACAACAAGAAGATTGCTGACGAGAAAAAGGCCGTTCTAGAAACCGCCATGGATCTTTTCAACCAAAGATTGCAAGAATACACTTACTTGGCCACCGAATCTGTGTCGCTAGCCGACTTGTTCATCGGCACCTTGTACGGATTTTCCTCCACCATTGTGTTTGGTGCTGACTTCAGATCCAAGTACCCAGCTGTGCACAGATGGTACCAAACCGTTGAGGCTCACCCAGTGCTAAGCGGTTTGTTTGACCAATCTAAGTTCTTGAAGAAGAGTGTGGTTTTCCAAGCACCAAAGAAGGAATCCAAGAAGGCCGAGAAGCCAAAGGCTGCCGAAAAGCCAAAGGCTGCTGAGAAGCCAAAGGAAGAGGAACAACCTGCTGAGCCAAAGAAGGCTAAGCACCCTCTAGAAGCCCTTGGCAAAGCCACTTTTGCTCTAGATGACTGGAAGCGTAAGTACTCTAATGATGACACCAGACCAGTGGCTTTGCCTTGGTTCTGGGAGCACTACAACCCAGAGGAATACTCCATCTACAAAGTGGACTTCAAGTACAACGATGAGTTGACATTGACTTTCATGTCCAACAACCAGATCGCTGGTTTCTTCAACAGATTGAGTGGTTCCGTCAAATACATGTTTGGTTGCATGGTCGTCTACGGTGAAAACAACAGCAACGGTATCACCGGTGCCGTCATGCTAAGAGGCCAAGATTACGTCCCAGCCTTCAACGTGGCCCCAGATTGGGAATCCTACGAGTTCACTAAGTTGGACACCACTAAGGAAGAAGACAAGGAATTTATCAACAACATGTGGGCTTGGGACAAGCCTGTTGTTGTTGACGGCCAAAGCAGAGAAATCGCCGACGGTAAAGTGTTGAAATAAGACACGTTACCTCAAAGCTCTATATCTACCGGATATATTCAATTTTCTTAATGATTTTATGCCTGACGCAGGACAATACTAGTAATTTATACAGTGCCGTTATAAGGCAGCTTGTGCTTAAACTTCAGGATACGTGCTTTAGTAGCGTGCTACATACAGAAGTCTTGTCGTTCGTACTAATATCATAAAACGGTTCTGCATTCGTGCAAATGTACATCGCAGAATTTTTCAAGCTTAAGAAAAATCCATAGGGGTTTTATAAAATCATCACCAGTCACCAGATTATCTAGAAAAGGTGGTCTCGAAAACTATTGAAATTACTTTCGGTGTTTAAAGCAGTGATCTTATATCTCTAGTGAATTGCGTCAGTACTGGTTACTCACAGAGCGATTTCCTTCTGTTCCTAGAGCCGGCTTTAGATTTGCATACGTTTCTTTCGGTCTTTTCTAATCATGGCTACAGCTTTGCACACTGCTAAGCAGTTTTTGCTTCTTTCGCTTCCCTTAAACGCGCAGCCTGCTTCTGCACCAGATCAAAAGGTCGACACATGGCTACAACAAGGTCTCTATGGCGGCAGACCGTTCGTTTCAGACTTTAAGATCCCAGAGTTCAAGATTGGATCTCTGGACACTCTGGTTCTGCAATCCGAGGAACTTGCCAAGATAGACACTCAGATTGGTGGCTCGATTGCCAAGATTGTGGAAGTCTTGGGCAATTTAAACGAGTCTCAAACAAACGCTTACAAAACGCTTCCTGTTGGCAATGTGCCTGTCATGGAATACTTGGAAAACTTTCATTGGCAGACGCGGAAATTCAGACTTGATAAATCCATTAAGGATCTTATTACCGAAATTGCGGATGAATCATCCCAGCTGGACGCTGATGTTAGAGCCACGTCGACGAACTACAACAGCGCTAAAACTAATCTTGCCGCAGCAGAGCGTAAGAAGACCGGTGACTTGTCTGTGAGATCATTGCATGACATTGTGAAGCCCGAAGACTTTGTTCTCGGATCAGACCATCTTACGACCGTGCTTGTTGCTGTTCCAAAAACTTTGAAAGATGATTTTGAAAAGAGTTACGAAAGCATGGCGAAAAATGTCGTTCCTTGCTCGGCTTCTATTTTAAAGCAGGACAAGGAGTACATTCTATTCAATGTTCATCTGTTCAAGAAATCTCTCAATGAGTTTGTCAGTGCTTGCAGAGAAAAGAAATTCATTCCTCGTGACTTTGACTACTCAGAGGAGTTGATTAATCAATTGACTAAAGAACTTGATTCAGCTGCGCATTTGGAACAGTCATTGCGCATCCAATTGGTCCGTTTGGCCAAAACCGCATATTCAGATGTGTTCATGAACTGGTTCCACATTAAGGCACTAAGAGTCTTCGTCGAGAGTGTTTTGCGTTACGGTCTTCCACCTCATTTCAACACGTCTTTGATTGCGGTTCCACCTAAAAGTTTGTCGGCTTGTAAAAATGAATTGATTCAAGAATTCGGCTACTTAGGCGGCAACGCCTTTTCCAAGGATAAAGCAGGAAAGATAAAGAAACAAGACAGTTCTTTGCACGAATACGCCTCTCTCGTGGATACAGAGTATGAGCCATTTGTTATCTACACAGTAGAATTGTGAACTCTGAAAGCCTTTAATAGTGTATACCTTGAATAGAAATAAAGAAAATAGCAGACGATAAAAAACGACCGGTGAAAGAGGGCTTAAATAAATTTCTGATCCAACAGCTTTCGGGTTTCGATCAGAATTATTTCGTACCGCACTTCTTGACGGGATCATTCTGCAAATTACAAGATAGGTCAAGTATTCAAAAGTAGGCCAATCAACTTTTTGGACTCCTGAGGAGTTAACATACACAAGTCTAAACATCTGGTCAGGATAAATAACATATGTGTATCTTAGGAAAGCTCAGTGCGCTAGCAAGTATTTTTTCAATCTGTCTCACGACTCTGTCGTCCCGAACCCTGCTAATTTTCAATGTAATATAGATGGCTATTAAAAATTACTCTTTACTGACGAAGTATGAATGTTTGCTCTTAGACTATGAAGTGTGCTCATTACAGCTCCGGAAGTTTGGCAGAAAATAGTTGTTGACAGTTTCTGTCCAACAAGACGAAAAATATTCTTGCTTCAACAGCAGATGCAGCCATTATACTCCATTCGATGTATCTTTCAGAAATTTTGTTTGCGCGGCTCTACCATGAGGACACCAAAAAACAAAAGGTCCTAATGTGAGATGAGCTAGAGATAAGATACTGCTTTCTTTAAAAGGAAACCTAGCCACAAGCATTGGAAGAGCTCAAGAGTGCTTCGTTGAAAAGTCGCATCTGTGATCGATACATGCTTTTTTTATATGCAATCAACCAGCGGCGACAGCCTATTGCGTCAGAAACTCCATACTAAATCAAATGGTGACACTGAATGCCTCCCTTGTTTTGTTCGGATGAATTCTGAGAAAAAACTGAATGTCTAGATTTCTTCAGATAAAACGCTTGCTTCTTTCAATGCACTTTATAGTCTGGTGCACTAAATTCTGAGTTATTGAGATCTACATGCTTTAATTTAACCTCCAGATCCGATCGGGGAAGGGCGCTTCTCAAACAATCTGCCTGAACATGCGTGAAGCATCTGAGAGATTTTTTTGAGGTGAACAGCACTCTTTTACAGTTTCTCAAGTCATTCCAGTCGGAGAACGTAAAGTGATAAAAGGGATGTACAGCATTTTCGTGCAGTAAGTCCTCATTATAGACAATTTCGAAGCTTTCGATCTGCGTCAAATAAAATCCCTCCACCATCACAAGTCCCCCAGGCTGTACAGCCATCATTGTCACTCTCAGAGATGTAAGACAAGGCTGCTGAAAGCATATCAAGGGAGAAGCAAAATTTGTAATACCGTTTAAATGCAAATTAAAAGACAACCAATTTCCAATTGTTGTGTGCGATACTCCATCTGGGACGAGCTGAACCTTGATACGTATAAGACCATCTGCACTTTCAATTTGCAGTCTCGCCCGCATCCTACGGACTATGTCTTCAAATTCGTATTTTCTCAACAATCTCTCAGTTAACCAGGGTTCCTCGTTTTTCATCAAAGAAGTTCCATAATCTTCACTACGTGTGTCAGCGATTATCTTTTTATATCGAATATGATGTCCTGTGAACTCCTTTATTGATGGTAGATTCCAGTTACGCAAAGAATGAAAGTGAAAAAAATCTCGTAGGCTCAAAGCACTCGATGTTGTATTTGATAATAGGAAATCAAGGTCAATTAAATTCAGAGAAGTCCTTTTGCACCAACCATCCACTTTTACGAACTCAATCTGTTTGAGAGCAGGAAATCCGATGGAGATGCGGAAATATGTCTCCAATATTGAACTGTGACCATGGCCAGCCATGTTTTCAACAAAAGTAGATAGGCAGTCATATTCGATTTTTAGCCATTCTGCATTCAAAAAGGTGACACCTGGAAAAATCGGGTCTGTACTTGAGTAGTTGCTCGTGTCAAACAAATTCCCATCAGAAGCGCAAAAATACAAATCTTCATGGTCTCCTACCAAAATGATGTTTTCGACACGCATAAACTCTTGCGGATATCTTTTTCTATAGCTATGATGAATCGCATGTAAAGAAACAGCATCGGTGTAGTGATAAGCAAGCGATACTGTAATGTCACCACAAGGTTGAGAAATCTTCGCAGTAGTTCCTTTTTCGAAAAGCTCACCATCTACAGCTATAATCAAATGCTTTACATCGGCAGGAATAACGTACTTCTCAAAGTCTTCAGCATTTACCACGGTGGACGTCCCACTTAGAACACGTACGAGTTCAGATTCTTTTTTGCTCATGTTGCATACAACCATTCTTTCTCTGATCAACGCATTGAGGCGCGGATACGAATTGCCTATAGCCTTGAGCCAATGGAAATAGTCCACGACTGTTGTTTTGGAATTCGTGTCTAACAGATTGATGATCGTCTCCAGCACTTCTGGAGGCAAAGATAAAACGTTCTTCATTGCAGACTGTCGAAACTGTCTTGGTGCTTGCCACTACTACGCAGCGATGTGATGAGATCAAGATTCTGTTATTTCACCTTGAGATCAGGTATTACAGCGTGTATATATCACAACCTTTCACAATCGTCGGCCACGCTGCGCTTGTTTGGTTTTTAAGGGTTTTCGATTCTCATGCGCTTATCTAATCCAGGTGTTATAAATAAAGGGTTTGTCATTTCCTTTGAGACAGAATTTTCAAGAGCTGAAAAGCGGTAGCTGGGCTATTGCTTACCGGTGTGGTCGAGCATTGGCTCGTTTTGGAATGACCAGTGCTAATGAGAGCAATCAATACAAGGGTCCAAGAAAATTGAACGAAAACGACCCATTCTAGGCAAAAATACAAACAGTGGGTCGGAGCATCGCCGATTATCCGGAGTGGCTCGAGCAGAAAGAAATATTGTTGGTGGAATTCGACAAGTCTCGGACGTTGCTAGTAAACGGAATTAGCTCTTAATAGTGAATTTGCGCTGGCAACTTCTCACTGAGGCAAGTTGGATTCGGCATGGCAAAGCCAGCAGTACGAGCCTGCGCAGTAGCGGCAATGCGAACTTTGGCAGTAGCGACTGTGCGAGTCGCGGCAAGATCTCTATTCATCTTTTCCGGTGAACTCGAGACATCTCGTTATATCCAGATCACTTTGTACTATCCTGTCATGGTGCGTCTTGGCACTGTCATAATGTGACGTTTGTAGGTCGAAGATTCAAGAAGCCAGGGAGAAAGGCGCGACTTCGACTACCGCATCGCACTAGCCAAATGGCCAACTGAGCTTGGTGAGGAGGAAGCAAGAACTCAACCTAGTATCGGCGTCTGAACAAAAAATCTACGTTTTCGGTCGACGTGTTTTTAAACAGGCCAGATCCCCGGATTCTGCAACCCTTGGGCTCTGGTAGCTCCAGGCCAAAAACTTCGCCAAGCAGGAGCAATCCGAAAAATTAATGCCCCATTTCGCGAAAAGAAAAGCGAAACCTGGACTTCTCGAGCACCAAAACCGCTTGTCAGGACACAAACCACCCAATCTACACAGGGCAGCAACCAAATAACTCTTGTTTCTGAATCGAGAGTGGCGAGGCATTTGGCCCCGGCTCCGATGTCCACGGCAAACCCAAAACCCAGGCGGAAATACACCTTCTCCAGCTACAAATCAACAACAGAACCCAGCTACTGCTTCTTGCCTCAGTATGGAAACAAGGAACGACCCTAATACAGCTCGTCAAAACGGTCCATTGGCACGCCTACACTACACGCTAATGTCCACTCAGCCAAGAAAGCGCCCATGACAAATCTACATATCTACGATATTGGACCTCCTGGACCAATGTTTCCAATGTGACTTGTGTTTGTTTGTCGTTCATAATACGCCATTGCTAGTCCTTCCATCTTATTCCTATTGCCTAGTGCCACAAGCCTGTTATACCCGCGTGCTACTATTCGCCTCTCCCTCGCCAATGCTCCCCATCGTCCACAGTGCTTTTGCCACTTTCCCTTGAGTCATCCGTGCCTGACTCATTTGCGGTGCCGGTACCGGCTTTCGGTTCTCCAACTTTCTCCATTGACGCTCCGATAAAAAAAAAGGAAGGAACCTGACATGGACTCTTTTTTTTCTATTTTACTTTATTTTTTTCCAAAACCTAAAGACCGGAGATATTTAGGTATATATATAGAGCGGAGATGAGGAAACCTGGAAGATCAGTTGGAGACTTCTGTTCCACAAACCAACTCACACATTAGCTCCCAAGGAAAAGAGCAAACAAGCAAACACGGCAAGGTGTTAACGGAAGACGTGCGAAAGTGTAGTGGCGTCGTTTTAAGCGTTTGTTTTATTCTGACTCAGTTTTTTTTGAGGTGTAGGATTGCCAGAGCCGCCGAAGTGTGTTTCTTTTTTTTTTCTTTCGTTCAGCATCGAAGATACCACAAAGTAGCATTTTGAACCTGTAAATATGTCAGTGTGCCAGCCGTCCGCCATGGCGCGGCTCGTGGCGCAAACAGACAGGATCCAGGGCGCCGGTGTGCGTCGGGGTTTGGCGCATGCGCCAAACCGACAATCCGCAGCGGGCCTGGAAGCTCAGTTTCGCGCTGGAGCAGCGAGCAACGACTTGACCGCTGGGGCTGCTATCGCGCCCCAGCTTGTCTCCAATGTGAATGGCACTTTTGCCAGCCAAGACGCGTCTTGGTCCGACCAGTTCTCGCGCATGCAGATTCGCGACCCGTTGAGCTTCACCTCGGAGTACCAACAGCTGTACAAGAACTATGAACAACAGCAGCACGAGCGTCTGCAACATCAAAGCCAGCTCCCTGTGCATCAACCTATGCCGCTGCATCGGCCCATACTTGCGACTCAACAGCCATTTTACGCCGCCTCCGATCTCCCAACACAATCTCACGAACCTCACGAATCTCACGAATCTCTTTCTTCACAAACCGACTTTTTCGCTCGCGAGTTCGAAGACATCGAACGCGAACTACAAGACGAAACTCCTTCTACTCCCTCACAACCACCCGCTTTGACCCCAGAACAACTCAAATTCCGGCAGGCGGCGTCTGAGATCCACCAACGTTTATCACCAGGCTCTCAAACCCCGCCACAACTGGAATCCAAATTTCAAAACTCAAAGTTTCTTGGTCTCATGCGCAGTATAAGCAGCGGCGTGGTAACATTAAAATCCGGTGAAGACGATGACCGTAAGTACACCCATCTGTATTCACCAACTACTGGAGAAGTTGTTGGAAACGATTATTTCCCAGTACCAGACACCACTTTAAATGTCTGAGATGGAAATCCACTAACGATAACTTAACGATGCTCACGAATTGAAGATTATAATGTATCAAAAACGAAAGAAGAGGAAAGAAAATTAATTCAAAAAAGACTGCTTTGTTTTGTGTTTCTGTAATGTTATAAACGCCTAAATTGCTAATCCAGATATAATATGTTCGTAGTTATTCTAATCATGAACTCTTTTTACCATTGAACTCTTTGAGTTCTACTTCTTTGCCCGTAAACTTCAATTGATTTGTTTCACTTTTAACTTGTTGTTGATCTTGCTTCCTATGTTGTGTGTGTCTGACTTTATCTTCTTCTTCCGGCTCTTCATTTATTCCCATCAATCCCGTTCGCACATCACTTACGAAATTCCAAAGCGACGACGAGACATTTCCAAGTACATCGTCTGCAGGTTTCGGAGTTACCTGTTCCGAAGCCATAGGTTGAGCTTTCTCAGGACTAGTATATTCGTCCCAGTTTAGTTTCTTCTCTAGTTCGTGTTGAATCAATTGATCAAACTGATTGAACAACGTGAGTGGTTTGGACCACACTGATTCTCGTTTGCTAGGCGTGCGTTTCGCGTCCGGCAGAGAAGAATTTGAACTCGGTTGCGTATACATCTGCAAACTCTGTAATCCGCCACCGTGCTTGTGTTCATCAATCCCGTTATTTAGTGTAACTTCGACTTGCGTTTTTAGGTCATGTAGTTGGTGCGTTTGCGATCGCAGCTGAGTCTCCTCCTGATGAAGGCTTTTTTTCAACTCCTCGATCTTGTGTTTCGTCTCTAGAAGTTCCAGTTCTTTGTTGGCCAGCTGCTGTAGTAATGTGTTGACGTCTTTCTTCGGCTCCACTGGCTGTTCCGAAGCCGAGCTACTACTGCGGGAATGACCAGAAACAATACTTTTGGATCTTTGACGGTGCAAGTGTCCCGGCTGTGCTGTTCTGTGTTCTTTAGGTGTGGAATCCTGCGAAATAATAGGCTGGATCAACGACAGTCGTTTCATGGTGTTGGACCGCCCCAGCTTCGCGTTCGCCGGCGAATGTGTTGGTGTATCTCTCAATGGGTGCTGCTGGTTGCTGGGACTTGCTGGACTCACTTGTGGCTGAACTTTGAAGCTTTTCACTGCATGTGGTGTATCAACTACAATGCTCCGAGTTGAAGGCTCTTCGGCAGCCGTTTCCGTATTTGAATTATCACTCTTCAGTGTAAAGCTTGTATCTAGATTCGCCTCGCGGTCATTTGCCTCTATGAACTCGTCAACCTTGCTCATTTCGGTGCCTTTATCATCTCGCTTGTGTTCTCAATGGAACTAAGGCAAATAATATTTAAGTATGTCAGAAGGTGATCTCGAAACACTGGAGGTAAAGAGAAATAAACAGAAAGAGAAGTGAAAAGACCTCGACAGAAAGCCCATCAGGTCGGTGATTGTATACCATGCTCTCTCTTTTGTCGCTTTGCGTTTTTTAGGCTTAGTAGCGCTGCTAAGAGGCCTTATTTGTTCATTTTACTTTTCCAAATGCCAAGATTGCACAAGAACCTGCTGCATCATTAACGTATGAGGTAAATTTGAGGCCTGCAGTGAAATGAGGCGATAAAGAACCTTGAAATGTCGCCCAGTTTGATTAGAATGAGAATTTTATGGTAGCTGGATTGTGATAGTGGTTCATTGAATATATTATCACCTTCGACGTATCACTGCTTGTTCTTTCGCTGCCTCGTCCATCTTAAAAGACAAATAAACAAATCCTCAACAACCTACTCAAACAAGATCGCAACGCAAAAGGCAATCCAGTGGCTGAAGCCCATATCCAAGCGCTAGAAATGGCACCATTTAAGTTTGCCAAGAAAAATTCAAAAGAAAAGCCCAGGCAGGAGCCTGTGACGGCTCCCAAGCCGCCAATTCCACCTCCTAACCCCAAACGTTTCATGCAGGGTGAGAAACTCGCGATTTCAAGCGTACCAGAGCCATTGACGACCCGGGTCTTCCCGACACCGGTGCCAGCGCAACAGAGGAACGTTTCTAGCGCGTCAGCGCTGCAGCAGACTGAATACACGCCGTGGAGCAGGTTCAAACTCGCAAATTCACCATTTCCGCGCTATCGCCATGTCGCGTCCGCTTATAGCTCCGAACAACAGCAGCTGTTTGTTATCGGTGGCCTGCACGATCAATCGGTGTATGGGGACACCTGGATAATTTCGGCACACGAAAACGGCACCAAATTCACATCAAAAACAGTTGAAATTAGCGATGCCACGCCTCCTCCGCGCGTAGGCCACGCCTCGTCGTTATGTGGGAACGCCTTTGTCATTTTTGGGGGTGATACTCACAAGGTCAATAGCGAAGGCCTGATGGACGACGATGTTTACCTTTTCAACGTCAATTCTTACAAATGGACTATCCCTAGACCAGTCGGCCCCAGACCTCTTGGTCGTTATGGTCATAAGATTAGTGTTATCGCCACGTCTCAATTGAAAACTAAGCTTTTTGTATTCGGTGGTCAATTCGATGACACTTATTTCAACGATCTGGCAGTTTTCGATCTTTCATCCTTTAGGCGTCCAGACTCGCACTGGCAATTCGTCAAACCCAATACATTCAACCCTCCTCCTTTGACGAATCACACAATGATTTCGTATGATTTTAAGCTTTGGGTATTCGGTGGTGATACGCCACAAGGTTTGATAAACGATCTATTCATGTTTGATCCTCAGCTCAACGACTGGAGGATAGTTCAAACCTCCGGTGAGAAGCCATCCCCCTTGCAAGAGCACGCGGCAATACTGTATGGTGACTTAATGTGCGTAATAGGTGGCAAAGACGAACAGGATGTGTATTCCAACAGTGTCTATTTCTTGAACTTGATATCTCTGAAATGGTTCAAGTTCCCGTTCTTCAGATCTGGTGTCCCACAAGGTCGTTCGGGTCATTCTCTGACTTTGTTACCTAATAATAAATTGTTAATAATGGGTGGTGACAAATTTGACTATGCCAGAAGCGGTGAAGACGATTACCACACTTCTGAAGTGGACTTGGGATGTGGCACTTTGCTCTACTCCTTAGATCTCAGCAGACTCAAAGAACAGTGCCCCGGTATTTTTGATGTCAATCGCATTGGAACCCCTCAGAAGTTCTCAGACCGTAATCCTGCTTCTCCACATCAAACAAGTCGTAATGCTCCGGGACAGCAACAAAATATTCTGACTCCATTTAGCGAAAGATATCAAACTCCTAAAACCGAGCAAGGTGATTTCCCAGGCGCAGATAGATACAACACACCGAAAACCGATAGTGTATTTACCCCTAGAACCGCTAATGATGATCATTCTGAAGTCACAACGCTACCAACCCCACAAGACATAAAGAAACCTATGTCACCGGTCCCACAACTAAAAACTTCTCAGTTGAGCGCTCAAAGTCCACCACCTCGAGTTGTCTCTCTGCGCTCTACAACTGAATCAGACTACAGCGGGTCAAAAGGACACGACAGCCAATTAAGCGGAGAAACTAGCGATGAATACGGCGTGGCAATGATTGGAAACTCCCCTGGAAGACCAGTTGTTAGAGAAAGTATAATTCCTGAGAATGAAACCTTGGAACATTTGCCTAGCCATGACGCTCCTGAAGATTCAACTCCGCAGCGTGAGGAATCCTTTATGGCAACGTTGACGCCAGAAAGCACTAAAAGTATTCCCCTCGCTGAGAAAGCTATTCCCCTGCAAGATACTGGCAGAAATGTAACAAAAAAAATGATAGATGCGTTGCGCGAAGAACTCGGGGAATTAAGGACAGAAGCAGAAAAGAGTGCGCAATCCGCAAGTCAACGCATAAAGGAACTAGAGTCAGAAAACTCCAAATTTAAGAATATTGATAGCAGTGCTTCACGCCTTGTCAAGCTACAAACCGATTACGATCTTGCTGTAGCTGATAAGAAAGCGCATGAAGATAGAGTCGGCGAAGTCGAGGACCTTCTTTCAAAGAAGTTCCTAGATGTGGCTCGTTTACATGATGTCATAAAAGTCCAAAGTAGTAAGATCGGTTTACTTGATAGTGAGGAATCCTACAAAGAGAAGTTCGAGGAGCTGAATGGAAAATATGAACAATTGCTGAAAGAACATCAGGCCCTGAAAGCACAAGATAGAGAAGAGGCTAGAATACTGCACAGTTCCATTGAGGAGTACAACGTACAACTGGGACAGTTTTTGGCGCATAAGGAAGGGGAAAAGGCATCCGGGGGGGATCGTTCTACCTCTTCTCATCATCAAAAAATCATTGAGGACCTCAGAGGCCGCGTTGATCAAATGACGACTGAGAAGGAAGCAAATGAAGCTTCGAAAACGGACATATCGCGCTCATACGAAATGTTGCAGGAGAAGAACCGGCAATTAGAAAACGCTATCGGAAAGCTTGAACATAACTACGAGAATAGTTTGAACTCGGTGAACAATGCCAGCAGGGCACTGGCACTATCGCAAGAAGACCTCAACAAGTTCAAACAAGAAAATAAACGTCTTGTCGATGAACTTGAGGAATTAAAATATAGATCGGCAGATCGTCGTGACGTTAGCTTGACGTCCAATGACGATTCCATCTTAAGCTCAGGAGGCGCTGCGGGTTCAGAACCGAAAAACGATATGAGGGACGCTCCCTACCGCTTGAAAATCAAAGATCTGAAAGCAGAGCTATTCATCATAAAGCAAGAAAGGAACTCTCTCAAGGATGATGTCCTGGAACTGAAGAAGAAGCTGCTCAATCTCGAGAACGACGATGACTGATTGATTTTCAATATGTACTTGCATTTACACAAAAGAAAAATACATAACATTAACACCGCTAGGTTATAAAGGTGGGCTGCTTCTGTCCGTTGTGAGAAACGGGCCCTCACTGCTTTGTAGAATGTCTACCTTTTCGGCATCACAAAACTCACTGCTCATGCACATAAAAATCGACGACTCTTGCACACTTACGTTAGGCGCAGAATCTAGAATTTCGAAGGAAGTCTCAAGATAGGATTCTATGTGGGATATTGTCAGCGACTGCTGGGTTTCCCCTAGAGTGTTGTTAAATTCCTCTAGAACACTTGCAGAACTGTTCGGCCCTGGTTTCTTGAGCTGCAAGGACTCGATGGTTTCTGATGCTTGTCGCTTGAGCGGGTTTTGAAATTGTTCGAACTCAGGTTTACTCACAACACAGACGTCGGAGTGATGAGGCAGGAAGCGGGCACAAACCTCATCCGGGACGTGGTATTTCTCTATAAAATCTCCTATACACACAATAGACCTGCTCATAACGATTTTTCACAGGTTTTAGTGATACCCAGCTTGTTTTGAAACGAGACAGTTTGTTTATTCATTTTAGCCGCCGAAAGCTTACCGTTCATTTAACCGTACACAATGCTTTTAACTTCTGAGATACATATAACAATACGATTTTCCCACTGTACAAGAGAAACGCCTTGTGAGCCTGTTTTCAAACGGCATTTGGGCAAGTTTTTGTTAGCAGCGTTGAAGCTATCATCATTGCTGCATTGCACAGAGTTCCATGTTTCAACACAAATGGCAAGCTAAACGTGATATTGTGGACTCGAAAGTCATAGCAAAACTACGAGCTCTAAGCTTCGTTCAGACTTGGAATTTATCACTCATACTTTTGATGTTTCAGAACAATTACATATACGACGAAACGGGTCTCATCGATTCTTGCGTAAAATTTGGATTTAACTTAATTTGTACAAAGATTTACCCAGCTGTAAATACAAACCAATGTTTCGTCCGCCTTTGATCCAGTGTGTCTGTAGGCCTTAGATCCGTTATTTTTGCTTGTTACAACCACAGCATGTTTTAAGTGTATGTTCCTTTTATGCTCGTCTCTCTTATCCTTGGATTCTTATAATGACACGACGGATGAAGAAGACATGAGCGTAACAAGCCGACCTGGCTAATTTAAAGTAACCGGAGATGACAGCAACAAGAAAACCAGAGAAACCATTTTAGCGAGATTGGCGGAAACTGAGTTCCTCCTCTTGATCAGCCTGGGTATAGCAGTGCAGTAGAAATGATCCCACTACAAAAAAATGGTTGCTTAGAGACAAGCACATTTCATGCAGAATGGAAGCTAGGTCTAGTAATTAATTTTGGTTGAGAACTAATTCACTCGTCTACTGGTTGCGTTGGATATTCATAATCATATAAACAACATAGTTTTGTTCCTGAATTTAGACGTTAATCTTTTGTTAGAGAAACGTAGGGAAAAATTCACAGCATTCATTTACTATTGAACTTAAGCCCGATCAATTATGGAAGCACTACAGTAAATACTGGTAAGCTTTCTATGCTGAATCAGAGTCGCCCCAAACAGTAATGGGCTCCTTACGGGGGTTTTAAGCATTGCATGATACACTGTTTCCTTCAGCATCATAAATCCCATCTGGCTTATGTAATTTTTTACATCTTTTTGGTGAACTCTTGAGTCTTAGAGAGACTGAGTGAGTTGCTCCACTACCATAGTTATTTGTTACCGGTATCGGGTGTAATAGTTATTTTTTGCTGACTTTTGGGAAGACTGTCAGGATCACTGAGCTATTGCTAGATAGCGTCATTTGCATTATGAGGAACCATATCAGAAAGTGACAGAGCTAGATATTGAATCTGGCATATCCAATCGGATAGTAAAAGAGAATACTGAGGTCTAGACATTGATGTTTATTAGTTCCTGTAATTAAAGTGTTCAAGTAACGGAGGCTGATACATTAACCATGGATCAGGAACAATTCTCGTCACCAATATCCGTCATGCAATTGATAATATAATTATTGATGGTTTATTCTCTATGTCGAGATCCTAATACGAATTAAATGAGACATATCATGAACGACTTAAATGACCAGTTCAGCAGGTCAACCGCTGCTAACGTAGATGTGCCTCAATATTAGGTATTTCTCACGAGTTGTGATGTTGTCAATGTCCATGGTAAGGTAGCTCTTGCGAGCAGATAGGCGCTAGCTGGAAAAGCATCTCCGTATACCGTTGTACCTCAATACACTAGTGGCAGGCTCGTTGCGAGTGGAACCAATGCGGTATGGGATACTCACAATCGCATAAGTATCACTTTTTATCATTCTGACGCGCTAGTGATTCTCACAATGTCATAAGTATCACTTTTTACCATTCTGACGCGCTAGTGAATTTCACAATGTCATAAGTATCACTTTTTACTGTTCTGACGCGGTGTGGGTTCCGACAGATCTTGTACTGCGAAAAAGCAGGAGGATATTTCCACCCCCCATCTACGACCTGAACGGGCTTTCTCTTGATCACAGCCGGAGAGTGCTTCTTTCAGCTCCCTTGTTTTAATGTTTGAACGCTCCCCACTGACTTCTAGTCTCTTTCACTTGCAACACACAGCACATCCTTGCTTAACTTGAAGTGTGTCCCAGACAATATCCAAAGAACATTTGTATCACGACCAAGAAACCGAGAACAGATACAAATCCGGCATGGACGATAGTCATGTTGCGTCACAGTAGTACACAGTGATTGACACTCTTGCCGGACAGCGCCCGTACTCATATAAGTACTCGTACTCGTACTCGTACTCGTCTGCCGTCGGTAGTTACACACAAGATCTGCATATCGCCATACACGTGGCATATGAAGTCGTCACTAGCGACAAAGTGGACCCTGCGCCTTTTTTATTTTATTGCTTTATTAAATTGAAAGCGGAAGGGGGCAAGGTAGAATAAAGCATTGAGTACGTTGAGTAGGTGTGGTTTATATGACTGAATATAAATTTATGGTAGGCAAGACTATAAGGAAAAGAGCTCGGGAACTTTAAAGGTCGGAATACCACAAGGAAACACACACAGGGGCCATGGCAAAGGTAGCAAGGCCAGTAAAGCCTATGGAGCCAGACAAGCTGGACGAGTATGTGGCGCATGTGTCGTTCGATGACTTGACACCTGGATTCGTGGATTCGCGGATCCGGCTGGCGCAACAGCTCGAAGAGGAAGGCATTGCGTTTGCCAACCCGTTTTTGCAGGTTCCTGGACAGGCCAAGACCAAATCGGAAGAGTCGTCGCGCAGGAGCACGCCTAGCCTGGATCTGTACCACGCGTCGCGATCGTCGCGCGGGTCCAGCACGAATGCCATGGATGCCATTGCAGGCGCCAGTATGAACGGGGGCCTCAGATCCCCCAAATCCGAGGCGTTGCGCAGCTCAGGCACGCCGTCGCCACCGATGTCCACCAGCGGTCAGCGCTCAATTCTCCGCAAGCCGGATCACCTGCACCAGCAATCACTACACGACATCGAAGATTTCGACTTGATGGACTTAGACCCGCACAAAGATCACCAGATCGACTCAATGACCAACCGCAACACCCAGGAGAACTCCGGCTGTCCTCGTGGGTACACCACTTCTGCTTTTTCAAATCTGAATGAAGTCGAGGACAAAATCATGCGCAAGGAATACAGCGTCAAATCGGCATCCTCTGGTGGTAGCGGTGGGCGCAAGAAAAGTTTTGCCGGGATGAGCGACGCAGAACTTCTGGCTCTCGAGAAAAAATACGAAGCGGGTTCTCGCACCAATTACAAAGTCGAGCAATTTGATTTCGGCGAACAGGCACAACTATACATCGAGCCCGAGGGCAACCGGCCCGTGGGGCCTACAAACCAATGGCCGCAAACAATATATCCTTCAAGGCCGTGCGTGAATCATCATGCTTTGACTGTGACCAAAGTTCATCGAGATTTTTTAACTTATGTCATGGAGCATCGTTACCACGATGATAGAGAGTCTCTCAGAACCATTCTATGTGCCATTTCGGGAAGACGACACACCTGGTCTGCGATAGACTGGTATGTGGAGAACTTGGCTCGAGATGGCGACCATTTGGTAATCGCCACGCGAATTCCTCTTTTCGAGGATTCCGACGTAGATGGCGGAAGTTCGGCACCTCCAAGTTCCTTTTTAGATGATTTTGACTTCAAAAACGACAAATCCATGAGTCGGTCCTTGAGCCGCAGATCAAGTGCTACTGGGCGGGTATTGGCAGCACAAGACATAGATTTTCTGGCGCGGGTCAAATGTAATGCGATCCTCGACTATTATCTTGAGAAACTCAATGGGAAACGTTTAAAGGTCACCGTCGAGCTCATCAAAAATGACTCCACCACATATGCCTTGACATCTGCCATTGCTCTTTACAAACCAGACTTTAAAATTATTAGTACTGTAAGCACAAACTTGCATATTAAGTTCAGAAATGGGCATGTCAAGCTTCCGAATTTTGTGATGCGACACTTTTGGGTCCCCACATACGTGATCCCCTATGAGTTTATCGATCCCGCTTTGCTAGGTGAGAAGACGGAGACTCCTCGAAAAGCTGCTAATTTCAGCACCAACATGTCAGATGCGCAAGTGATGCGGAGCATCGACAGAGTAATCACAAGAACACTTACAAATCCCTATGGACCGAGAGACCAACCTGCCAAATGCGGACCTGATGCAGACGTCGCCAGTGTGGATTCTTACTTTCCCATGGACCCAGAGACAAAGCGTAAAATGGAAGAATTTGAGAGCGTAGGGTACTTGAGGCCCGTTCCGTCCCGCAGAAATTGTAATCTGTCGAAGCAGACCTCTTTCGCGAGCTCTAAATCTAGCAGACGAAGCTCCCGTGTACAGTTTTCCGGTGCTGACAGCGGCGGAGTGTATAAAGTCAAATCTCTTATAGACTATGACGATAAAGATGGAGGAGCGGCACGGAAAACAAGGTCCAGTGTCTCCACCCAAAGCAATGGTAAATCATCTGTGAAAAAGAGACCCTCAAGTACAAGACGTGCCAAAAGCATGGACGCGACGCCATTGGTCGAAGGTAAAAAGAAGAGCAACAAATTTGGGGGGTTTTTGAAGAAGCTTGGAATCGGCAAGTAAATGTTGAATTTGAAACTTGAACAGAATCGGTCCCAGCCGCTTTACAGGAGACCTAAGTTTTCCCTCACCAAGTTTAGATTTGACGTTAGCCTTCTAATGGTCACATGACCCGGAGTCGTCCTTCTTTTTCTTTCCATCACGTTTACCGTAAAGCTGAAGGGTTTAGCATCCTTGCATTCCTGGGCAATGACAACCCAAAGAATATGGCAGAACAATCATCCCCTTCGCACAAATTGAAAAATGATAGAACGATAAGTTGTCGGTTTGCTTCCACAACTGTCCAATCAAAGTATAGGACACTGTCTCCCTAATATGCGGGGATCTAAATGTCTATGAATGAGTCGTCAGATTGCTATAAGAAGAGGTCTGAGGCTAGAGTTGCAAGCTGCTACTATATATCACAACCAAATTGGACAGTTCAAGAAATAAAGACAAAATCGCATTTAGACTGGGCTACAAAACACATATTACGACTTAGAAAGGTATGAAAATTGATTCAAAAATATATCAGGAAGCACACCGATTGGCCATCATGCCCCGCATGAAAATGCTGTTTTACGGTATTGTATGCGGGGCTGCTGTGCCTACCATGTACCTAAGATCCTACTACCTCCCCCACATCAAGCAGCAAGAGGCTAATGAAATCAGTACCTTGGGCTCCAAAGTCAAGTTACTGGAACAACACACTTCGAATATCGAACATCCTGCCGTGAGAAACACCAATAGTGCTTCAGAAGCTGCCGAAAATCTTTTGAGATCCAGCGAAAATCTGGGGGCTTTGGCAGGAGTAGGGGACATTCCTATTGCTGCCTGGCACATTAACGGCCGCAACAAATACGCCAATGACAAAAAGTACCGAAAGTTGGTGGAAGAGGCGAATGCTATAATGCTCTCGTCAATTATGTAGTGCTCTATAGGACAGTGTTTGTCTGCTTGGTAGTTATTTAATGAATGAACGTGGAAAGAACAAAATGCCCTTGATCATGTTATGATGCACACAGGCAGGTACAAATATGTTAATAATATATTAATGGGCTCGCTTGGAGTCGTAGTCGCGTTGAACAATTGACCGACAGGTAACCTGGCGGTTTGCCGAATGCCATTGTAGTGGCATTTTTCACGATTCATGTTCTAATGAGAAAACTGAGTACCTGAAATTTGAAAGTTTACCAAGATATAAGATATAGATATATTATATATATATATATATTTGATTGGTCCTATCAATTTGAAGCACTCTGTAAGCACTTCAGATGGCTCCAAACTTTTACAGACCAGCCGACATTGTCGCTGAAGCTGTCATACCGCCAGAGACTGGCTCAATCATCTCGTCAGAAGCCAAAGAAGCAGCTCCTTCACATGATAGAAGAAACTCGGTAAGTCATCAGGTTGCCGAGATTATTGGCGACAATCGGCTAATGGACGGCATTTCCGTGAGGTCACCTACATACATGACTCAGTTTTTCAATTCCTGGCGCTCCAGTCTTACCGACACTTTAGAAAAAGCTCGCAACACAATCGATGAAAAATCGAGCATATACTATAGCCATGAAAGAAGACTTACTACCACGGTTGCGAATTTGCATTCGGATCCCAGAGAAGAATTACTGCCTGGTCTCACATACTCTTTGGTCGCGGCCATGTCAGGCTCAGTTCTAACAAAAAATAAACACATATTTGCCAGAATTGTTGCGCCTTTGGCGTTAGGAACCATGTGTTTTTCGTACGTGCTGCCAGTCACCTCTTCCAATACTTTTGACTTAATGTTTGATCTGGAACACAAAGCCTTCCCAAGGTTCGCTCAGGGTCAACTTACACTATTTGCAAATTGCAAGCATGCTGTAAGGACGACAGTAGCAGCCAGCGAGGAGACGTCTAAAGCTATCTCGGGAAGTCTCACCAAAGCTGCTCATTTGATTAAAGAATGGACTGGGCTGAACGTGTAACTCAAAAAACGGTAAATATATTCCTACTAAGTATTTAATAATACGTACTATGCTGATGACTACATCCATGAACAGCGTCATACGCGCGCTTATTAACTATTTAATTCTTGTAAACTACAAATTGAGAGTCTTCAAGATCAGTATCGAGCTTGAAAATGCTATTGACACACCAATTCCACTCAACTACCAAAACTTTATTTTGAGCATTGTTGTCGAGGATTTTGCCAAACCTTTTTGCCTGTGTGGCTTTTTGAGCAATCAAAATGTGGGTTGGACTTTGCTTCTTGCCTTTGTTAGCGCTAATGTCACTCTCCATGAACTTTTTTGGCAAAACCTGAATGTGCTGAACCCCATGGGCTTTGAGGATTGACGAGAGTACTTCTTGCCCTCCAGGAACATCGTCTGTAAGATTTATCGTATTAATTCCCGCCCTTTGAAAAACTTTTGTAGGTAAGCTTGTCCTCTCCATAACACTTGATTCCAAATCCTTTATTCTATAATCATCAACATTTGGGAGCATCTTGTCGGCGACGTCATCCCTGAATAATGACAGTACGTGCGTAATAAAATCTGGAAGTAATGCGTACTTTAGAGGGTGGAAGCTGAGACTAGTTAAAAACTTCGCAGTCCTCATTTTTTTAGGGGCAATGATAGTATTGCATCGAGGACTTATTGCCTTCAATATTGTGATTCCAAGAGCCTTTAGAAGCTCCAGGTCCATATCATCGATTGCTTCGTGGCATCCCGTGCACACTGCCACAACATCATAAGGGCGCTTATTTCGACCTTTAGACTTTTCAGGAAAGTCAATGTTTTCGAGTAGTTCTTTAACCTTGTCCTCGATTCCCTTCAACTGCTTGAGCTTTTGCAATTCTTCGGGGAGTAATGATCTATTTTTTTTTCTCTTCAGACTTTGTTCAAATTCATTCAGCGACTCCATGTCTATATGGAGTTTAAGCGCTGCCTTTTCCTTTGCGCGACGAGAATTCGCACTCGACATTAATTGCGAATGACCATTCGGTGCAGGAGAAGAGCTCATTTCTGGGGACAATTGTCTCAATGGAATAGGACTTGATCTCTCAGCAGAAGGTTTTCCATGGGGTGAATGTGTGTCCGGGAAGTTCTTAGGTAGTTCCGATGATGGAGAAGTTGCATCCTTTGGATATGGACCGTGCTCTTCCACCACATTTCTGTACCTTGAGTCTACCTCATGCAGTAAGTCAATGTCCGGTTCGCCATTGTCCCTGGGAAATTCTATATCGTCTTCGCCGTCAGATCCCGACGCTTCAGTTTTCTTCAATAGAGATAAGCTCTTCACAGAAAAGTCATGGCCAGACTCGATTTCGTCGAGATCAATCTGGTTCTCGTTGCTTTCAATGATCTTTTCTGAAAGCGCCGATGGGCTTGGATGTTGTTGGTCAAGTGTACCATCTTGGGAGGCTGGGGAAGATCGAGGTGCCTTTGATTGTTCCCTGGTGATATCAGAAGGAATGACCGTATCTGCTAAATCCTCTTCGTCAAGTTTCTCCCCGCCGTCCAATGACATTTGTCCTAGTCTTGTAGCCAGTCCGCCTGAGATGGGTATTTCGGTATATTTCTCTTCGTCGCACGATATTTTAGACTGAAGCCTGTAACAATCCTCGAGCCAGAGATGGTTCACAACTTTGCAGGTATCTTTCCACCTCAAGGCAGCTTCGTATTTTTGGCTGAAGGGGAAACAAGTTATGAGGTGTGTGTTTTTCTTTGTAAACTCAGTAGTGCTGACACCACCTAACGCCTCGACAAGTTTTTGTATGTAATGCCGTTGCTGTCCCAAATATGTTGTGTAACCCACAACTAGCTCATCTTTTTGGAATACTCTGCGCCGCAGCGGTGACAGCAAGAGCTTCTCGGTAGGAAATACAAAGGATTGCTTGCACCACATGTAAAAAAACCAGGACACATTTCCGATATGCAGCCGTTCTGCCCTAGCCTGAAGGTACTCATCCGATACAATAGATTGGCCAATATAGGAATCGCCAGAGCATCGTTTAATATCTGCAGGCTCTACGTGACGAATAATGTCACCGCCCGCGGCTTGTATGATGTCAATTAAGAAGTTGTAGCACTGAGATGGCAGTATTAAGTCCAGCGATAAATAAAATTTGTGACTTCGCAGAAACTTTGCGGGAGACTTGATCTTGCTTGCTTCAATATAGTTCCATAGCTTACTTGCTTTCGCTTTGACTTCTTCGGGCCGATCCTGTGGATGCAGAAGGTATGGGGTTTCATCAACGTGATGTCCAGTAGTGAATACTTGAACCGCCCAGGTCGGATGCACATATTTGATGTCCAAACTCTTTATACTTGCCACTGCAGCAATCGCAGGGTCCTGAGCATCATTTGTGACAATATGGCTTGCTCGACTGGATAAATAGTCTATGCATATGCCTCCTAAACTGTGAATGAGGGCAGAATAAAAACTGTATTCGGTTGGGTTGAAGGAGTGACGTGAGATGTATATTTGACAGTTTTTAAGCACCTGATGAGGATCTGGGGAGAAGCTGCTTGCCCGAGTTATACGCTTCGTTGAAATGCAAGCCTCCACCCAAGCAGGCGTCACGACCGGAATGAGGAAATCGAAAGCTGCAGCGCGGTAAAACCAAAAGTCCGTCGTTTCAGATATAATGACATGGACATCATGCTTAAATCGATGGCACATTTCTTGTTTGACCAATTTGTGATTCCGGGGGTCTATATGTCCAGGATCATCATCTTGGTAAATTATGCATTCGTTAGCAGCATTGGCCTTCAACCGGTCACACAAAGCATCTGTTTCAGAAGCAGTCTGGCCATTGAGAACGATCACAAAATTGAGGCCATTGAACAGCTTAACAGCACTGGACATTGACCTTGACTGCCGCTAACAAGCCAAAACTTCTTACTCTTTGAGATTTTTTACGCGTGTTGAAATCGCGTTGAACATTATTTTCAAGATGTCAACTCATCGCCAATTATTCCAGGAACAACAACAGAATGACATGGGCACCGCGAATACTACACGAAGCTATAGTCCAGCGCTTCGGCAGGTGTGGCAGCACCAAACTTTTTTATTCTGAATCCCTTTTACATTTATACGTCTAGAAACATGCAATATTGACTTTCGAAAGGCCATGTGGCGAAACTCAATCAGCCGACAGTCAGATCCGGTAGTCTACCAAATGCGATTAACTCCCTCTCATTTTGCACAGCGTACATCACATCATGAATGACTCTTTTTGATTGTTGAGTAAGGAACTGAACAAGTAATGTAGTCTTGCAATATTTCGTTCCCGACTCGAACTGTGCCTCAACAACTAGACTAAAAGCTTAGAGCACAAGAAGCCGACGCGTATACGCCTGATATTAGGGACTGGTTACACTGATTACACATGCTTGCATTCCATATTATCAAAAGGACACATGACCATGCACATGTAATATATAGTTTGCCCCTCGCCTCAACACTCATCAGAAATACGGGCGTGTGGCGTAGTTGGTAGCGCGCTCCCTTAGCATGGGAGAGGTCATCGGTTCGACTCCGGTCTCGTCCAATTTATTTTTGTCTTTTTCTAATATTTTTTTGGAAAATTTGCCGCAATTTGAACGCTACATATCCAAACTATCAAGGGATTTCGACAAACCTATTCTACTGCTATTTACATTCCCTCGCATCCGCCCAGCTGGCCTTCTTTTCGCAAACATTATGGATGGTTCTTGATCCACTTTTTCTTCGTTCATGTGCTTTTTCCAGTTGTCCATGTGTAAATTAATTAATTAGCTTAACTCCCTCCACGTGTGGAGAGCTTGACGTTTAAGTCCCAGTAAGCACTCTTGAATGTAACTACATGATCTAGCACCTATTAACGGAACTTGCCATTATTCATTCAACAGATAAGGATCTGCAGAATCTGATCAGGTAGACAAAGGATTTGAAACAGGCGTTCCTTAGCATCTAGGCAGCGAAGGGGCAAACGATGAAGTTTGGTAAACATCTGGAGACCAGACAACTGGCGCTGCCAGAATACAATGGCCATTTCATCGACTACAAGGCTCTCAAAAAGCTGATCAAGCAATTATCCGCACCCAGTTATGATATCGAACTGACAGACACCAACGGCAACTTGAACAACAGCGATGGCAACGGTGATGTCGAAGCTAACGCCGGCGTGGACGAGTCGCGCATTTACCAAACGCTTCAAGAACACAAGGCGTCGTTTTTTTTCAAGCTCGAAAGAGAGCTTGAAAAGGTCAATGAATACTATCTCGAGAAGGCATCGGATTTGCGCATCAAATTCGACATTCTGCATTCCAGGTACCAGGACTGCGTCAAACGCGGCAAACTCTTGTCAAAAGCCACCGTCTCATACAAGCATCTGCGCGACGGCAGCAAGAGATTTGAACGCGACCTGGCGCATCTGGAACAGTTTGTGGAGCTCAACAGAACTGGGTTTTCGAAAGTGCTTAAAAAGTGGGACAAAAGGTCCCATTCTCACACCAAAGATTTTTATCTGGCAACCGTGGTATCAGTGCAGCCTGTGTTTACACAGAACGAAGCCTCAAAACTGAATGACGCTGTCTCTTTAATCCTCATGGAGCTTGACGAAATCAGCACCCAAGATGATTCATTTTCATATTCGGCACCATTTGTGTCGAAATCGTTCTCCAAGCTCTCAAGTCTAGAGAATAGTTCCACTTCTCAAATTGCGACATACTTCTCACTCCCAGCGCGAAACGCTGACGAGCTAGCGGATGATCCTCTCGATATTGGAATGGAAATTGAAACTTGGTATTTGGAAGTATTGAATATAGCAAAACTGAAAGATGACGAGCCTCGCATAAGACTGTTGCGCCAATTTGCGACGGAGAAGATTCAGCGTTTTGTCGAAGGACATGTGGCCAGGGACCGAATCGACAAGGAACTCATTGTGAGAGATGCTTTGACCAAAATATTCTTTTTACTGGTTAGCAGTGCTATCAGTGACGATTCTTTGCACGTATATCAGAAGGCTGCCGAGCCGAGTATCGACTTATCGTACACCGAAGAAGATGACGTTGTGTTTTCTAAACGTAACATATTCCACGAGGCAGCTCTTTGTGAACTGCAACCGAGAAACTTCATCTTACGGGAAGCCCTCGACCAAGCTTGTCAATCGAGTTTGTTGCAAGACGTCATGCGGAAATTACTAAATGCCCAAGATGCCAACGGTAGTACACCCTTGCATTATGCGTGCAACTTGGGGAAGGAAGAATTTGTCAGACTTCTGGTTAACTCTTCCCTTTTAGATTCAGTTGACACGTTAGATAATGATTCCAAGACTCCATTGGTCTTAGCCGTTAGTAAAAACTGCACTGAGATTACAAGATTATTACTATCGAACGCCAATGCTAATGCATGTCCAACTATGGGCTCTTCCAATAAGCCTCAATCGGCTCCTTTAAACGTTGCATGTGCGCACAAAAACTATGAAGCTGCAAAACTGATATTAGAATTCAGCACTACCGACTTTTCCGGCCTGCGTGACTCACAAGGCCGGTGCCCTCTGCATATTGTGGCCAAAAATGGCGGCGACTCTAGAATGATAGGGTTGCTGGTGTCTTATGGTGCTGACCCCAACGGTGTTGATGGGTTTAATGGCTGGACGCCGATCTTTTATGCTGTACAGGAGGGCCATCGTAATACGGTGGAAGACTTGTTGAAGAGCGGTGCTCGTATTGACATAGCCGATGATGATAATTTGTCGCCCTTTTTTTACGCACTATGGGAAGGACACTTGAGCGTTGTCAATCTTCTACAGGGCTACAGAATCGAGGAATCTGAAGGTCCAAAGGTGATGCCTAGCCCTATTAGATCCAACCTCGAGCCTGCTGATACCTTGAGTTTGGAGGATTCTTTGCACGGCATACCAGACTTTACGTTGCCACCACCTATTATCCCATTGAGGAAGTACGGTCATAACTTTCTGGAGAAGAAGATTTTCATTCAAATAAGTTTTAAGCCAGGTACGTCTTCGATTGTACTTAACAAAGAAGACGAAATGGTGTTGTCCTCTCCTGGCCGTGTTACCTTGACTTCGAACGTATCAGACATTATTCCAAGAAATGTAATTCTACCATCGGATGACGACGACGAGAATTTTGTGGTTTTCCAAATCGACTCGTTAGAAGACTTCTCGATGGACTTTGAAATCTACCCATCTTTCGGTACCAGAATGATCGCCAAGACCACAGCAGTTCCGAGCCTTTTCAGAAAATTTCAAAATGATCCATTTGAAAAGGGCAATTTTGTGTTACCGCTTTTTGACGGACGTATGAAGAATGTTGGTGAATTGAACCTCGACTACAGACTTGTCTTCCCCTACAGTGGGAGACCTCTAGAGATCACCAAATATGAAACTTACTGGAAATCCACAAGAAGCAACGAGCCAGGAAAAAGTGGAAATCAGTTCATTACATCCTCGTCATTATCAGGAAGATATACAAACTTTTTCATAACAACCTTGAATGACGGAACACTAATAGTGGCGCCCAATAAAACCATCACTGTTGGTCCAATGAAATTACGGCTTCTGGACCTTGATGCAAATCAATTAGAAGAACTGATCGGCTACTCTTTGGAATGTAAATTGGAAGAGTCAGAGCACCTCACGTTTGAGCAATTGTCGAGAGAGAGGTTCACAACCCTCGATGCGTTGTTGAAGCAGGCACCTGCCAACTCCAAATTGGAAATCGAAGTTTGCTTCCCCACGGAGTGCGAATTCGACAGTATTCCCCTGAAGTTGTCACCTCATGTAAACATTAACAGCTTCATTGACAAGGTATTAACATCCTTGTTTACCCATGTTCGCCAAAGGTTTCACAATGGTTTGACATCCTCGGTGTTTTTTACGTCTCGAAACCCTGAAGTATGCTCGATTCTCAATTGGAAACAACCAAATTTCCCAGTTTTATTCTACATGAACGGGTTGAGAAAAGAAAATGGAATACTAGTGAAAGACACACCACATCATTTGGCACACCTTTCGTTGAATTCAGACACTGTAATGTTTTCGGATCCTTGCTCTCGAAGCATTCGTGAAGTTGTTCAATTTGCCTCCTACAATAATTTGCTTGGTATAATCGTTCCATTAGACTTGCTGCGTGCCAGTCAACAGTTGATAGGCGAGATAAGGTCGCATGGGTTGTTGTTAATCGGCTCGCTATTCGAAGGACAAGGTGCCTCAATTGATCTGGCCGAAGAAGATATTAATGGCGTTAGGGATCACGATAGTTTGATATTCAAGGGAAACATCGACATGTAGAGCACGCTGAATTTTATATACATACCATGCATTTTGAATTATAGAGAATTTACGCAATTAAATAATGAGCTCATGAGATTTGATCAAATTTTAAGGAAACTCACTCATTCAACATTTTGCATAAAATACTCTTTGACTTTTTGATCAGCAACTACATCCAAAGGCGTTTTACCATAAACGTCTTTCAAATCACGATATTCAGCGTTATAAGTCTTGACCAGAATTACTGCTACATCACCTCTTCCTTCTGAGAGCGCATGGAAAAGCGGGGTCCAGCCCTGAACATCCTTGGTATTGACCGGTGACTTATGCAGGCATAACAATTCAACCAAAGACACATTTCCCACACTTGCGGCTCTGTGCAGTGGTAACTGATTTCTGGAGTCCTTCTGTCTTACAGAAGCTCCTTCCTCGATCAGCAGCTGAGCAACAGATACATGTTGTTTGGAACAAGCTAGATGCAATGCGGTTATACCCCGCGAGGTCGACAAGCACACATCTGGCTTTATGGTATGGTTGATGAGCTTTGTAATAATGTTCAAGTTTCCGACAGAACTGGCAATGTGCAAAGCAGACCACCCAGAGTCGTCTAACAGTTCATCGAGATCCACAGTTTGCATTTGTGACAGCAAGAAATTTACGATTTCTTCATGCTGGTAAGAAACAGCCCAATGGATTGGGTATCTGCTGTCGAGGTCTTTTGTTAAAGTGAGTTTCGGCTGCTCATCAATAAGCTCTTTCACTCGGATAATTTGACCTTCTCTACAAGCCTCATGAAGAGGGAAAGCATTGTCCGATGGCATGACAAGCTGTTACCTTTGCCTTTCTTTACTGTCAATGAATGAAGGTATTAGGAAAGATACATGCCAAGATGGGAAAACGGCACATACGTATAGAGCGATATAAACTATTGCAGAACCACAATTATTATCGATTGATACAGTAGAGCGCTAGAGTGTTTAGCCCAATGCAGTAAGGAATCGCCTTTGCTCTCTCACTAGTGGGAGATTTGAAATCTCTTTAGGCCCTGTAAAATATAAAAATTTGAAGTACTTTCTGATCTTTGCACTACCGCTAGGTTTGGTGGAGCTGTATTCAGAATCAATGAGAGCAAACACACAGCTATAGAAAATAATTCAAGAAAGAACTGTTGGCTTCGTCTCTAAAAAAACGTAGCACGACACATCATTACATTTAGACTGCCTAAAACCCATCAAAAAGTCGACCCGTCGCACCCAATTTGCAAATGGCAATAGCTCAAGCACACTGGAGCAACTGAAAAGGCATAAAAAGTGGAGAATTTCACAAAAAAGAAGGAACAATGATACCTCTCTTCCAGATTATATATACAAAACGAGTATATTAGTACTCACTCTTTACAATTAATTAGACGTCCACTTATCATCATACACGAGTCTCAGGTGGCAATGAAATTTGATATAGGTTCCTCCCTTCCTATCACGAACAGAAGTTTAACTCCCCAGTAGTCAAGAGTGTGATTAGTTCGTCTCCGGTCGTCAACACTACAATCCCGGTTTATTGCCATCCACTTTCACCACGCTCACATCATGAATAGATCTCCAGGAGAATTCCAGCGCTTCGCCAAAGCGTTCCAGCAACAATTGTCCAGAGCTCAGCAAGCGGGTAGTGGTAAAGGACCACAGGCGCCAAAAGGTGCGTTTGCTGGTTTAGGAGGTTTGGTATTGCTCGGAGGTGGTGCCATGTTGTTGAACGCCTCGCTTTTCAACGTTGATGGTGGCCACAGGGCTATCATTTATTCGAGAGTGAATGGGGTTCAGTCCCGAATTTTCGCGGAAGGAACACATTTCGCCATCCCATGGCTAGAGACTCCCATTGTGTACGATGTGCGTGCCAAGCCTCGCAATGTCGCATCGTTAACCGGTACCAAGGACTTGCAAATGGTCAACATCACCTGCAGAGTGCTTTCGAGACCTAACGTATCACAGTTGCCCGTTGTGTACCGTACCCTTGGCCAAGACTACGACGAAAGAGTTTTGCCCAGTATTGTGAACGAAGTCTTGAAATCCGTGGTTGCTCAATTCAACGCATCGCAGCTGATCACTCAAAGAGAAAAAGTTTCGAGACTGATCAGAGAGAACCTGATGCGTCGTGCTTCGAAATTTAACGTCTTGTTAGACGATGTTTCCATCACTTACATGACCTTTTCGCCCGAATTCACCTATGCTGTCGAGGCCAAGCAAATCGCACAACAGGACGCCCAAAGAGCTGCTTTTGTGGTCGACAAAGCTAGACAAGAGAAGCAGGGTATGGTTGTCAAGGCGCAAGGTGAAGCCAAGTCAGCTGAGCTGATTGGTGAAGCTATCAAAAAGTCCAAGGATTACGTTGAATTGAAGAGACTTGATACTGCTCGTGAGATCGCCACGATCTTGAGTCAATCCCCAAACAAAGTTATCTTGGATAACGAGTCGCTGCTCCTAAACACGGTGGCCGATGCCAGAACCAAAAAATGAGGTTTCTTTAGATAACATTATTTACCATGATCTTGTGTATAGCCCTAATGCTCGAAATATGTCGATTAGCGCGGGTATCGGACCCCATATTGGACTATCGGAGCCGTAAAAAAAAAGTGAGTGACTGAAACGCCGACCGGCAGCGGGTTCTAGCACGCAAAGTAATGAAGGTCGTGCCGATGAATATTAAAGAATGAATGGCAATGTTTGTGTGTTTGTGTTTTTGAGAAGAGTCGAGCCAAAAGAAAAAAAATTGGCCAAGGAACCTCGCTCCTCCATGTGTCAGATCTGAAGACCTTTTGAGCGTTTTCAAAACGGTTTCCGCTCATTACTCGTCATCAGAATCTTCGCCCTTTTGCCTGGTAGCAAAGTTCAATTTTGTAGGGTTCGCTTTGGATGTGAACAACTTCGACTTATGCTCGTTGAGTTTCTGAGAGCAGGGAGACAGCATATCATCTGTTGGAGATGCAAATTTGTTTTTAATCGGCATGGGGTTCTGTTTTTTAAACATAGATCTGTGCAGGCTGGAACCTGGGTTTTGAGCTTGGTGTAGTGGTTGAATCGAGGGTGCGGACATCATAATTGATTGGGCTATATGTGGTAAGGGGAACGTTCAAATAATCTACTATATTGAGGTGTTCTATCGAATAAAACTAGTTCCTGGTGCTGGTCCCAAAGTGAGTTTTCTATCATTCCTGTGCTCATCAAGCAATTTTTGATTTATAAATGTCGGGAAACCAAAAATGTCATATATTTACTCTTTGCCCAATGTGGGATACTAATTGCGCAAATCTTGAAATTGAAAATCTCATTTTCCTAACTAGTTTGAAACTCACAAACATTGAGCACGTTGGGGCACAGCAGGATGCTTGGGATATAGAGCTTGGCCTATCGAAATCAATAATGGCTAGCAGGAACAACTCAGCCTGATGACAGCGAAAATGTTCAAATTAATTGTTCATGTAGGAGGAGTCCGTGATAAGTGAGGCAGAAATTATAAGGGTTTTGAGATTTGCTCACGAAGGCATTATCTGTAGGGCAAGAGCTGAAAAGATTGTCAAGGATTGCCCGGAAAACGTTTGCATACTGTTTACAATTTTAGCGTTGGGTCGAGAGAAAGGGGGGAAAAAAATTGTCAGGAGGGTGGCTTCGTAATTTCGAAGTCAGCGTCTACACCATACCACAACCGCAATGGGGCTGACGCCATGCTTAATTTTGAGAGCGAGCAAAGCAATATAGCTTGTTTGCTATTCTTATCACTTTGTACTTCGCTGTCGCGGACAGTTCGAGTTTACCTCATGGTCATTAGCAGCGGTGCTTGGCCAGTGAAAATCTTATATGTCTCACGTTAATGACGCGGTTAGTGGGCTACAATATCTGCTAAGGCTCAAACGGAAGATCCACCGCCCCTGGAATGCGATCATTATGTACCAGTGCGTCACGAACGACCGGGAAGGAATAGACGCAGTTGAAAACAGACGGAAAGATGATACCACCAGCACGCAAACTGAAAGCTCTTAGCTGCAACCTGAGAGCTGGCAAATGATGCTAGCCGTTATGAGCCATACGACAAAAAAAAGTAATTATTAAGAAAAATAAAGAGAAAGAACAACGAACGCATTTGATATGCTTGACTTTGTGGAGCATAGCCTCAGGTCTTTCTTACTCAGCCCAAAACAATTAACTAGCAACTCCTTGGAAGGAACGCTCACGCGCTACCCCCCACTTTTCATACCAGTTCGTAGGAAAGTCTCAGCAAAAACTACACAAATCAAAACCATTAAGCCATCCAATTGCTGTCAAAAATTTAGATCGAAATTTCAGAAGTGTCCAAGTACAATGCACTTGGTATTTCTAAATTTACTGGTTATGTGGCGACTTTCCACTTCTCAAAATGACACAAATACTTTTGGACTCGCCCCATTCATTTTTTCACATTTTTCTGCTAGACCTTTATAACAAAAAGTCAGTCATTGCTTATGTTCCTTAAGTTGTTGTTAATACTAATATTTCAATCGGTCATTCCACAACTTCGAGCTCTAAGTGGAATTAGCGATACAATGCCCAACATGGAAGACGTCAAGAAAAAGTGGAAAGAATTGCTGTATTCTTTCAGCACAAGCGATCGGTATGCCGACTACAACGAGAACTCTGGAGTTTCCGGCGTTTCAAGCATCTCTAGACGTTCTGCAGGCTCTCCAGCCAACGCTGCTGCATCCTCATCGCAAATTCAGCTCACAGAGTTTGTTGAAGGCCAAGATGGTAGCTCTAACGACGGTGTGAGCGAGACCATGCTTGCCTGGAGACACATCGACGCCTGGGCCTCGGAACATCATTCTGACCTTTATGCAACATTAAGTGAACCATGTACGCGCAGTGACATCTCCAGGGCTGAACAGGATCTGTCGATTGTCTTTCCGGCCTCGGTTAGGGCGTCGTTCCGTTTCCACGACGGTCAAGAAGATTTGGATTCGCTCACCGGAACATCTGGACTTATTTTCGGGCTCCAACTAATGCCTATGGATCAGGTCGTACATATGACGCAAACTTGGAGGAACGTTGCTTTCAATATGCTAAAGCACCAAAAGTCAGCACATTCAACCACCACGGGTTCTACCACCGAATCCGAAATTCACATCAGTACGCCGAACAAATCTGCAACTCCCCAGAACTTGAAGTCCAAAGGCTATAGAAAATTAGAATCTCAAGATTCCAAGGGAAGCAATCCTGCGTTGCAGCGTGATATTTCTCACAACTATAACAAGCAATTCAAGATGAACTCTATTCCTCAACAGAGATCAATTCCGCCAGAAGCCATTCAGTCTTTGTATGTAAGTCCAGGATGGATTCCTCTGGTTACCGATAATGCAGGAAATCATATTGCTATTGATTTAGCTCCAGGGCCCAAGGGAGTTTACGGCCAGATTATTTTGTTTGGCAGAGAGTTCGACACCAAATTCGTGGTGGCTAACAACTGGGGTGATTTTCTTCTCAACTTTGCCAATGATTTGGAAAAGGGCAATTGGTACATTATGGACGGTGATGATGATTATTTAAGTGGGGCAGGCGATCTGGTCTTTAGAGACAAGAATGCCGGAAACACTATCAAAGAATACTTCGAAGTTTTGAAGCTAAGATCTCACGGAGCTTGGAGAAACAGAGAGAAGGAGCAGACTTCTGAAGGCGCTGTGTCTACTTCCGTTCCAGTGGAGCATAAAAGTGCGGTCTCGTCGCAGGCTACCGACTCGTCGTTCCCACTCAAGGAGCAGGAGACGATGGTAGCAGAGTCCTCAATTGCTACGGAAGACCAATCAACCTCTGAAAAAAAGCCCGACAGAGTCACCGTTGTTGACTCTTTAGCCAACTCTACCGAGACTTTTTTGGCTAGCGAGGAGCCTTCACCAGAGGCCCCCAAACAATCTCAGAAAGCTGAGCAAAAGCTGCAAGTGAACGAACACCCCATTGATAAGGAAGATCATGAACAAAAAATAAGCAAGGATGAAGGGCACACAAGTAAGACGCTCGAAACTGAGAATGCCGAAGAACAAAAATCGATGTCGGAAGAAAAGAAAACTGACTCCCAAACTCAAAACCCTGCAGAAGAAGCTGAAGAAGCTAAAGTAAAGGAATTAACAGAGGAATTCGATAATGTCGCATTGTAGTTCATATCAGTTAATGACTATCCACGAATACGAAACACTCAAACAATATATAACGTGTATTTTGATGAACTAAACCAACTTTTACAGAATTCAACCTACCATATTATCCTTTGTGGGTGTACTTCACCTTCCCACCGGAAAGTCCGAAAGGAAAATACTGTAAGAGTGACGGCATTTATGAACAAGTACCATGCAAATTCTAAACTCAGTCTTTTGCAATACTTGTATTCTCCGGCGTTAGATTCATCTAAGATGTTGTCTGCCACAGGAGTCAGAAATATTCTCCAAAACATGAACGGTAAGATGTAATATCTAGGTTCGAATAAGGGCGACGGAACCACTGTCATAAATGTGCAAATAATCAGTGCAGTCCAAGATATATGTGTAAGCTGTACTGGAAGTTCTGTGGGGGTCTTAATCTCTATGGGGAGGACAGGGTGAAACTGCATGACTTTCGTTCTCATCACCTCGATGTAATGGAAAATGGAGAAGTGGTAAACCCAAGGCATTAAGAGGTATTTAAACCAAAAATTTCTGGCAACGATTTTCTTGAAGAGATAGAACGTGTAGTGGCGGTTATCGGCTAACAGAAAGGGATGCGTCACTGTAAAAAATCTAATCACGAAAATGATTGCGAGAAGTTCTATTATTGTCCTGGTTTTTTTGACTTGAATACGCGTTTGATAAAAACGAATGCTCATTTTTGAAATCCAAATTGGCATGCTGAAAAACATGATGAACATGATGCAGTAAAATATCTGAACCAAGTGCATACCCGCTGAATGGTTATCCTTATCTCCCAATGTTAAAGACCTGTTGTAAATGACGAAGAAAGTGAACAATGCAAAATTGATACAGTACGGAAGAACCAACTGTTTGAAGTTTTCTAAAGCGTGAATGACAAACTTCAAATAATTGTTAAGATTCACAGTATTAAAATCTCTATGAATCAACGCCCTTCTCTCTACAACAACAACCATCACAAATAGATTCCAAATTATATTCGTCTGCCTAAAAAAACAGCTTATCAGAGCACAGAATGCGCTCAACCAAATACTGGTAATTTCTCCGAAAGGTAATGTGACAGCTAAGGTCAAGGACTCCAAAATTAAGATGGATGACCAAACATCGGTATAGTATAAGTAGTAGTAGGTCGCGAGAAGCGGGAAACACATCAACGACACGGGCCAAAATCCAATGGCATTAAACAAAAATAGTGGTCGAAGGACGACTAAAGGCAAAACTATCACACCGCCGATTAAGTTGGTGAGTCTTAGTATTGTAAGCGTAGTCCAAGATGTGAACGCACGCATTATGTGATAGTTCAGCCATCCAAAAACGTAAAGCCCTGGTGGAGTAGTAATTTTAGGATCCCAATAGCTCCAGTGCCCACGGAGATAATGGATAGTTTGCGGCACATGAAATATCTCGTCTATAAACTGGTATGGTGCGACAATCGTATTGATTTTCCAGCAAGTAAGCCCAAAGTAGATAACTAAAAGTGGCCAGCTAACCAAGTTCGCCAAAAAGCCGACTTCCACTTCATGTAATATATCTAGTTCCAGTTTCTCCTCCAAAGTAGCTTCCTTCAGTTCTTCAACATCCATTGTATACTTCAAAGAGAGCCAGTAAGCAGTTGCGATGAAGCTCTGAACTGCCCGTTGTTATTCTTCTTCGTCCCTTGATGTGATTTTTCTACCAAGTATTCTAATAAATTCTTCGTTAATAAACTTATTAAATTTAGCTCATCGGTCAACAATTTGGAATCGATATCCTCTTCTCCACAAACTTTCTTCGAGCCAATAACGCCTTCAGTTCCATGAGCCTTGTTCTTTATGAACTACTGCTGACTTTGGTTGTGAAGGTTGTGTTCTGTCAGCAGTTCTGGCCTTCTCTTTCCGCGGGGCCTCAATTAGCCTTACGTTCACAAAGAGATGCTGGTACCAACATTAGCATCGACCAGGTGTCACTCACAGGTGTTTATCTCAACAATGCTGCCATCGCGGGTGACAATAATAACGGCAGTGAGGCACTTGACATTTTTAGTCATTTATTAGGAGTGGGAGTTCAATCTTACGTTATAGAACTGAACAGCAGTGATAATATGAACCTGAGCCTCTCAAATTCGAACACAAGTTTTGGTTCGGTTTTAACATCCCTGAAACAATATGTTGCTGATAGTAACAATGTCTTGAATGCTAACATGCTAGTATTGTTGCTACGGCTTGCTCCTGCTGACACGAAGTCTAACTCAACTACACCCACCAACAACATTACAGCAGAGCTGGAATCAAACTTGGGACTTTCAACTCTATATACCCCACTGCAACTGGCCAGCGATCGCGCAGCCGGTTTGACTCAGAACTACAAGGGGAAAGATAGTAGCCAGGGCTGGCCGACCATGGACTATTTTCTTTACAGGCTTCAAAAGAGAGTTTTAGTGGCTTATATTGACTCCAATACGTCAGCAAGGTTGCCGAGTGAATATGTTTTTGACAGTCATATTTTGAACTACGAAACAAACAACGCCACAAATTCTTGCCCATTATATCAAGAGTCCGGGCTTACTACTACCGCGAACGAAAGCTGGCGGTTTTTGGAAAGCCAGTTTCTTCCTAGCGACATTCACGAATACATCATGTGTGGTTACTCTCCAATAGTAAGTAATGAATACACTAAGGACTCCATATCTTCCATCTCAGGTCTGCTGCAAAACAGCTTGCTATGGTCATGGGCGTACAATGAACCAAACACATACGAGCCTGTGAAGAGCAACTCAACATCGCTTGTAGCCCGTAGATGTACGGTGGTCAATTATATGGAGTCAAACTCCACGAGTAGTTGGGTGGTGGCCAATTGTTATGATAAAAAGCGCTCTGTTTGCCGACATAAAGACAATGTATTTGACTGGGTCATTTCAAAATTGAGTGATGATTACTTTTCGACTCATGAGGATAGTGATAATGACGTTTGTCCTACTAATTATACGCTTTCATTCCCACAAACGCCGCTACAAGAAATGGCCTTGAACAATTACCTTCGTAATTCTGCGTCATCTGACCTCGAGGCATGGATAGATCTCAATTCAGTCTCTGTTCCTGACTGTTGGGTCCCTGGCGGACCTTATGCGTCATGTCCCTACCAAAAAGACGTTTCGGCCCGAAGTTTTGTTGGCATTATAACACCCGTTAGTGTATTTTCAACAGCTACTATTGTGCTGCTGATCATTCTCACCTGGCGCAAGGTGCCCATTCAAGACAATCGTAAACGTTGGAAAAAGGTCATCCATTTGCACTCAACTACAGAGACCGACGGGGTTCCTTCATAAGATACTGCATTTAACATTAATTATAGCATACGTCATACTACTAAAATTCATTCATCACATTAGATTCGCCAATGAGAGATCAATTCGCCGCCATCATTTATACGATGGCTTGCGCGCTGGAGTGGCATACCGCAAAACAGTCCGAGTAAGCCTTCTACGTTTAAATGAATCGTCAACTAAAAACTCATCTTCCAAGCGTAATTGCAACCCACGATCACGAGCCCACTCATTAGCCCGCACATCAATTTCCCAATCAGAATTGTTGTCAAAGGCCCACGTCACAGGAGGTTGAACCTGGGCCAGAGTTTCCACTCCCGGAGGAGGTATTTGTGCCTTCCTGAAGCTATCCTGAGGGTCGAACACACTAGTAGAGAACTTGAGAAAAGTCCAATCTTTTGGAACTAGTCCTTGCTTGTATATCTCAAAAACCTCAATAGACCGAACTTCTGGAGCCTCGTCTAAAACAATGTCATACCGCTCACTCCTTTTCAACGCCTCTCTACCTCTCTCGACCTGCTCCTGTTTAATTATGCGTGCCAACCTAGAACGAACTTCGGGGTGAATTGCAATCATCGTTGACCAAGCGCCAACTGCAGATACAAGACTCCAATTCACAAATGGCGAAACTAGCCACGACAGCAAAAGCGCCCCTAGTCCAGCTAGAAACAAGGCCGTCGATCTATGTTCGTCTTTAAATCCTGCTGTTCCGAACACAAACTTCTCCATCCCCTTTGACAAAGATACCATTGTTGACATGCTGTTCTGCAAATCCCGTAAATTCACTACAAACTCCATGCTTTGCTTGATATGATGTGCTCGCTGAATGTCATGCGGATCCAAGTCAAGGTTGTAATCATATTCTTGAATATCATCGCTTGGATGCCAACTAGCTTTCTTGCCGCCGCTGGTCAAAGAGATCACCAGCGACTTTCCGTATGTTCGTCTTGACAAGTATGCGGTTCTGTTGGGAGGGTGTCGATGGGTATAGCCTGGTACCATTATGCCATAAAGTATGTAAAGCATTGGTATGATTGCCAAAAACATTGGATTGAAGCAGATCATAGTGACGAGGATAAGTAAGGTGATGGTACCTGAGGGGTTCCTCCAGGCAATGAGGCGTATTACAGAGTCTTGGAACTCAAATATTGCGCCCAGCTTTGTCGTTAAAACCTTTAAGTTATTTGCGAGTATAGTTGCAGATAGTTTCTGCCGCTTTTTGCGAAGCGGATCATTTACTCTCTGGGTGAAGTGCTCTCGTTCGGGAAAGTTCTCGGGAAGAATGGCAGATATCATCTTGTTTAGTAAAATATCCACGAAGTGCTCCTGAGCTGTATTACCCCGTCTACCTTCGTTCGGGCTGTTGGTTTGGATAGGTTCCGAAGGCTGTTGGGGGCCTTCAGTCTCGCTCATTGTTTCATACTCCTGTCGAAAGTTCTCATCTTTCCAGAACCCATCGGAACTATCAGACGCGTTAGATTGAACAAATTGATCGTAATCGTCATCTATAGTGACGGCATCACTTGCTTTGCTCGCCCGAAGCCTCTGGTAAGCTGCCTCTAGGAAGGAGCTAGCAACACCATGAATTAAGTCGCGATTTGTGACCGTCTTTGGTTCGGACTTCGCACTAGCTTTGTTTTCATATTTTCTGGCCATAATGCTGCCAATAATTGAGTTTCGACGGCCATGACTACCGGTGATTCCCTCCATGTTGTCCGATGGCTCTTATTTTGAGATGAGATAGGTATTCCCTAAAAACAAAATTAGCGGGTATGAGCAACACCACTAAAAATATAAATTTGAAAGATTATATACTGACTTATTTAGTTATATTCTGTATTTTAGAAGCTATCTTATTAGTTCGTGGTTTTTTTGAATGCCCTCGGTATACTCAATAAGGTCGCTCCCATAGATGCCTTTCTCTTGTGCCTCAAATATGGTGCAATCTTTTATATTCCAGAGCTCATAAAACCTGACGGTCTCGTCGTTCGTGGCCACACATATTGAGCCAAAATCCGGCGAAGGAACGGCGCTCAGCACGCGAAGCGCAGTAGCTGAGTGAACTTCAACGGTTGGATTCATGGACGGGTACGAGTATACTGACACCAACGTCGGTTTCTCAACTTCTCCAAATCCAAAAGTCGCAACAATTTGTTTTTGCCTAAGCGACCATATAAGTGAAGTTATCTGGCCCGGGGCCTTCTTTTCTTTCAACAATGTTCCAGAGTGAGTGTGCCAAAATCTTATGTTTCTGTCTTTACTACCACCACCAGTAGCTAAAAGCGATTTTGACCAAGGGCAGAAAGCCACTGCCTTCACGGCAGCCTTATGCGGGAGAACGAACTGAAGCTTTACAGCTTCCAGTTCTGTGATGTTCCATATGGTGCAGGAGTTGTCGTTCCCACCGACCGCTAACTGTGTCCCATCTCCATTGATGGACAATCCTACAATCAGAGTTAGTAATCCACATAGTACCTCAAGTTGTTTCGTAAGGGTAGTAGTTTGTTATGAATATTTACCGCAAACTTGCTGGCTTTGAGCTTTGATTTTCGATACTGTTTTGAAAACCAGATTTTGGCGCTGAATCTTTTCTAGCCTCTTCTGTATACGCGCTAGGTCCATTTCGGAAGACTGCTCATCTTCAGAGGGTTCCCTAAAATTTGTCCTATGGTTCTTTGTACTTAAGTGGGATGTGCCTGTGTTCTTATCCTTGACGTCTTCATCCAACAGGATTTGCTGCGCGTACTGAAAATTCAGTTCAAGAAAGTGCACGTAACCGCTCTCTTGTCCCACAAGCAAGAAACTCTTACAATCTCTTTCGACCCAGTCTAAACAGCATACTCCCATAATGGATTTGTCGGCTCCAACGCATATAGGTTTGTTTTCGTCCCAGACAGGTTCTTCGTCATCAATTTGATCAAAGAGCATAACTCGTCCTTGCTTAGTACCCACTACAAGGTAACGCTCGAAGGGCGAAAATGACACACACGTCACATAGTCATCTCTGGACTGTAAATATGAGTAGTGTAGTACATTAACAGCTCCTCTGGCGTCAGACCATAAGTAAACGGCGCAACCAAGACCCACCACGATATTTCCTGTCTTTGAGGACCATGAGATCAAGTTGGAGTAAAAATCATTGCGGAGGGAAGGCGCATCTAGCACGCGATATGGTACGTGGGATTTGGCCCTGGTCTTTGGCCGTGGAGTCGCAGGAACGAGACTTTTTGTTCTTAAACTTTTGGAGAACGTCTGCGACACAAGGTAAGACAGAACCTGGCGAGGAGCCAGGACCGAGAGTAAAGGGTCCACTAACGAGTGGTTTGGAGCGTAGGTTTCTGAATTTTTCATGTGCGGGCTGGTCCACTTACTCGTGAACGCGACTTCGGCGGCTGAAAATTGGTAAACACGATTTTCTGAATGGAACCCTAACGCGTCAGCCACGTATTGACGGTACAGTTTCTGAAAGCCGTTTACTTCTAGCTCGTTGTTGTTGGCCGAGGCTGGCAATTGATTCGAGACTATAGAATCGTAGTGACGCGTAGATCTGAGATCGCGAAAAAACCCAGGCATGCTCAAATGAGATGGGGACGGCGACACAGTTTCAGAAAGCTCTCGACTTTCAAAGTTCAGATTTTTTAGTCCTTGGGCAGATCTAAAAGCTATGCCGGATGTCATATGCGGAATGAAGCGGTCGGTTATTTCATTGGATCTGCCGCCAACTTTGTTGTTTTTGCGTCCTTTCGGAGTGCTCGTGGCTAGTTTTATCTTATCTTTGCCAACTTTGGCATTATTCTGGAACGAAGCGCTTGCATGGCTGTTGGATCGCTTGCTACTCATAATCTTTGTGTTATTATATTAGTGGAAAAGGATATCACCTGCGGTACACGCCCTTTGCAACGAACAATCTTGTCAATTACAAACCAAACACTACGCTCAAGCGTTGGCTCCTTGTAGATCCCTTTTTGGTTCCCTGATACGCGCGGTTTTCAGCTCAGCTTGACTAATAAGCTGTAACTTATTCCTATTAATTGATTTGTGTGTTTAATATTTTTAGCAAATAAAAGAGCGAGTGTAATAGCAGACAGAGTTATAATGAATACAAGCCAGAAACACTTGGCGATAGCGATCGTTAATTACCTGGATGCCAAAGAGAAAACCTTGTTGTTTTTTAGTCTGTGGTTAGTTTTTGTCTCTCTTTATACTATTCTGTCACTGTCGCTGAATTTGAAAGTTACAATGTTAAGAGACAACATCCAAACAACAAAGCTTCAAAAATCTGAAGAACAAAACTTAAAGACGGCATAAGTCAGTCGATGGACACTCGTAATGCAATTGTAGAAGGAAGTTCTAGTAACACAGGTAAGTTTTTGAGCGTGAGCTTCAATCAGGACTACACATGTTTCAGCTGCTCGACCCAAAATGGTTTCATGGTGTTTAACGTAGATCCGCTTGAATGCAAGCTTTCGAAACACTTCGTCAATGCCAATGCTAGTGGGATAGCCATCGCGCGGATGCTGTACCGCACAAACTATGTGGCTCTGGTAGGAGGGGGGCGAAAGCCCCGCTATCCGCCTAACAAACTAATAATCTGGGACGATCTGCAACAACGGGAATCGATCACCTTGAGCTTTATGTCGGCAGTAACCGGAGTTTTTTTGTCGCGTATACACATTGTGGTAGCGCTGGAAAACTCAATTGAGATCTATCAATTCGGATCAAGTCCCAAACGGCTCATTGCGCCCCTGGATACGTGTGCAGGAACCGCGGCAGACTTTGTTGTATGTCAGCGGGTCACACGCAGACCTTCTTACACACAAGCATCTACGGAATCGGGTCCCCAGACTGTCACAAGGGGGATTCTGGCATTCCCTTCCGCCAGAAATCCGGGCCAAGTTCAAGTGGCGGATCTATCACATCTACAATCAAGCGAGCTCGAGGAAAGAAGTGCAGCTCAGTTGCCCACATCCATCATTAAAGCACATAAATCTCCTATAAGACTAATAAAATTGAGTCCCAACGGATCCATGGTGGCTACTTGTTCTTTACAGGGAACGCTTATTCGCATTTTTAGCACTCAGAATGGGTCTCTCATAGGGGAGTTCAGAAGGGGACTGGATCGCGCAGATCTCTATGAGATGGTCTGGAGTCCACGCAGTACACGTTTAGCAGTCGTAAGTGACAAGCAAACATTGCATGTTTTCCAGATTACCGACGAAGATGGCGACATGAAAAACAAGAAGCACGTTTTGAGAGACGTACCGTTTATCTGGAAACCCAAGTATTTGGCATCCACTTGGTCTATGAGCTCATTGCATTTACATTCCGCCTTGAAGGGCAAAAGTTCTCTGAACGATCACGACTTCTATAACGACCGATGCAAACTCGGCTGGTGCCATGACGGTGATGAAGATACTTTGATTGTCGTTTGGAGAGACAGCGGAATCTGGGAAAAGTACGCACTTCTAGAGAAAGAGCCAAAGGCCTATTCGGTCAACGAGACATTGCAGTCCCTGCCCGCAACACAACATAAAAAAAATTGGGAGCTCATTCGCGAAAGCTGGAGAAAACTTTGACGTAACACATAAATAGTTAAAGAGAAAGAAAGCTAAGTCAATGCTTCCACCAAAAGCTTACAATCATCATTCTCTTGAAAGTAAACGCCATGGAAATTACGGTTGAATTTCTTGCAATCTTCCTCACTATTGAAAGCCATAAAGGTCAAAGTTCTACCAGTATCAGAGTCCCAGTAGATCTTGAAGCAGTGCTTAATGTCGTAAAACCAGAATTTATCCATGATCTGGTATGGTAATTGATCTGATGGAAAGTTCCAGACAAGCAAGGATTTACTCTCTATGGGCTTCGCTGCTTGTCGTAGACTGTCTAAAGTTATGTCTGGGACCCGCCCTTCTTCGTTTTTATTCTTCAGAAGCTGAAAGAAACTATCACTGGAGTGAAAGGCAGCTTCCAGATTCCGGAAGTACTTTTGATATCTTACTTGAGGGTGTTGCACCTTTCCGACCACGAAATTTGGTCTTGCACCATCCAGTCGGCTAAACTCAACATACCGCGAAAAGGCGCGCATAGCTTTGTAGTCCGGGAAAACGAGTTGGTATTTGTCTTTGAATTGAAAATATCTGGGGTCCCGCATTTTCACGACTTCGAAACTCAACGCTGAGTCTTTCACAGCAGTGGAGGAAAATCTTGTCTGTGGTAACAACCCAAGGAAATCAGCTTTGCTAAGTGTTGGATTATAAGACTTGAGTTCCAGGATGCTCGGGCGGGAGTAATTTTTATCGTCAACTTTTAGTCCACAAGCTCCATCAATGGCAGCTGGGTACGAGCCAACAATTTTCCCAGTTTGTTTCAGTTGGCCCAGAACATTTTTAACTATTTTTGCAGAGCTCATAGGGAGAATTAAACGCCCATCCGTAATGAAGTTGTTCCAGCTTAAAGTTTGGCAACCTTCTTGCTATGCATCTCATCTCATTTATCCATTTAGCATGTTACCCGAATATTAATATTTAGAGGAGTATAAATTTCCGGTGGCGTTTTCATTCACTTCTTCTTTTCAATTTATCTTTTAGAAAAACCAAGCCTGTCTCGTCTCCTAAATACGGTGAGATCAATATCAGACTAGTCTGTCGTGCGATGCACGATGGCTAACCTATAACGAACATGGTTCTTGCCTTTTACCAGAACCATCCGGGTATTGTCTTTTCCAGGTGCGAGTTTTGCAGTGCTGTGTATTTTTTGGAAACTTTGCCTATGTTTTTATTTGCAAAGCTTTGCGGCTTATTGCTAACGAATTCATTGGAACTAATCTTACTTACCCAAGACTTGAATCGATGAGCTCATCGACGAGAAATCTTGGAAGTTGCAAGTAGAAAGCGCATGTCATCACCCTTTTTTTTCCACTAATTCCTTATAACTAGTAAGCTGGCGGCATTGCCTTGGCGAATGCTATTAATTCGCCTCGAGTTCCCAGATTATTTTTTTGTAGATTGTACCCAAATTACTTAAGAGCCTGTTGCCTTGCTTGGAATCCTATTTGAGAATGTGAATTTTGTTACAATGTCGTGGAGGTTCATTGTTCTGTTTGAACCGTCGTAACAACCTCTCAAGCCCAGAAATAATAATCTAATCGCGTTTACTTTGTTTGTTTGGAAACGCGTTATCCTCTCCCGCGCCTTTGTGACCGCTTGCCTTACTTTTCTACTCGGCGAGCGACGTTCATTGTAAGATTTTTCGCGTCGACTGCACCAACCAAATAAAGAAAAAAAAAGATTCAGTAAGCTTCAGGACCTCGCCCGATGAGGTGCCAACTACTCGAAGCTGATATCCGAAAAAAAAATGAAAATAAAAAGATGTGAGATACAATTTCCGTCCGTTCTAATTTCGCACCGATACGAACAAGACTTCACGTCTTTGTATATAAAAAAATAAAGACAGGAGACCGGTCAATTGAGGTTTTGAAGCTAGATACCATAACAGGCCCGGGGACCAAGATGACCATCTTCACTGTTTTGCCAAGCAGCACGGCTTCTGCTTCGAATAGAAGGTTGTTGCCCAGAGCAGACTCCACCACAAAATCTTCATCCTCATCCTCGTCCAGATCTTCATCGTCTACTTCTTCCTCAAGCAATCGGAAGCCTGCTGATGCTAACCAGTCAACGGCAGTAATAGTGGCCGTTGTAGTACCAGTGGTAGTGGTTGGAGTTATTCTCGCGTTTGTTCTTTGGAAAGTATGGCAAAGAGGTAAAAAAGAGGCTCGTGAAGATGACGATCCAGACTTTGATGGCGATGGTCTCGATCTACCGTCAATAGATCATACCTATCAAATGAGGGAACGAAGCATGCCTGGAACCACTTCAGACAGCAATTTCGATGATCTCGAGTCGAAGGGCCAAAGTCATGTCATGACATCCTACCAAAATCCACTTGGTCACAAGAACTTTCCATTGGATCCATTTCATTTGCCTAACGGCGATGACACCGAAGAACTTAGATCTTTTGCGCGCTCTATTCAAAACCGTGAGCTCGACGGATATAGGCTGGCATCTCAAAATCCAAGCGAAATATCTCTTTCTCGCCCAAATAGTGAGTTTCAGAAACCGCAAGTTTTAGCTCGGAATCAGAGGGCCAACTCTTTTACTAGCAGTAACATGCATTCAGTTGAGTCGGTTCCTAATTGGGCTAATAACGAGGAAGATCAGTCCATTTCTGATTACAAATATAAAGGAGATCAAACCACACAAATAAGCCAGGATATCGGGGATAGCACATCGGAAATTGAAAGCAGTCCGATCAAGCATGCTCACACAGAAGTCCAACAAGGCTTTGTTACGAATAGCGTGGGTTTGGACCCCGAGAAGAGTGCTAGGGACAGTAGATCATTCAGTATTGATGCAGAAAATTTTGCGGACCCCATTCACGATGTATCTAGCCGAGAAGTAGACACAAACATCCAGCAGGACGAAAATGATGAGTACTTGACCAGTAAAGAAGAAGAAAACATTAAAAGAATGAAAAGCATTTATGAGGTCTACCTGGATAGGAATGGTACTGTTAGAACACTCAAGCCCTCTTCGAACGGAGAAGCAGGTGAGACCGAACCTATCTCAGGAGGATTTGCTGCCTCGGAGTCTCTTCCAGCGGAGGCTGTATCTAAAATAAACCATGCTGCAGGAACACAAAAAGCTCTAGAGTCACAGTTTAACGCCAGCGGAACTTTTCCATTTGAAGAGCAAGTAGGATTGCAGGTTCCCGACCAAGAAAAGCAGAAAGGTTCTGGCAGGAGAGCAGTCTCATCAATTTATTCCGAGATGCCAACTTACCCACCCCAGTCTGCGCAGCCTGAGTACAATCAGGAGGAACAACCAATTCAGGAAAATTCCCAGTTGCAGTATCAGCCACAGTATCAACCTCAGTATCCAACTCAGTACCAACATCAGTATCCAGCGCAATACTACAATGATCCGAACACGCCTCAGGCCTACGCCAACGAAGCGTATGCACCTCAACAATATTATCATCCTCAAGCGCTGGAGAACATCGAAGAGCTGCCCAATCCATCAAATCTCCCATTCTCTGCATCTACATCATCACTGACCTCATACAAGAAGGTCGGAAAATCATTGTTTCCTGGTGGAATGTCGACTTACAACGGTACTTCTCTCAATCCCATTGACCATCCAGAGTTGTTTTACAATCAAATGTCGGGAGCCAATGATTCTCAATCTGGAATCGGTCAAGAGACTACTGGTCACAATCAAATTTTACCACATCATCTAAGACAAAGTATAGTGATGACCAACCCAGCAGACTTAACATTTGCAAAATTACACAAGCCTGCTGGTTCATTTAGGAACATTAGCGCCGCAAACTCCAGGAACAATAGTATGACTTCACAGCACAGCATCCAGCAGTATCAGTCGCAACTAGCTCATCAAAGGGTGAGTGGCATACTCGATGATCATGAAGTCATGCACCCTCCCAAAATGGGTGGCATTTTGCCTCATAATGGATCACATGATGATTTGAGGAGGCAACTGGGCTCTTCGGACAACTACAATGTGTCATAAGATATCAAGGGAGTTAAAGGTAATGGTGCCACAACGTAGGAAGTCAGGTTTACGATTTAACGGTTGTATTTTTCGGTTTTTCGCTAGTAGAAATTGTTTCTAAAGAAAATATATATTTACAGCATCTCAGCATTATAAAAGTCATTACCCAATTTAAGACCGTGTCGAGAGAGTGGAAAACCATTTCATACTCTTATGCAAAATCAAAGTCATCGATTTGATTTCTGTACCGGAGAATGGTTTTCTTGATCTTGGAACTATCAACCCAGGTGACGTAGTCCTCCATGTTGCGAGTAACTAAGAAAGCCGGGTCTGTGATGAGATTTGGCCCTACTCTAATATGACCTTGCTCTATGAATTTGACTGCATCAGAAATAGTTTCTGCCATCTTTAAACGATGCATGATCACCGGGAGGCGTCTTCTACATATGGCGCTGACAGTGACTTTGTTTTCCAGATCAGAAATCTTGGACTTAGTGGCCAAGATTCCCATTGCATACAGTTTTTCCAGTAGTAGTTGCTCATGTTTTATCCTATATTGGTCTGTAGGTGGCAAAAGTGCGAGCTTGTGAGAGAGACGACGTATATCACCACATAATTTGTTGTACTTGTGGTAGTCTTCTCTGTTTTGGATATGGTATGTGCGCATAACCTGGGTATCTCTATGGCCTTGGTCCTGTTTCCAGTCAAGGAAATCGACTTTCTTCAGCAGCTTCTGCTCATGATGTTTGAGTTTACGAACCATATTGGATGTGAGACGATGGTTGGCTTGTGGAATACGTGGGAAGGTCGATGCAACGATTAATTAGTATCTTTCATTTATGCGATGAGATGAGATGGGCTAATTTTCAATCTTGCTAAACCCAGAAAAAATTCTCGTCGTCCAAAACTACTTTTATGACGTATTGGAAAGCGTTGAGCTACAACTTCTAACAGGTGATCATCATCATCATCGTGAAATGTCTACAGCCAGAAGAGAGCACAAGCCCCAGCTTTCTATCAATGTTTTGACGGCTTGAACATCTCTATACAGACTATCAGCCTAATTGTTGTCAATTTTCTTTCATGGCACTTCCAGTTTCTTACCGTGAACTCTGCAATACGTATAACCTGCTCAAGCTAGCATGCGTGCCATTCCATAGCGTTTTGAATAAAACCAGGAGGAAGAAACAACAGATAAATGCTAACTAAAGAATCAATTCCGAGTTGCACTGGTGTCACAATAGTATATAGTGATAAGTCAAGCCATTCGCATGAAGTACACTTATCGGTAACTTTGCAAAATGCAGGAGAAGAAAGGCCGGATGGTGAATTACAGTGAAAGCGGTTTTGTTGGCAACCTTCAAAAGTTTTCGCATTGCTTTAAAAGAAAATCTTAATTTGGTCGAAGTGAAACATTGTTGATTGTAAGGGCGGTTACAGGCTCCTAGTTCAACTGGTTTTACTCACCTTTTTCCGTAAGCTTAGCTAGCTGATTTATTAGTATACTATCTCATGTTTGGGCCCAAAATTACGGATGTACCCCTGCACAGCATGAGCTGGGTTCCCAGATATTTTTGACAAATTTGAGAGGATCTTCACAATTGATATAAAATTTACTCGGAGTTTACGGGCTCACATGCATTTATTTTTTCGAAGAATTAGTAAGTCTGTCGGCAATTTGGGTTTGGTCGTGTCGCCTTGCTTTATCTAATAGTCGCAAGCATTTTCCGTTATGTTTTTCGATATGCCAATGATACCAGGTAAATACAGTAACACTAGAATCGGGCTCCACCGCCGAGAAGTAGACTACTAGCACACTAACAGCGAGTGTCCTTTTGTACTTTCAATATAAAAAGTTTTCGGGACACAACCTCATCATGGTGGTAATTCTACCTTCAACATTGCATTTCGATATATAATGTGCGTATATAGTGATAAGATGTTATAATCTCTAAAATTTTGGAAGTCTATTGTAATTAGATGCAAATGATCGGAAACCCGTCGAAGCATACTAGGCCCACCGCCGTCACTTACCAGCTTACAATTCACTTGCTACAACCAATTTGTATCCATAATGAGCCTTTTGCTGAGCTCGAAGCTTATATCTCCAGTTTCCAGGCGCCAATTTAGCCAAAGTAACGCTATATTTTCACACATTGGATCGCTCCCCGTATACACCACACAGGAAACCAAATTCGATGTCTCAGAGTTGAGGCCGGCATATGTGATCAGAAAAGGCAATAAGTCGCTGAAGCTATCACAGATTTTCTCCATAAAGGGCCCTAAAGGCTCGCTTTACATGCGTGTTCCAGAATTCGTCAGTGTGCATGAGGACACAGATGCCGGGAAACTTTCTGTTTCGGTTCGAGACGAGGCTGATAAAATGCAAAAATCTCTATGGGGCACTGTCAGAAGCCATTTACATAACCATGTGGTCGGTGTTAACGAGGGTCATATGGCGGTTCTTAAATTTGTGGGGACTGGTTACCGAGCACAGGTTGAACAAGACGGCAAATTTGTGAGCGTTAAAGTGGGTGCCTCCGTCATGCAAGGGCTTCCGGTACCAGTCGGCATCACCGTGGCATCGCCAACTCCAACGTCGCTTATCATCGAAGGCTGTGACAAACAACAGGTATACCTCTTTGCCGCCAACTTGCGCAAATTCCATCCCCCAGAACCTTATAAGGGTAAAGGTATATACATCAACGATGAGAAAATCACTCTAAAGGACAAGAAGATCAAATAGATGACCTAGCATCCTGTACATAGAAATTAACAAAACAAACTTACCGGAACAGATTAAAATACAGATTGTTTGAGGACAGTAATTTACTAGTTCGAACGCTGTTGATTCCGTCTTGAAACGTACAGTCTGCCAACGCTCACCGTTGTAAAGGTCGATGGAGAAGCAGATCTAGCTCTTACATTTACTCTTCTCATCTTTGACGACTAGGCGAATAATCTAGAGAAAATTTTTGGCTTACAGCGCTAGAGAGTTGCACGATTACGAGGAAATCGAAACCTCTTGAAGCCATCAGCTCCATTTTGAAGGGTCTCTGTGAACCACTTTGTTTGTTAATAGTATGAGCTCTTTCGTGGCAAATATTCTCAAGGCTCAAACAAGATCAGCCTCTTCTAGAGCGATATTAGCCGCGCCATCTATTGTATCTTCAATTCCAACCACTGCACCAGTGATAAATCATTGTCCAGAACAGGCACAACTCAGAAGAAGACTGCCTAACAGATGCGGCGCATTGAGTTTGAAAAGAGGCATGATTCCATTTTTCGACGAAGCCAGCGGCAATAGAGTGGCAGCCACGGTACTGGAACTCAACAACGTTGAGGTCATTATGCATAGAACTCTAAAGGATAATGGATATATTGCGTGTCAAGTTGGATTCGGTGACAAGCACCCGGAAAAAGTGTCGCGTCAAATGTTAGGCCATTTTGCATCCAAAATAGTAAACCCAAAAGAAAAGGTCGTTGAGTTCCGCGTAAAGACTGAGTCAGGCTTATTGCCACTAGGAAGTCTTATAAAACCTTCCTTCTTCCAACCGGGCCAATATGTCGATCTGCGGTCCGTAAGTAAAGGTAAGGGGTTTACTGGTGTCATGAAACGTTACAACTTCAAGGGTCTCAAGGCGTCGCATGGTGTTTCGGTTTCTCACAGAAAAGGTGGTTCGTATGGTCAAAATCAAACGCCCGGCCGTGTCTTGCCAGGCAAGAAAATGCCTGGGCACATGGGTGTTCAGCAAGTCACAATTCAGAACTCTCAGGTTCTTAAAATAGATGATGAAAATGGAGTGGTTATAGTGAAAGGTTCGGTAGCAGGTCCAAAGGGTGGCTACGTTAGAATTCAAGACGCCATAAAGAAGGCTCCGAAATTATAATGATAAGACGCATTCAATAAACATGTACATAAGAACAAAATTCTTCAGTTTTAGCTGAATCTCGTAGCATACTCTTTTAGAGGTGTCTTGCCGACGGCGTTGAGCAAAAACGTTTTCATTATATGAACAAAAAACAATAACTTTTGGATTCTCTGTAAGGTATTATCATTTTTACTAATAAATACAAACAACTTTCAACCTTTGAGTATGCTCCCCTCTCTATTAATCTTCAAGCTCAGAAGGCTTTAACAAACCACCGATCGTGGCTGCTCTCTCCTTCTCGACTCTGGTCTTCTCTTCTAATGCTTTCTGCTTGTCTTCTGCAAACAGATAATCGGTGGCATCCCCGCCAAACTCCTTAATTTGAACCAAAAAGTCCCTTAGCGTAGCAGCAAATTTAGTGGAGTCCTGATACTGCTTGATCAATGCACTGATAAAACCAGTTACCTGCTCTTGACTCAAGTGAGGAAACGCACTGTTCAACATTCCAGCCATGTAGTTGGCCAGGTACAGTTGATTGGTTGTACCCTCTGGGATATCACCAGATTGATACAGTGGCACGGCAATTTTGTTTTCTTGGACCAAGGATATTAGTCTCATTAGCAGAAGTGATTGTTTCGAAAAGCCTGATTTATGGTCAGAGTCGGTGAGAACGTAAAAGGTCTCGCTGATAAAAGTGAAATAGAAATTTTCATAGAAAGCATTGGAGAATGGTGTTGCACCCAATCCTTCGATATTTCTAATCAAATCAAGAGCAAGTTGTAACCCGTTGACTTCAACATCTCTGTTATTGTGCTTAAAAGCCCAGCAGATTGCGTCTACAAACAACTTAAACGCAGCTGATGGTAATTCTAGCAGCGCGTTGAACGATCTGCTATTGATTTCCTTGAGAAGTCTGTAAAACTCAACACGATGCTCCGGATATTCAGTAAAGTCCTTGTTTATCATGTCTAAAGTGCATTCGAAGACACTTTGTAAAATCAAGATAACACCGCTTGGAATCATGTGCCCAACCTTATGAACAACCGTCGTCATACAGTTTAGCACCTCTGCATCTCTAGCATCAGGAACGTTGTTCATGTAATCTTCGAGTACAGCATTCAACAAAGGCTCTACGAGGACCTTGACCACTTCGTCGAGGTTCTTAGCATGGGAAATGTAAAATTCAACTAGTTTCAGGACCTCCTTCTTGATAGTTCTAAGACCACGCACCTTGGGGGTCTTGGTTGCGATAAGCCCGTCCTTGGCAACCTGAACAGAAATCATAGATGACACAGCTCTGTAAAGTTGTAGCATATTGTAGTAAATGTGTCCCAGCTGAGGGTAAAACTCAGCGCCCATAGTGGAGCAAACTGCAACATTCGTCTTTAGAATGTTTGCAATAATTTTGACTGTCTCAGGGTCTAGTAATAAATCAGGGTTAGCAGAGGATTGCGCAACTATAGCATCCCAAGCCATGTTTGGTAACTGCATTAAATCACTGAGCAGACGTTCCCTTTCCCCGACAGTTCTTTCATCGGATATGATGGTACCACAGGCTTTGTAAAAAGTATGCACCTGTTGAGGTTGAAGATCTGCAGTAGTGCTTTGAATTTCCCTTATAATTGTTTGGATAAATGGCTCCGGCTCATTAGGTTGCTGAACAACAAAGTGGTGCTTACACTTGCGTACTATCTTGATAAATGTATCACAAGCCATATCCTGAACACCTTCGTGAGTTTCATGCATAAATTCGAATAGTTTAATAATGACTGTCTTCAGAAATTTCCAGTGTGCTTTCAGAAAACGTGGGTATTGACCAACGACATACATGATATTTGACGCCACTACCGCTTTATTGTCTTTGCCACGTTTCTTCTCGGTCAAGGCTAGCAGGTCCTTAATGACAGTGACAACAAACCTCTTTTCAGTCTCTTCACTCATTGTACCAGAGATTGAACCAATCGCCCAGCATAGAGTGTTTATGTTGTGCCAAGACCATTCCGAACCGTCAATCTGTCTGGCCAGCTTATTTATCATGATGTCCTCAGTGTCAACAACATCCAAGTGTGTCAAGTAGACTAAGACCTCTCTCTCTGATTTGTAAAGTTGAATTGTGTCTGATTCTTTCACGAATTCTCTGACAATCTCACCTTCGTCATTCTCAACAATCAAAACTTCTTCTGGTCTGACCATGGATTCGATCACGACCCATCTAAGCTGAGAGCACACGCCGTCATATATGTGTTTCTTGAGCGGGAATCTCTTCAGAAACTCCGGATTAGGCGCACCGCCTGAGGAATTGATAGATTGAGAACCGACCGAGAGCTGAAGTAGCGGGTTAAGCTCAGCAACAGGCAATTTTTGAACTTCTTGGAACAGATTCGCAACCAAATGATGCCAGTAATCAAGAGTCGTTTTGAAAAGTTCTCTTTCGTCAATCTTGGATAGTTGGATCAAGTACTGGTGGGCCGTCAGTAGTAGCTCCTTTAGCCTTTCGTCGCTTTCCAGAAGGACGCGATGACGCGCCAAATAAGTTGTCAAAAGCATAGCAAAATCTTGCAAGAAAGATTGATCTCTGCCGTTCGCGGTGGCGTAAGTAGCTTTCAAGTCAGCAGTAACAGGAATGACGTTATTTCCGACTTGCTGTAAAGTGTTTTGGAAATAAAGAACAGTTTGTTCTGCAATCTTCGTATCATTTTGCGGGATCTCTAAATTCGAAATCTCTGTCAAGCACTTGATAGTGACAGCTCTAGTTTCTGAGGACATCAAAAACTTTGTGCTCAACATATCCAATAAATTTGAGTTGTAAATGTAGTGGTAAGGAATCCAATGTAAGTATCTTAGCAAAGATTCCAATGCAGCAACCACCAAGGAGGTGGTGGACCCTGCATCCATGACTTGGAAACAGAGCTTGAAAATTTGTTCGAACTCTTTAGACATGGATGTCTTGAGGTGAAGAGCCTTAGCCTGGGTCATTTGCTCGGCGGAAAAATCGAAAACTTCTTCGGAAAGGAGCTTGAGAATGACCATGTTGTTTTCACAGACATTGACAGACGACTGCGCGCTTTGGACAAGCTCAGGAATGAAATCGGGCCAGTTTTGTGGCCACTCCTGCTTCAGGATTTGTACCAGGGTTAGATCTGACTTGTTGATGAGGTTTTTCTGAGTCTGGAACACGGCGTCATCCTGGCACAACGAAATTATCATTCCCACAATGAAATTACGGATCCCAACGCGATGTTCCGGAGGTAGCATTTTCCACTTCGTGGTGATCAGTTTGTCCAGAATAGAGAGCCCTATGAACTTGGTTTGTGGATTCTGCGAAAATTGCAATATGTGGTCGGCTCTTTGCCATGAGTCAGGATGCTCTTTGAACTTCGTCAAGACCTCCTGTGCTTGTTTTTGCTGAGCGCCAGATCCTTTGTAAAACGTATCTACCACTTGATCCAGCGCATTAATGTCCAGATCTTGCGAAAAGTCTAGGATTGATTCCATGTTAGCCAATATATTCGGTGTCTTCTAGCACGGGCTTCTTATTGTATCAGTTACTACTGGTGTATAATTTACTGAGCTCAAAGTCTACAGAATATGCGGAACTACTGGAAGCTTCTAACACCACTTGTAAAATTCTTGACAGTCTCCGGTTGCGTTGTCACTAAAACGTTAGATCCTCAATGATTGGAGTCTTGATGTAATTTTTTAGCGCTAGAATATCAATAACTTGTTATATTCATAGGTTTTTGAAACTTAAGGAGAGGACCTAGAAAAATTTTGTGTTAAACCCTATTTGGAGATCCCGTGACATAGAAATACTTGAGAGACGTGAAGTCAAATTTGGTACTGCTCGAGGGCAAGCTGGTAGCTTGGTAATATTATCCAAGCTCTAGCAACTGATGCTAAAGAGAATTATTGAAAGTTACCTTGGGTTCGATTGTCGACGTAGCATTTGCTTATCATTTAAAGAGGCGGGATTGCGCGTTTTAATGCAAAATGAGAATCTGTTGTAAGCTCAAACTAGGTAATGTTTTTGTGCTCCAAACCTCTCATTCACCTTCGTAGAAACCCCGCATCTTTGATTAGACCATTTATTTTCTATTCCCTGCCTACAGAACCTCTATATAATTACAGAAATCGTTCACTGGTAAATTCCACGGTTCGCGTCATCAGAATCATGATTTCCGAAGGAAGCATTCAAACTGTCTGACTGCTCCTGAATTCCGCCCCTTCGAGGAGACCAGTTAAAATTATTAACGCTAAAATCCAGTCTTGGTGTGCCAGGTTGATCTGAATTGGTGATAGTGACATTGGGTATGTCACTTTGCCTCTGTTGGGCTTTCGATCTGCCCTTGGTCCTTAACCGTCTTTTCTCGTAGAGAAACTTCCACCGTGTAACCATCATCTCCAAAACGTCAACATTCCTTTCATTTTCGAGGAATCTATCAACTTTTCCCATGACGTAAAGCCTCTTGACATATTCGTCAATACCCAAGCATTCCTGTGGCGAGTAAGTAGTGTACATCGGAATCTGCTGAATGAGTTTGCTGAAGGAGACGCCATTTTTAAATGCACTCAGGGCACGCGCCTCCTGGATAAATCTTCTGTACTGCTGTTTTCTTTCGATAATTTTTACTCTGTCAACACTTTGTAACTCATTGTTCAAGCCTTCAATATCGACATTAACATCATACGGATCCTGCGGGTTGACTGTCATGTAGTTTTCTACCAGGTTTTTGACTGAAAGCCTGCCCTCCCATATTTTGAAAGACAAAAGGCCGTCAAAGGAGCGCATCAAGCGCGGCAAATGGTTGTGTTCAATCTCTCCAATTCCATCAGGATCCAACTTTTTCCAAGCATTCTTGAACCTCCGAATCTCGTCTCTACTCGCGACCGATTTGAAGCCAGATCCCGCATGGTATAGATAGCTGAAGTTTTCCAGGACCAGTGACACGAACATGTTCAAAAAGATGTACATTGATAAAATGTTCCAGGACATCAGTAAGACATATGCATACGGCTTTGAACCACAATCAGAGAGACCAGAAGTTGTGTCAACGTAGCAAAACGGTGAGGTGACTGTAAGGTCTACCATAATATAATTCCAACCTTCACCGAAGCTGCAGCGAAATAGAACTATTAAGCTTTTGGTCACAGTTCTAAAATTTAGGTTTCCAGTGGTGTTTGGACCTAACTTTGTAAGACCAAAAATTTGGTTTAATGCGATAGCGTACACCAAAAACAAAATACCCCAAGTGTATGTCAAAGATAAGATAGAAGGCATACTAGCCATTGCAGTACTAATGAGTTCACTCAGTACGTCACTCTGTGGAATGACGAACAGAAATATCACCAGCTGGAAGAGATCTCGAACGTTGGTGATGCCAACTTTATTTCCTGGAACGAGATATTGCACAATGTTGAAGCAAAAAGACGTCAAAACTACAAAACATTTGAAAACATCCCATTTCCTCGCAAGCCACAGCTTTATTCCCTTTCCAGTGATGTAAAGTATCTCTTGGCACAAGAAAACTGTGGTGGAAATCATGAAGACGACATTTTGGTATGTTTCAAGAGGATTTGTTTCTCGGTAGGTGTAGAGGAGTAAAGTCAGGATATGGAGATAAAGGACAGCTTGTAAAAAGAGGGTGTACCAAAAATACGCTTTTTCTACGGCTAAGCGGTAGCAAAAAACCCTAATGCGACTCATGTTGAGAACCTCTGGCGTGGGCTCAGGTCTTACTTGAGAAAGCAGTCTTTTGACCTCAAGCCAAGATTTCTCTTCAATGGTAAGAAATGCACTTCCAGTTCTTCTCGCATGATTACGCATAATAAATGTAACAAACAGTGTTAAGATGAAGATCATGCTCAAAAAATTGAAAAGCACGAAAAAAAACCCATTCTGCGGTGTTGCAAATGTACGGGGTAATGTCCCTACTCCGGTGCTTGCCATGCTGTTACCCAAGATATCGACCCAACCCTCCAAAGAGACAATTTCGTACAGAGACCGGAAAGCACTTGAAAAAGAGTTCATGTAGAGGTATGGTTCTGAGTACACCCGTGGCATCAAAACATCCCAGTCATAAACCTCGTTACTGAACTCATTGTAACAACGAGACATATCCACGCTGTCGTTACAAGTACCAAGACGTCCCCTAAAAATTCCCAGGCCCCATACCGCGAATGGGAACAGTAGTGTCATTGAAACAGTAGCGGCGCCAATAATTTTACCGATCCCGTCAAACAAAACTTGATTGAATGTTGACCTAGCAGTTTTACTAATGGTGAGGCAACGAAGCGCTCTCAAGGCAGTGAGACCTTTGAAAACGCGCGATAAATCATCATCTCCCCTTAAGCTTGCAATAAAATTTATCCAGATCGATATCAACACGGTCACATCTATGCAGTTCCAAGGATTTCGAAGATAAGCGTTCGGTGTGTGTACTAAACCGTCAGCTACCGTTTTGATAACAAACTCGAGTGAAAAAATGGTGGCAAATACTGCATCAAAGTAAACAGACCATCTGTGGACAGAGGTATGCTTCATACGGTAAAGAGGAGTGATAGAACAAGAGTACGCTACCATCAAAACTGTAAGAACAGTAATTAACGCCACAAAAAGATCCCGCTTAATATGCCGAAAGTGAGAATTTCTTCCATAGATGTTTGTGGAATCTTCAAAAAAGCGGTAGCCATCAGTTCTTTTCCCAACACTGGGAGGGGTAAGACTCTGGCAAAATCTCCGAAAAATGTGGTTTGGTGGAAAAATGAAGTAAGAATTGTTGTAGAACGGGTGCTTATTCATATACTGCAGTTTATCTTCTTCAAAATCATTCAACTTTAATGTATACTTCTTGTTTAATCCCACTGAATCAGTTGATTCAATGTAAATTACTTCAGGCTTGCGGTAGAAAGGATTTTTAGTGAACGATTTGACAATTGAAAGCCGTTTAAATTTCCTAGCGAGGAAAGTCTTTCCTGGGTTTTCTCTGTTGTTCTCTGTCGAAGCTGAAAAATCCAAAATGTTATGTTGCTGAGCGATACTAACTATCGCAGTTCCTCTGAACAAAAACTGTCTAAAATCTCGCGAGTCGTCACCAGTATAGTTTTTGAAAATCTTATTCTTGATACGACGCACTAAGGTGGCACTAGTGAACTCTTTGATTTTTTCTGGATAAACGTGTTTCAAGTAATGCTTAATCTGTAAAGGACGCTTTTCTTCCTCAGGCACGTCCAAGCTCTCTGCGATAATAGCAATAAAGATGTTCATCATGACAAAGTAAGCTAAGAAAAACCACATAATTAGAAGCACTGAGCCAAAGAATTGTGATGAATAGTTAGGCGCATATTCTTGCAAAGTGTATAAAGACTCGGTCCAGTTTTCAGTAGAACCTATGATGAAAAGAGTGAGGAACGCGGTTGAGATATTATAGATCGCATAAGGATTTTCGTCTATTTGGCTGGCTGGTACCGTTCCACTGAAATAGACTGATACGATTATGGATACCAGAAATAGAAAAAAAAAGTAGAATCCCGACAAATCCCAAATCAATAGAGCGTTTCCCAGTACTTGTTTCCATAAATTTCTAGTAACCTTGATCATCGTAATAACGCGGTAAAACCGCACAACGTGAAATATATTGAGCCAGTAATAGTTCTGTCCTAAACGCTCACGAATTGTTGGTACCGTAATCACGACCGACACGATACAAGTTAATAGATCAAAGATATAGTTAGGCTTTGTCAGTATCTTCCACAAGTTAGGCGAGTAGCACAGAAATCTTATAACGCATTCAAAGAGTAAAATATACGTTGTAACTCGGTCAAATATCAGCGTGTTCTTAATGTCATTCTCAGTACTGTCAGAGCTAATGGTCGATTGCATTATGAGATCAGCGCTGATGACCATAACAAAAAGGAATTCAGACTTTTTGTACCACTTTATGCATTCCTTACTTTTGTTTGGTAGATCCCTTGAATTTGCTTTCTTTAGGACGTAACGTGTAACAGTCGTTACGATGCGTTTGAAGCGGGATGGTTTGGGATTGTTTTTTTTTACACCCTTTCTCCACATCTCATTTGCTTTCTCGAAGGAGGAGACCAATACTGCAATCATTAAGTTAATCATCCAAATGTTCAGGAAAAAGATGCAGGAGATAAAAAATAGAGATGCAGCCATGCTGTCGGAGTCCATAGTGTAGTACATGATATCAGTGAAAGTGTTGGCACTAATAGTCACAAAAACAAGTTCCATAGAACTCAAAATGTTGTCAAAGTTTACTCTTCCATTATGTGGATTTTGGTTAGAAACACATTTTGAGTTTTGCGGGCATAGGAATCCTTTTGCTAAAGGGCCGTCTCTGCCGTCACTAAAAACATAAGGCATCGGTTTTTTAGTACCGGGTTGTAAATGCCCCCCACAAAACTGCATACTGTTTTCGTAAGTCTCGGTAGCATCATCAGGATTAGTCCAGACGCACTGTCTTCTCAGTGATCCTTGAAAACTCTGAACACCGAGAATGCCAAAAAGAATCCAAAAGTAAAGCAGCATGAAACAAACATTGATTAATTGCGGTAGTCCATACTTGACACTTTTCAAAACAGGCGATTGACTACTATCCTCACCGGTTGCGAGCTTCAGTATACGCAATGTTGCCAGAGTTTTAAATATGAGTACACCGTGTTTAGCATCGTAGTCATTTATAGACAGTAGCAAGGAGACCCAAAAGCAAGCGGTAGAAATAAATTCAACTCTATTCCAGCTGCTGCGCGCGTATGCACGATATAGGGGAATATCTGCTTGGAGCTCACCTGGTGTACCGACAAATGTGACGGAGCTTTTTAGTTGTTTGTCAGCAGTCTTGCCAGCAAGTGCATAACCTTTGATATCGAAGGGAAATATTCTTCTCATGAAGACCGATCCGTATTTGGATTCAAGGTTGTCATAAAATTTGGCAAAACCAAGAATCTGAAGTAGCGTTCTATACTCTTCTCCTCGTGCATGGAATAATTGCGAATCATCCCAAAACCCAAATGCAAAAATCTGTGCAGAAATTTCGAATGTGTAAAGTATATTGATAGCGAACAGTAGTCCACCTTTTGACGAAGAAGTGTAGGCTATACTACCATCCATACCTTCAAATGACACGCAAAGAAGAACCACCATGGAGATTGAAAGGAAAACTTTGAAACGTGCAGTCCATTTGCTCATGACAAGTGAGGCCATTTTGAGACGATATCGATTGTTAGGAGGGAAGATGCCTAAAGATTTCCCACACAAAACTAAAGAAGGTTGAGTCGGCCGTTCGTTGTGTGAGACCTCCGAGTCGGAGCCTGTTTCACTGCTATCTGAAACAATCTGTTCCTCGTATTCTTCAGAGCTACCAAATGCAACTTTCTTAACCGTTTGAACACTCGGAGAAGTACTAAGAGGAGCGGGCGCCGTTTGGTGGCTTTGTGAGTTTGTCTCACGAGCTTTGAAAGGGCTTGGGCTTCTGTTGTTGCTTCTGGATCGGCTTGGGGAACGCGAATGCTGATTAACTTCTCCCTGGGTTGAACTCGTTCTGGACTCGCGGTACTGTGCCTCGTCATTGTAGCTTTTGGTCTGCGGAAGCCAAGTAGAGCTGCCCTTCTGCATTGCATTCTCAAATTCATCCTGTAAATCCTTGAAATCGCTGAGATCACCTTCATCAATAGTGGATATGATATTGGCTGATCTCAAGTTGTCGCCATTATCATCATCACCGCTCACACCAGAAGTCAACGAAAAGCGTTTTTCGTGCGGAGCTAAATGATCATCTGTGTCCGAGGGAGGTCGCAATTCATTGTTGATCTCTGAATCTAAAGCTCTTGATGGTGATATCAAGTTTTTGAGATGAGATCTGATACTTGTAGTAGATAATTGACTAGTCCCTGAAGCCTTGTTCGCTGATGAGCTGCCGAAATTTTGTGTTAAAACGGTTAGGTTGGGCCGTTTCGTTGGTTTATTCTCAATCTCATCGTCCTTGCTGACACCTTCATGGCCCTGCAATTTTATGTTTGCTTTGTACAAGTCCTCGTCGGTTTCTGCCCTATCAACCTTAACTAAAATGGGCGTTTCTCCTAATTGTTGCAACGGTTTTTCTTTCTTAGATGAATTTCCCTGTGTCAAGTCTCTTCTTGATGCCATCACCTACTCCTAAACATCAATCAGGTCACTCAAAGGAAGTTAAGATCCTTTGCTTAAATATTTTAAAGTGGCAGATATACGTTCAAATTGCGAATTTATCTCTTAAAATAGACATATTGAAGTTCATATATATTTCAATCAAAAACTGACCGTGTTTTTGAATGAATTACGTGTTTTGGCCGAAGCACTTGAGCACCAGTAGACATGGCATAGGTACTGTAGTAGCTATACGTAAAGCTGGATCAGATTGGGTGGTACTAGCGGTGCTCGAAGAAAAGGAATACAACCACGTAAGCTCTCAAGATGGCTATGTTAAAATCGGGACGTGGGATCCAACGGCTGGTTTCCAAACGGCGTTGAATGATGCGCAGCTTTGTTTCATGGAGTTTGTGCCCCCCAAGCTAAAATTGATGCAGTTTTATAGTTTGGAGCCCATACCGTTGATCCTCCCAGAGAGAGACTACCTTATGGATTCACCCGTGAGCAAGCAGAAAAAGCTTGGACTTGAACAGAGGCAGGCATCTGAATTCCGCTTAAGGAAGTCAATCAGCGTCCTCAACCTGTACCACGAGCATTTACTGCTGCTAGAAGCACGCATCTCGCGTTCAAAAAGCAAACCGAGACGAACTTTTTTCACATCGCTTTATCAGCGCGTTCGAAAATCCAATCTCTGGGCGCTTTTATGTCACTGGGCGGTTTATTTGGCCATTTGCGTTCATTTTTTGGCTATCACTATCACCACTTTACTAAACGGTACACCCTTGAATCTGGTTAGTCAGTCAGCCACGGCTCAACAGATTGACTTACGATGTCAGCAGCTTTGCTACTTCCCTGTACAGTACTTGAGAATTAACGAGATTCCCGCGTCCAATAAGACACATCCACGCTCTGAATGCCAAGAGACGCAGAAAGAGAATGACAATCACATTAGTCCCCGAACATCGTTCCCTTGTGAAAATTATCCAGATTACATTCGGTTTTATAACACGATTTGGCTGATCGTAAACGATGTGTCCTTCGGACTGACTGTGGGGACATTGTTGGCCGAAAATAGTCACAACATCTCGGAATATTTGAACGTATTCTTTACTAGATACCTTTTCGAAAAAGTTCATCAGGTATCTACTCTTTTGGGTCAGAATCCGATTGGAATTAAGTTGAATGGAGAATTAGCTTGTTTTTTAAGCGATCTCTTCTTGTGGATCATCGATTTTTCGTATTCCACATACATTCGAGGCATCATTAGTACCAGCAGCATAGGATTTTTTCTCAAAGTCATTTCAACGACATCGTGTTGCTTCGGGCTGACTTTCGCATTATCACTCATTGTCGACTTGATGTCTCTCCTAACCATGCACATTTCCCTATTTTATTTCATAAGCGCTAAGATGTACCACTGGCAATTACACGTCATGAGAACTTTGTTGTACCTTTTTTATGGTAAAAAACGTAACGTACTGAGAAACAGAGTGGATAGTAACCACTTTGAGCTTGATCAATTGTTAATGGGAACCCTCTTTTTTACAATTTTGATATTCTTATTACCAACGCTGTCACTGTTTTATGCATCCTTCACTGTATTTCGGATGGCAGTCCTCATGCCAGAAGTGGCATTGGAGTCAATAATGGCATTATTAAACCACTTCCCATTGTTTGTATTACTACTAAAACTGAAGGATCCCAAACGTATCCCCGGTGGTATAACGGTGAAACCGATCAAAGATTCCGCTAATAGCTTTAATCTCCAAAACAACCCCCTAATGTTCAAAACGATATTTCGTCCATATGCGGTGCTTATGCGCATGATGGTGGATAACTATTTTTCATTATCCACTCTCAATCAAGTTTTGGTAGGTCGTCCACTAACTATAAAGCGAAACAAGATGTATAAAGTATTGTACTCGGCACTACCAAAGACACCGATAACAACTCGTGCAGTCTGGACCGCCCTAAGTGGTGCCTTGGGATGATAACTGGAAATACTGGATTAAAATGTTTCTTTAACGTATTTATATGTACAAGTGGAAAGAAAATGTTTAGTGATGGTCTTGCTGTTCAGAATGGGAAATGCTTAATTAAGTTGTGACTGAAAAAATCGCTGGTACTGGACTACCAGCTTGTTGCGTATGCGGCTTACTTCCTTTTCTTCGTCTTACTCTTATCCTTGCTCGCTTCTTTCTTCTTTGCTGGTGCACCCTTACCTCTACGCTTTCTGGCTTCGTTCATGAGTAGTCTGTAATCTTCATTCTGGTCAGCGAATTTAAAGCCTGGGTACAGAGTCTTTAAATGCTTGAATTTGAGGAAATCTGGGTTCCCATAATAGTTTACAATCGAAGGGCCTTTGAGTCTTTTAGACAGAATTTTACCACCATTCCTTGCTGCTGTGGGATTGAAGTTTTGATTGAAAATCTTCGAGGATAGACTGGCTACCTCTAGTAGCCTTTGCTTAGGCACTGACATTGCTCTGTGATGATTGTTATGTTACACGCTGCAGCGCATATAATGGTTTATTGAATTTCTTGATCAATTTTGATAATTGAATAATGCTCAACACTATACACGAAAAATGAAACACTTACTTGCTTTTAAATAGATGAGGGATGGCAATTGTATTTGGTAATTAGATTTAGCATTTAGATCTTTGGTGGGAGAATTGAAACAAGAGAATTAGAATAATAAATCGTCAGCGATCATCGTGCATTGATTCTTTTAATAGTCGTTTCAATCTCCGTGAGCGCTACTGTTAGCAAAGCTCGCTGTTACTTAAACAAGATTCATCAATTAACGGTAGTATAAGTTGACAAAAAGGATAGAGATAAAATAACTAATGAACAAACCTTTTTATGAAGAGGTGGATTTGTAGAGTAGAGAAAGCCCTGTAAACTTTATTACTATATGGTTTTGTGGAAAATTTTTGATATTTTTCGGAATCCCAGTCCGGTTGAAATTGATTACCAAGAGGCAACTTCTTCGGTGTTACCTTCGGCCCAGTCGGCAGCCTCGGTTTGTTCCTCAGCAGCGGCTTCCTCCTTGACGTCATCTTCGGCGGCACCGGAGGTTTCTTCGGAGACTTGTTGGTCAACCTCTTCAGGGTCTCTGTAGAAGTACAAATCTGGCATGATAGACCATGGTTGAGTTCTGTCGACCAAAGAACCTCTTAGTCTCAAGACCTCTCTGGCCAACAAGTACCAGATTAAACCGATAGAGTGCTTACCCTTGTTGTTGCATGGGATGGCAACGTCAACGTATTCGGATGGAGAGTCCAAGTCGGTCAAGGCGATGACTGGGATGTTGACGTAAGAAGATTCCTTGATAGCTTGAGCATCGGATCTTGGGTCGGTAACAATCACCAATCTTGGTTCCTTGAAAGAACGGGTGATGTAGTTAGTGAAAGAACCTGGGGTGAATCTACCAGCAATGGCAGTGGCACCGGTGTGAGCAGAGAACTTTAGAACGGCTCTTTGACCGTAGGTTCTGGAAGAGATGGCAACGACATCCTCTGGGTTTGGAATGGCAGCAATGATTCTTGCGGCCAAAACAATTTTTTCCCAAGTCTTACCGACGTTAACGACGTTGACACCGTCTGGTCTAGTCTTGAACACATATGGTTCTTGGTGGACCTGAAAGAAGAAAGTTAGTAAGGTGACGAAACGGGGAATTTTTGGGACCGACTTGAGAGATTCATGAGGAGGTCAAAAATACAGCACACACGCACGGGTCGTAATTATGCCCGAAGTATGAGCGCTGCTGGTGGAAGGAACACGGTTAATTGCGCAGGGGATTGGGATCTGGAACGTGTGTAATTTCCGAACACTTCCCCACTGGTTCAGGTTGGCTGGGAACGACGTTCGCTCTGACGCCATAACTACGCAGGCTCACTTGTTTTCACCTCATCTCATCTCGTCTCATCTCATCTCATCTCGCTGTCCTGTGAGTTTGGTGGGTCTAACATACTTGGACGTTCTTGGAACCAAGGTGCGCGTTGGCAGCCAACAACAATTGGGCGTCTTCTGGGGTCAAGTCAAAAGTAGCTGGTAAAGACATTCTTGCTCTTGCTATCTGAGTTCCTTAAAGTGTGTATCAGGTATTATGCGCTCGTCTAACTAGTAGTCAAATTTGTTAATCTTTCAAAAATTTTGTCCTACTGGTGCGGATGACAATTTTTCAGGATTCCATGATCCTGTCGCCAGCCTATCGCCAGTCTATCGCTCAGCGCAGACTCCGCCTAGCACGAGCCTAGCGTTAGCAAAGCTCGAGCCTAGCCATGGGGGGCTGGGCTGGAGGCCAGGCGAGACTCCAGGCAGGACCTCACCGGGTCCTAGGCTGGGAACTCTGCCTAGGAGGGAGCTCCCACACTGCGTTTGCAGCCTACGATTTTCATCACGTGCTCTAGAGTTTGCGCTTTTGCGCGGGTTCATAATTAATGGTCAAGCATGCTGGCCTCTTTCCCGCTAGACAGGGAGTCCTGCAAGACTCAGGACGGAGAAAGTCCTGTCTAATGTCACGTTGATGCTGACTCCCAGGCGGGTCTAGGGGGGTCGTAAGGTGACTGTGTAGGTCCTTGTGATCTGAGCAGGCCCCATGGTCGCCACCCCACGCAACAGCGAAATAATTATGAAAATGGAATACCTCTTTTTTTCTTCATAGAAAACTTTTTCTCGAATGTTTGGGTGTTGAAAGCAGTCACAGGAAAGATGCGTGTGGATCACGTGTCGACAATTTCTCGGGGCTTTCCGAGTAGTTTTTGTGATCAATCGATCGACGCCTGGCGTTCTAATGGGTTTATTCAATTTTCGGAGTATAGTAGTAGCGTCAGTATAGAACACAGTGAGATAAAGATGGGTGCGATATTTCACCCCGAAGGATTGTAGCGGTTGCTGAGACTGTGGTAAGTTGACCAAGAAAACGGTCAACAGCTGCAAATAGATGCTTTTGGAGAGGAGTTAGCCAGCCTCTTTGGTATATCTGAGTACAACTCAAGGAATCAACGGCCATTAAGAACGAGCCTTGGTCAAGAGTGACGAAAACTGCATGTTGGACTTGGCAGGGTCTAAGACGACAAGAGCCATATTTCAGGCTTGGTGTTGAAAAAAAAAATACGAAGTAATCTCCAAAAACCGGATATGGCGGTGCCGCTTGGCTTGGCAGGTGTGGCAAAGTGGACCGTAAGTAGTGTGCTAGAAAGCATGGCTGGTGCAGGTAGTAGCCCCAGGCTTCTCGAATAGATGCGATGGGCAGAGTCTCGATATGAGTGAGCCATCGGGTTATAAAGGAGGCGAGTGTGACTTGCCAATTGGAAGCCTATCAATACATTTGCTCAGTTTTTTTACCACCAGGGAAGCGAGTCCGATCCAATAGGCTTGTTGATATGTTTTTTTAGCTCTTGCGAGTTCGAGACCTGGAAATATCTCCGTGGCTTTCCAAGATCAATATCCTGTTTTCACCATATCGATGGTGTTTGTTCAAACCTGAGTTATGATTGAGGCGCAGCTGTTTAAGCCACCTCGTTCCTTTTGCACATACGAACGGTGTCGGCAACGTTTAAATCACCTGTCCGTCTCTTTAGTCTAAAACTGTCTATATATCATTTTAGCGCTGCTGTTTGATTTACATCACTATATACTATTCTGACATCAGGCATGTTGGCGCTATTGTCATTCACGTCGAAACATGATGATTAGTATTTATGATTGTCGAAGAGCTGACGGTATTTCGACGATTATATCGTCTAAAGTCCCTATTAACAAGGCAAGCTCATGATTACATTTATACAAAATATTTTACGGCATTTAGTGTTTTGTAACGACGTTCAACATTTCGGGAAATATATCATCTTGAACTTTCTCAACAAGTGCTTGCGCCACCTACCATTCAATTTAGCAACTATGTCCTTTCCCCTTTCATGTGCATTTGAGAGTGCGATTTGAGGCTTAACGTCACTTCGACGTTCGTCGTAATGTGCGGTCACTTTGTATTTCAGTGTCGTCGTGCGATCGCACCCAAGTTTTATAATTGCATTTTTACTAACGTACGGTGGTATTCAAAATGCCTTAAATCATATAAATGAATAGCTTCTGATCTACTCCCTCTTACATGGCTCACCGTTCTTTCCCAACGCTCGAGAACGTGCCGTCATCCGCTTGCCTCATCAAAGCCCGCCGCTCTCGGCTTGTGCAAGAAGAATCGTGAACTACACGTCAAAAGCTATTGCCTATTCCATATTTCTTGGCATTTTTTTGACTGCTGTCAGTGTTGTGAAAATGATGCAAGTAATCCGCGAACTACTGCAATACCAGGCTTTGCAGATCGTTCAATTGCTGCCTAGCTTTTCAAAATCCTCCGACAGACTTGTACGACGCGTCATGGTTCAAAAAGCTGGTATAGCTGCAATTTGGGTCTCTGTGCTAGCACTTGGAGTTGTACTACCGCTGTGGAATTATCTGTCATTGACACGTTGGTTTTTCAAGCTGAGACATTATGCGAGACATGACCTATTGCGAAAACGTCGTTGGTTCCACAGATCTCGATTCTATCACAACCAAGCGTTCAAAATATGCACTTTTTGGGTCATAGTCTCCTTATTGTGCTCTCTGGTAAGCAGTGGGGGTGACTTGATACAAATAACCAAACGTTTGGGTAGAGTCGCGGTGGCTTTAATGCCACCTCTACTTTTTTTAACACTTCGCCCTTCGCCTTTGCCGTACACCCTTTATTTGTCTTTACTACCTATTCACAAGTGGATATCTAGAGTCGTTGTCCTACTTTCTGCTTTGCATACTTTGCTTTATTCCTGGTATTTCATTCAATCTCGGTCGTTCATCAATAAGGTGACTAAACTGGCGAATATATGGGGAGTGGTGGCTCTTTTTTTATTTGTCCTCATCGCAATTACTTCCGTGTCGCAGGTTCGAAGACACAATTTCCGACTTTTCTATTACACACATTACTTAGCCACTTGGCTCACCGTTATTTTGATCCATTACCATGCTAGGCCACCAGTTTCTTACTATACGGCAATGAATTGTATTATACTCATTGCACAGGTTGCATATAGGATCTTCCATACCACCAGAATACGTGCAACTGTCGTCCATGTTTCCCCAAGCCTTCTTCTTATCGATTTTCCTATGTCAGACCTTTCCAGTAAACCTATAATGCCTTCATCGCATATTCGCATGGCTGCTTATTATCGACATTCACCTTTGAAAAGGATTTTTCAGCAATTAATACCTCTTCAGCATCCTTACACGATTGCAAGTCTGCCTAACGACGAGAGTGTCAAGCTCATAGTACGATGCGGTAATTTCGAAATACGCAATAACAGTGAATACCTCGTCACAGGAGCCTTTGAACCCAAGATCGATTTTTTATCGAAAAGTAGAAAGAGAGCATCAGCAATCGAACCCTTTTCCTTTCAAAACCAAAGTCCGGTACTTCTTGCGTCACCACTCCACTACAATATTGACGCCCGCAGAGCTTTGATTGTGACAGGGGGTAGTGCTATTTCTTTCGGTCTACCACTTCTCAGAATTCTGAATTTTAATGGTGTTACTGTCCGTGTGAAATGGGTGACACGGGACTACAGAGACTTGAAGCTCTTGAAGTACTTCAAAAACAACTTTGAAGGACTGGAAATTTATGTTACTGATCCCAAAACTGAAGAACAAGATTTGCGTATCGATTACGTAGATTTTGATGATGAAGCACCAAGTGCCTCAAACTCAAGTGAAATGGGCAGTGGAACTGCGGGAAATACTACCAATGATTCTGGAGACAATTATGGAACATTTAAATCGACAGACACGTCTCTTCTTCCAACATTAAAAAGTCATGGTAGAAGCAATCAAGAAGATGAGATTGACTTCACTCAAATGTTTAGCGCTCGAAGTGCCAAGACAAAATTGTCTAAAGTGGCGCAAGAAATACCAATACCTTTCAATAAGGAAAGTACTTTTCGAAAGCCTTCCATTCTGACCCCTCCCTCCGATATTGAAAACTTCGATTTGGGTGAAAGCTCTCAGAAAAATCTCAAAATACCTGCAGGCGTTCAAGTATTCCTTGGCAGACCAAAATTGACACACCACGATTATCAATGGTGCTTGGAGAAAGAATGTATAGGGCCTTCTGACACCAACGACTGCAGCCAATCAGGCGCGACTAGAGCACACGTCGATGATTTATCTCGTGTTTGGGTTATAGCAGCAGGGCCATTGCAACTTGTCGAAAGTACTAAGAGGTGGGCTACCGATGGAGGGTTGCACTTCCACGAGGAAAGCTTCACCTTCTGATTTTTGAATTAGGATATTTATATTTAAACTGCAGTGTTAATTTTTACGTATTAACATTCCTCAATCTTATTTCTGCCGCTCAATTGCTAGATGATGAAGCTGCAAAGTCTGACTTGAAAACTAAAGGCTCATTGGGTAGGACTTCGTCCTCCTCTTCTCTCAGAAAATACAAGTTAGCAGAACGAGTGGTTGCCACTGCTACGTTATCGGCTTCCTGGCTTAAGTATATCTGTTTCTTTCTTTGTTGCCTTTTCTTCGATATGAAATTATCTGCAACCTGAGCCAAAATCTCTTGTATAATCCTTTTAGAATAATTGCTCGAGCCAATTGCAGTGTCCAACTTGGCAGCTGAGCTATCCCATTTGCGTGCTCTCTTATCAGTTAAAAAAGGGTCTCGAAAGCTTGTATGAAGTTTATTAGAAAGAGTTTGTAGCCTTTCTAGTGCAAATAGCTTCTCTTGTCGGTTCATATCTGAAGATTCTATGGCTAGCTCCTTCAATCTAAAGTTAAACTGATCTTGGGAATTTATCCAGTAAAGAAGCTCTTCATGCTGGCCATACTCAATTGTAAACTTTTGAAGCATTCCACGCAACTCTCCTGCCGTCAGTTCGTGAGCTTTTGGTGCTCTTCGAGTGCCCAGCAGATCCTTTAGCTTGTTGTTTTCTATCCATGTACCTAAAGCAGGCATAAGACGGTGCTTCTGAAGTAATTGTTTAGAACCGTAGAGGCTAGAAAATACGGAATTCTCATCTTTCACAATTGTCAGCGTATGGCACGGAACATTGACTGGTAAGCCGTGATATTTTGAGAGGCGTAAAGGCAACAAATCTGTGATCAAAAAGTTTTTGCCACTCCTCTCGGAAATAATTCCAATTTCTTTGTTGCCAGCTGCGAGACTAACAGCGCCAGCCAGTTTTCTTTCATACTGTGATTTGAGCCGTCTGTTTTCTAAAGTGTTAGCTGAATAGCCGACCCCTAAGATATCAATATACAAACCACTGTCAACATCTATGAATCTCGCATCGACGTTGTTGAGATCATCTTCATGGTTTCGAGAAGCAATAAAGGGTTGGACATCTATGAAAAATCTTCCGTTGCCTTCCAGTGGGGACTCTATAATTAAGCTTTGATTGAAGTATTGCGCTAATAGGTGGAGGTCGTTAACCGGCATTTGAACCACTTGTGTAGTGCTCCATGGAAACTGTGAGCCAGTATATAGATAGGCATATAACGAGTCGTGAGCCAGCCAGGATGTGTAGTTTTGTGATTCTGCAAACAGATGCCAGCATCTAGTCAGAGAATTCAAAATTCGGAGTCTCCTCCATTTGTTAGTGATCAAGCCGGAAAAGAACCTGACATCCATATGATTTTGAAAGCGATCGGGAGTGTTCGATAGCTCGGATGTTTCGTGAAAATATTTATATTCTTTCCCACCAGCACGTTGATGAGTTTGCACGTATTCCAAGTTCGCTAAGTAATTCAATTCGTTTGTAGACTGACCTTCTCTACTGCGGAGCTCCTTAATTTTCGCATCTAAATCGAAGTCAAATTTCTCGGACGGAACCGCTGTGAGGTATTCTCGAGGCCCTCTGGAGTTATTGGATGCAAAAGACTTTGCGAGCTCGTTATGTTCCGTTACTGGATCAAATACTATTTCAGTGTATGTGTGATTTGAAAAATACTCTTGAAGCAAAGGGCTATCGGCAAGGGAAAAACCGTACTCTGCTCGAACAACATCTAACTTGAGAACTGTGCCATCCATTATCATAAAATTCAAAGCTATTGGGCTGATCCTTCGACTGAACAAAAACGATGCGGACTGCAGCGCCAGCGCCTCGGGGGTACATCTTGGCTGTATCTCTAAAAGGTCAAAGCTAAGCGGTGAGTTTCTCGATGATATGCAAAATCTGGAAATTGAATAGCCCTCCGAGCTCGCTTTCGGCAAACCTTCCCATTGCGTAGCCGACTGTTCGTCGAAACGCTCGACAGGATCTTCAACAAATAAATCTCCACAGCTTGGGCCTGCACCAATTTCAGAGAACATCAACGGATTTAATGTAGAACCTAGGTCCTTCCAGTCATACCAATTGAAAGGGACTTTGTTATCGCCTGTTTTTTGCCGTAAATGCCTAATGTAGGTGGCAATCGTGAATCTTGCATCGAACTCATACTTTGTAAAAGAATAAGATTGGGAATCATGTACATGCACGGCTCTTTGCCCGCGTCTTAACTCTGATAGTGTAAAGTCATCGTTCAACGGCCCTGATTTAAAGCTTTCTGAGGGGCTGAAGTACCAAGCCTGGAAGAGCTCTCGCAATTGAGCTTTTTGTAGTATTTGGATGACCTTGAATTCATTCTCCGTCTTATCAACTGGTTTCTCGCTTGGAGTCTCAGCATGGTACTCGGCACCTTTACGTGCTATCAAATAATAAGCCAAAATTAACGCTAATGCTCCTAGAAGGGCACAGCGTCGCACTTTCGTGGTCCTCATTACATGAAGCTACAACAAAGCGGAAAAAATGACATACAAATACTCTGTGAGCCATTATAGCCTAAACTAAACTCCTGGGAACTTCATTCCAGATTTTGTTTAATTGATGGCTTCCATTGTTCAGAACCCCGAGTACTGAAGTACTCGATACCAAAGGTGTTGAAGTGTTATGACGATGGCGACTCGGATAGCGCCTTTAGCGTTGTTTGTATTGAATATATCACAATCCCCAGATCTTCTGAAAGAGTTTTTGGATAACTGAACCAACAATTTAGCCCCCCAAAGGGTGTCGCTACCATAGAACAAGTGAAAATGTCGCTCAATCCTTGTGGTTCATTAAAATAGGCATCTTCAACAATATATGCGTCATCTTCTCCGCAGGAAAATGATTCGTACCCAAGATTTGTAACTTCAAATGTAGAGCTGGGATACTTAGCCCCGATTTTTGTCTTAATATATTCTTCCACATCTATCAAGTCAAGAAGTCTAAGAAGCTGTAGTGAACTATGATCATATCTCTGTGCCGCCAGTTGAGTGCCAAATTTTGCTGCCGTTTGCCATAGCTGACCCAATTGTGACCGATCACACGTTAATTCGCCGCCTTTGACAAAATTGCCACATTGTGTAAACTTTGAATCAATTGCCATAATTCTCTCGATCATGGTTCTCGTGTTCATGGGCACGTTTATTCTCATATGTGACCCTTCAATTTTGGAGTCTGGCACACTGGTCAAGGAGTGTGCAATTATGGCGGGCAATAATGCCGTGAGTGACAATTTATGCTTCTTGCAATTCTGTAAGAGCGTGCGCAGCTTTGAGGGAGATACATGAAGGTTTACCTGGTTGTTATCATTACGAATAGCACCTTGATCTGTTAAAAGTCCCTGAGGAAATTGATAGTCTTTGAACTTAAAGTCCTTGTCTTTTAAGCTTGGCGCGAATATCGTTCCGATGAGATTCACTTTAACAAATGTCAAAAGGATCAGAAATTGGACGAAAATGCGCAGTACAAATCCTAGAAGAGAGAATGGAAGCCTATCATATGGGTGCTGTGGAACCCTGGGGTTTTGTGCGTTCGGCTTATAGACTACGTCATCACTGATTTCTAGCGGTTGTGATGAGTTCAGAGACGACATAAAAGATTTCCAAAAGGCAACGGCTGATAAGCCATCCATGATGACATGGTCTGTGCAAAAAATGAATGTACGACGATCCTTGAGCACCAAAATTGTCCAAAGCGGTTTCTCGACTCCGTAATCAAAGTTAATGTCTTGGAAAATGCGGTTGACAACATCCTCGCTTAAAGATTCCTCGGCGAGGCCCTTCATGACATCTTTAAAGTGTATCGGTTGTTTTAAAGGATTTAGTGCCAGAGACCCATTTTCATTGGAGACATTGGAGTACAGTTGTGGATGTTTCGAAATAGTTTGTTTCAGTGCGTTACATATCTCGCCGTCTTCAGGCGCTTTGTAGAGTTTGACGGCCAGAAAAAAACATGAGTGATAACCTAATTTACTTCGGTGGTAGAAGTACTTTTCGACGCTCGAAAGCGATTCCATTGTAGTCGATACGCAAAGAATGTAGAATCTGATCTTGATCGATGAGATGTGAGCAACGGAAAAATTGTTTCCCCTTTTTGGTCGATACACATGAAGGTAATGTTGGGATAAAATTGATTCAAAACCAAGAGTATTTATTATTACTTGATTACTAAAAGCTTGTGAAGATTAATTATTCATTTCTTACGCTAAAGAAGTATTTACTGTTCACAAACCTTCCTTAGAGCATTAGTGACAGTTCTTGTTTGACAATCCGACAATCTTCTGGCGACCGATTCGCGAGCGTATGAGTTTTCGCTTAATTTGAGTGCTAAGATGTGGTTTATTGATCAGATTCAATCTGTTATCATGCCATTGAGACCCAAGTCCTCGTTTTGTTCCTCCGTTCTTTCATAGTCCTCTAAAGTCATGTTAGGATCTGGATCTGGAGCATAGACGTTTTGAATGTAAGACCCGGCTAGGGGATCTTCCATTATGACTGTAAACTTAACCTTTCCATTTATACCATCTTGTAGTTTGCCGAAAAACTTTTCCCAGCGGGTTTTGGCTTCGGCATCCATGGAATCTGAAGTCTGTGTAAAAACTCTGGTTTTTAGCTCACTGTAAACCTGTTGCAAAAGACCCTCTAAAGTAGTGAATCTACCTCCCAAAGTACCCTGTTGAATGTCCAAATTAAGCTCGGGAATAGTCATTGAACAAGTTTCACTCTTTAAGATATCACGCGAAAGATCCTCTGCTTCATCACATACCAAAGTAATTTTTCTGCCCTTGTCTGGGATAGCACCCCCGGTCTTCACTTCATTTGATTTATAGCCGCAATGTTCGCAGACAGTAGACATGATGATGACTTCTTTGAAATGTGGGATGTTAACAGGCTTCATATGAGTATCGCAAGGATGGTTACATGATGGGCAAGTGGCAGAGAATGTTTGAACCTCATTATTGAAATTCTCAATATCCGTCTCGTCTGATAAAAATGTGGGTTTCTGAGCTTCGGATGGGTTTCTGTCCTTATCTGCGATCTTGGCACGTTCCTCCATATATTGCTGCTCTAGCTGGTCCTGTGAGATAATACCGACCAGAACGTTTTGTTCCCCTGATCTGACATATTGAGTCTGCGACCATTTATGTGCTGGTTCGCCAGGTTTGTATTCAATCCACGAATTTCCAGCGGGATCATCCAAGGTGAAAGTCAGCGGCAGAGTATCAGGTTCGCAATTCAGATAGGATCTCACTTTGGTAATGAATGCTTCGATTTGCTCGTATAAACTTTCGTCGATAGCCTTTCTTGCAGGTTGGTCAGCGGCTAAGTCAGTGAGCATCTCACTCAGCAGTCCCTCAACCGTAGTCAGTTGGCCCCTTTTAGCTGGAATTTCGATATCGAGTTCTTGGAACTTGCAGATTGCAGTTTCGGACTTGATGACCTCGCGGTTGAAGTCTTCCTTCTGTTCAACTTTCAGCATATATTTGCAGCCCTTTTCCATTATCTGCGAGGCAGGCTGGATCTCGCAGTTCTTTAGCCCACAATGAGGACACTCAAAGGACATTAGAACGATTTCGCGGAAGTATGGTATTGTTGTCAATAGAAGTCTTGTGATACCATCCTCATGGCAGTTCATACACAAAGACTCAATTTCTTGAACGGGATGTCCTTCAGCATCGGCTGCACCAGTCTTATGAGGTGTGACACTGTCTGATTGTTCATTTTGGTCTATTTCCTGAACCGAGTCGCCCACAGGTTTGAAGAGCGTTTCGTTATCAGTATGAGGGGTTTGAGACATTATGTGTAATTTCTTGTGCACTTCAGGTTCTCGACTTAGATTCTCCGATCTCTTCATGAATTTCCTGAGTCGTTCGGCTATTGAAAAAGCGCTACCGACGAGATTTAGCAGGCGATGAGCAAGCTAAATACCCAGAAAAAATTTGACAAGGTACTCGCAAAGTACTCGGAAGGCTTTTCGAGAATGTCTTCGATTCTCATAGAAGGAAAGTAATTGAGGACAATGGATATATCATGCGTCACCCTGGTGATTAGTGATATCTTTGTTTCATTTAGAAGACCACAATAAGGTGCTAGCTGAAAATCATTAGCCACTGTGCGTTTCGATACTGAACGCGCAAGTGAAGCGAAAACAAATTTCAACGATGTTGAGCAAGAATAGATATTCTTGGTCTGTGATGTCGATTGTTCACTAACTTGTTTGTAACCATTATCTTTTTCGACCCCTCGCTGCAGTGTTTTTCAGTTCGTTGCATACATGAGACCAAGGGCTCCGCGAGCTACAGAAGTTACGAGCTCTATAAATTTGGAAAGAGGAAAGAGGAAAAGAATCTAATAAAGCAGCCCAATGAAGTGTCGAGGCTAGTTTGAGAAACAATGTGTGAGTGTGTGAGCGCGTTCGAGGACGCAACGAAATAGAAGAAGCTTGAAGATGAAAGCCGTTGTAAAAGATTAGTTGCATTTCCATAACAGAATTTAACTTTAGTTATAATATGTCGTCACGACCTCACCAACTACTAGAAATGTTTAGGTTACCTTGAGATTGTCTCTCTTGACTAATTGGTGACTCCCTTTTTCCCCTCCTTCTTTTGAAAAAGACATTCAGTTACTCTTGGATTTCTAAATGTTTAGTAGAGTGAAAATCAAGGTCTCAGCAGACATGTGCCTTTAGTCTTTCAGCAGAATAATTGCGCATTACTTTTCCTGACTTCTTTGGGTATCAACGCATGTTCATTGTGAGCAGGTTTCACGTCCTAATTGGCCCTACACTTAGATGGTTGTTATTCATTCCTCAAGCTAAGTCAGCCATGAGCTTTGCTAAACGTGTGTTATTGAGTGGACATGTCCAAGAATGATTACCAAATGAGGTTTGACTTCTATTACTTCATGTACATTGAAAGTTCACAGTCTCAGGTCCCGTGAAGCTTGATGTATTGATATACAATTTGTATTCCTCAAAAATGTTGGTAACCCGTCTTTCAAATACAAGAGAAACAAGCCTGAGAAGGCTGCGAGAGCACAAAACCTGACAAGCCACTTTGGTTATTGTCTATTATCTTACTTTCAAAAGAAGAACTAACTCTATTAGTTTTAACTGTGCCACCTATAGAAAGCGCTCATATGCCATCATTTTATACTAAAATGTCGTAGGTTTCAGATAGCTAACGGCGGCTAGGTTTTATGAAGCACATTTTCTTCTCTAACAAACACTCTGGTCTACACCAGATACTGGGGCCGGAAACCATACTTTAAACTTATGTCGGATGCTGAACAGAGGCGGTCATTTCTTAAGTTTCTGGGGAACTCTTGCTCCATAGATAACCTAATGTTTATACTTTACTCGTTGTTAAGCTGGCGGTATCAATTTCATATCTTTCCATCTTCGTCTACGAGCTCGATGCTAGTTTATGGTAATTAATTGCTGCTAAGATTTTAATATAACGGTGGCCGTCGTCGACTTTTAGTGCTGGTCGCAAACGTAAGAGAATTAAAAAACAAAAAACAAAATCGAAATGTTGCTGATCATTCAGTGCTGGAATAGTACTTTTGGGTGGAGTAAGATATTCGTTCTCTAAATGATAACAAAACTATTCATTTATTTACTACGTCTAAAAATTTACCAAAAAGAATGCCTCCTGTGGGAATTGAACCCACGATCCCCGCATTACGAGTGCGATGCCTTACCACTTGGCCAAAGGGGCTTACCGTTGAAGAGGTGGCCGCAATATCATCATCATATCACAACATAGTAAATACTTTTTTATAGTTATAAGTTCCTTCAGAAGAATTTAGTCGTCCAAATAGCCGACAGAAACTGAACAAGTATCTGATGACTCGAAAACTCAAACGTTTCGGCGAAGTCCTGAATGTAGAGAGTTTCGTGGCTCGTTATGGCTCTAAGCTTGGCCGTAAAGATTTAAAAATTCCAAGCGAAATAATAGGTGCAACGACCATGGATCAGTACTCAAATTACCTGAAGAAGTACAACTGCTTTGTTTTGCTAAGATTGCAAAGCCGTCAGTTTCAGGTGACTGACCGCGATTTGTTCTGGAAGCCATTTTGCGATGAGGTTCATGCGCTGTATCGCGAGCCTGCCAAACCAATAGACTGGAGATTTACTACAGCGCCATCACCAATCTTTTTCAGAACCCCACTCAACATTCCACTTTTAAATAAACTGCTGGGCACTAGCCTACGTGATGCCCCGGACCTTTTTTGCTCCTTCCAGCATTTTTCGTCGTTAGATTCCGCTACTGCGCTATGCAAGTATATAGAGCTTGCAGGAAGTACTAACATCGGTCCGACTTTCGAACCTGTCGTTGTGGGAGTTAACCTAGCTGACCCGGAGTCAGTTGCGATATCTCATATTCAACCACTGCTGGAAGAGTCTTCACAAATGTACCAAGATTTTAATTACGAAAAGCTTCTGGAGATCGCCAAGCGTACCCATCTCAAGGGCTCTGACCCTATCAAAACGCAGGTAAAAAAATTACTAGAGACGCTAGCTGAGAGCAAGCTTTCCGTGCCATGTCTCACCAAGCGCCATCAATGGCTTCTGTTCACCTCTGGCTCCCGCCTCGAAAGCACGTGACCCGATCCCCAGATTTGCATCTAATGAGCTTTCAGATTCCAAGCTTCTCGGTGTGTCAGTCCGATACAGAAGTCAAAGACAACAGTTCCCTGAGTACTAATGCGTCGAAAGTCTGCCTTTTTCTACCCATTCATAGCCTCTGCAATATTCATCTGCTTAGTCTACCATGTGAAGTCCAGTATTAAAGTGGATAATAATATCAAACCCTTAACTGGGGCGGGACGAACTATGCCGACATCAACGCTCAAGCGCAAACCTTTACCTCACCAAATGTATCAAGAAAGAGTTAAGGCCTGTCTCAACTATATGGAGTATGCCTCGATAGCACACTTCAGGGACATCGAAGAAAAGTCACCTCTCAATTTACCTTTTCAAAGACCACCTGTGAATTGTAGGACTTTTGAATCTAGCATCGTCGAGAAGTTCTTACCTGAATTCACTAAACGGCTCAAAGATCGAGATCTGGCCAAGCTGTTTGAAAATTGTTTTCCTAATACTTTGGATACCACGATTTTATGGCATGTTTCGGCAACGATGAACCGGAAGCTAGGGAATCACAAGAGAAAGTCCACAGCCTACAGAAACGAATTACCTGAGACGTTTGTCGTAACAGGGGATATTCATGCCGAGTGGCTGAGAGACTCTGCTTGGCAACTTTCGGTTTACCAGCCCTTCATCAAACACGATTTCGCTCTCCGAGAACTCATCAAAGGCGCCATCAATACACAGTCCCAATTGATTATGGAGAACCCCTTCTGCAATGCATTTAATCCACCGCCATATTGCCCAGTCAAAAGAGCTGCGAGCACAATTGATAAAGTCCATCCTACTCCCGATTGGAACCAGGTCTTTGAATGTAAATACGAGGTTGACTCTTTAGCTTCATTCCTTACTCTATCTAGACAGTTCTACGAGAACGCACCCGAAGACGAAAAGTTCTCTTTTGTGAATACCGATTGGATTCTAGCGGTAACAAGGCTGGTTGGTGTGATTTCTGCCGAATCCTCCTCAACTTTTGATGGGTCTGGGGCACCAAACGACTTTCCGTACACTTTCCAGCGAGACACCAATGTGGCTTCAGAAACTCTACCACTGGCCGGTACAGGGAACCCGGTCAACAGCGGGACCGGCCTCGTAAGGTCAGCATTTAGACCCAGCGATGACTCTACAATTTTTCAGTTTTTTATACCCGGAAATGCGTATCTATCTGTTGAGCTTGAGCAGCTATCAGAAATGCTTTCAGAGTATCAGAGAGAAGGTCTGACGTCGTCGCATGACGCTGACATAAAGAACATTGCGGAAGTGGCAGCTGAGCTGTCCGCACGCATAAGGGAAGGAGTAATGAAACATGGCGTTGTGAACAATCCGAAGTATGGGAAAGTTTTTGCATATGAAGTGGACGGCTTTGGAAGCTTTTTGTTGATGGATGATGCCAACATTCCGTCATTACTTTCACTTCCAGAGCTCGGGTTCATCGGTTCCGATAATGATGTATACCAAAACACGCGACGGATGATTACCTGCAAGGAAGGAAATCCTTATTTCATCGAAGGAAGTCACTTGCAAGGGATCGGCGGCCCTCACATAGGAATTCATAACGTTTGGCCGCTGAGTTTGATTGTGGCTGTACGTACCTCCAACAGTGATCAGGAGATTGTTGATATGCTCAACATGATTATACAGAATACCGGCGGGCTTGGGCTCATTCATGAGTCCATCCAGGCTTTCAAACCCGATGGGTTGGCTTTCACGAGACCATGGTTTGCATGGGCCAATTCTGAGTTTGCCAAGACGATTTTGCATTTGGCAGAGACCAGGCCGCATTTGATATTTCGGAAGGAGTTTGTGAATGAGAGGTTCAGGATAGACAGTTTTTTGTTATCCTTGGAATCGGATCAGTAGTATAGTTTGTATCTTTCAAAACAAGTAAGCCGCTTTGGGCTCATCAATTCAAAAAGTCATGCCATCTTCGCAAATACAAATTTTAAGAAATCGGCGCTCGCTTAAATTGTAATTCAAGTAGATGTGAGAAACCCACGAAGCAATTGAGAAGCAGAACTTATCCGCGCTAAGTTGCATTCGTAGAAACCACCACGTGATACGTACACAGAGAATATTACTACTAAGTTCACTCAGAGCTGAAATCATCAGTGCCAATCAATACTTTCGTCCGTTTGACAGATATAAAGAAGAATCAATTGAATATGGATTTTTCATCTATAATTACCAACATGAGTGTTGGGACAGTGGGCGCTGCTGCAGAGCTCACGTTAGATCCTAATTTGAAATACTGGGTTCTTTTTCCCATCTCAATTGTGATGATTTTGGTTGGTGTTTGCCGTCAATACATCATGGTACTCTTGGGGTTGAAAATTAAAACTTACCCTAGAGCAAGGCTTACTGAGGTTCAATATATGAGTAAAGCGCAGGCATTACTTGGCAATGGGACTAATTTATGCCTTGAGTCTTTCAAAACAAGACAGGAGTACTTGGCGCAGCTGTTGGCAGACGGTAAGTTTCTAGCTCAACAGGAACAGCCAGAAACCCCTCCAAATCCTCTAACAGATCCCAACGCCACCGATGTAATGATGAACATGTTAAAATCGAATCTAGCTAACTACATCCCGCAAACGCTGACCATGTGGTGGGTGAACCATTTTTTCGCTGGTTTCTTGTTGATGAAACTACCTTTCCCGCTCACTATCAAATTTAAAGAGATGCTACAAAATGGAATTATGACCCCTGACTTAGACCCTCGCTGGGTTAGTAGTATTTCGTGGTATGTCATATCAACCCTTGGGCTTGCACCAGTCACCAACCTACTCTTCAGTAGTAACAGCGAAGAAAGCGAAGCTTTCGCAATTGCTCAGCAGCAGCAGCAATTTGATTCTGCACCAGGTGCGCCCACTCCTGAGGCTATAATGAAGAGTCTGGCCAACGATATTACAATCGCACAACACGAGTCATGCTTTGACACCGTCGAATCAAGAGTTCTCAACCTGTACGCGAAATAAAGACACTTTCACAAAGCAAAACATATAGCAGACAGGAGCCCGGAAAGCTGCTTGATTTATCCCTTCACTTTTTGATGCTATCAGGTCTGGTCCCTTCAATGTCATGTCTCATCTACTTTGTTACCCGTCATAAACGACATTGATTTTTTACTCACATTTCAAGAATATAGCGAGGTCATCGGAATCATGATAATTCAAGTGCCCATCGTTAATCATCGAAGGACAAATACTCACTATTTCCACGATGCCTCTTAAAACTGTGATATGTATCGGGATGGCTGGATCAGGCAAAACCACATTCATGCAGCGTCTGAACTCGCACTTGCATGCTGCCAACGTTCCTCCGTACGTTGTCCAATTGGACCCAGCTGTTCTTACTGTGCCTTACGGGGCCCATATTGATATCAGGGACTCTGTCAAGTACAAGAAAGTGATGGAGAACTACAATCTAGGTCCCAACGGCGCAATAGTAACGAGTTTGAATCTCTTTAGCACCAAGATCGACCAAGTCATCAAGCTAGTGGAGAAGAAACGTGACGTTCATGAATACTGTATAATAGACACACCTGGACAAATCGAATGCTTTGTATGGAGTGCGTCGGGGTCGATCATTACAGAATCGTTCGCATCAACTTTTCCCACTGTTATTGCGTACATTGTTGACACGCCAAGAAACTCATCTCCCACTACTTTTATGAGCAACATGTTATATGCATGCTCAATACTTTACAAGACGAAGCTACCTATGATTGTAGTATTCAACAAGACTGATGTATGTAAAGCAGATTTTGCACGCGAGTGGATGACAGACTTTGAGGCTTTTCAAGAAGCGCTAAGAGCTGATCAAGAGCTAAACGGCGAGTCTGGTGCGGGCTCCGGATACATGGGCTCATTAATCAATTCCATGTCTTTGATGCTAGAGGAGTTTTATTCACAACTTGATATGGTAGGAGTTTCAAGTTTAACCGGTGAAGGGTTTGATGATTTTTTAAGTTCAGTTGACAAAAAGGTGGACGAATACGAATCATATTATAAGGCTGAGAGAGAGATGATAATGAAGCGCAAAGAAGAGGAGGAAAGTGCAAAAAAACAGAAATCTTTGGACCATTTGATGAAAGACTTGGGATTGAAGGATAAGCAAGGCAGCAGTAACAGGAAGTCAAATGAAGATGATGAAGCCGATGTAATCAGTGACTTGGAAGACGAGGGAGAAAACGATGGTATTGTTCTGCGGGACGAAGACGAGGGCGTGGAAAGAGAGTATACCTTTGCGGGTGATGAGAGAACTAGCGGCGAAGTTAATTCGAAGTCGACACCCGATTTGCAAAGACGTTACGAGGAAGCACTCGAACAGGTTGGCAAATCTGCCAGTAGTGAAACGGCTGAAAATATTGCTCGCTATATTAGACAGTGAAAGCTTGTGCTAGTAGATCTTTTTTTGAACCCGAATAAATAGTTTCCTTCATATATAAAGTCCATCTTCAAATGAGCTAGGCGCCTCACGTACTCCATAAACACCCTCCCACGAAACAGGTGTTTTATAATGGGAGATTCGAGGGAAGCTCGATAGGATCTGAGGTAGTTGGTTACAAGCTGCTATGGCATCTTCTGAATTGTCACCTTCCTGTACGAAAGTATTAAGATAAGATATTTCCTTCAAAAGACTTGAAGCCTTTGGTGTGTGTAGCAAATGGTAACAAAGCTTGTAAACAAATTGAGCCGTACAAACGCCTGATTGAAAACTTGTATCGCTGAACTTGAAAAGAGTTTTATTTACCGACTGAGAGGTTTGGTCATTAATTTGTAATTTCTCCTCAAATTCACTGGCGATATCCGTGATCTGCGAGAGGTCACAAGTGCCGATGGAGTAAGCGGACTTGCGAAGTTGTCTGGATATAATACTCTCGTCGATATTATCTGTGGCATCAAGGACTAATAATTGACCAATTTGAAGCTCTTCAAGCAAAGGTGCGATCACTTCTTTACAGAATGTATTCTCGAAGGGCTGCAGGATTGGAGATCTTTGCTGAATAATATACAGCTTCGATTTGGAACTGTAAAATAGTTCTAAAGGTGTAGTGAAGGTCTGTCCGGTTTTTTCGTATAAACTCGTTTCGGATCCTTTCACATAGTCCAATGGCCCTGCGAAGGGGAAGAGGTACAAACTGTCCAGCTCGCGCACAAATTGGAACTCCGAGCTCAATGAGTGTAGAATGAGGTCGGTAGCCAGTTGTGGGACGTTCCCTGTGGAAACAAGCGGCAGTAAGAGGGAGTCCATCAATTGATCTGAAGCGTTTTGTGGGCAATCAAACAGCTTTGAAGACTTAGCTATTCAACAAAATAGGGAATTGAATCTGAGGTTTACCAAGCTATTATTTTAGCTTTAAATTCTTTTCCGATATTAATACAAGACTAATTGATTAGTTGCATATAAGTTAGGGAATTGTTTTTTGATGATATTGAAATTCGAAATAATAGGGTTGACCAAACTAAGCGAAACATTTAAATGTCGAGGCACTTCGCAAAAGTCTAATCGAGCACCGAGCAGCAGGACGGGCCTACTGAGAAATCAGATGCATACGCAGATAACTCCAAGCTGCGTGTAGAAGAATGATTGTGTTACCTGAAATAGAGCGAACAATTGGTGTTGCTTGAGTTAATTTAAAAGCCTCTCAACTACAATGAAAACTGGTTGAGGGGAATGGATTGTTCAAGAAGAGACGAGTGAATTTTCAGAACACGAGAGGTCCGTATCAGACATATTGCTAGATGAGAAGCCCAATCAATTTTTGGGTGCGAGTTCTTCAATACTGTATACATCCAGTTGCATTGTAACACAAAGCTTGATTCACCAAGAAATTGCTCTTTAAAAATCCAAGACCAATTTCAGTCTACACCTAAATTGTTACAACTATTTGCTAGCCATTTGCCGCTTCCCTAGCAAGTAAATGACCAACTTTCTTGCCAGAGCGAGCCCCAATACTTCGTGAACTTGAGCAAAATAAGTGGGCACAATTCTCCATCGAAGCAAGCTTAACAAATATGCGACATTGTCTACGTTTGATATTTGAGAAAGTATTAACTGAGGGGAACCTTGAAACTGTGTGGTTCATCGTGTATGTGAAAAACTATTCTAACACACAAAAAAGAGTACGAATCAAAGTAAGTCACCAGATCGGCCTTTAGAATCTACGCTTGACTTACTGCTTGACAGTAATTCATGCCTTCATCGTAAAATAATCATCTGGCATCTCAGCCGTTCGCCTTCTCACTTTTTTTCTAACTTATTTGATGAAAAATTTTCGAAAATCATGAGATGCCGATGAGCTTACCGATGAGCTCTGATCCATATATTATTCTAGCTTTACGAAGTTTCATAACCTTCAGATCACTGTCGCCATTTGCTAGACATAGCGTACCCACAAACCACCATGTCTACCAATTTTGAGAAACATTTCGAAGAAAACGTCGACAATTGTTCTTTGGAACAATTAAGAGACATCTTAATAAACAAATCTGGTAATTCCCAACTCGCCAACCGCTTCAGAGCTCTGTTCAACTTAAAAGGTGCTGCCGAGGAATTCAAAATAAATCCTGAGAATGCCCGTAAGGCCACCGAGTACATCAGCGAGTGCTTCGGCGACCAAAGCGAACTCTTGAAGCATGAGGTCGCATACGTTTTAGGTCAGACAAAAAACATGATTGGAGCCCCAATTTTGAGACAAGTTCTCGCAGACCGTAACCAGCAATGTATGGTTCGCCACGAAGCTGCTGAAGCGCTTGGAGCTCTCGGTGACAAGGATTCTTTGCCCTTGCTCGAGACATATTACAACGACGACCCGTTGTTAGAAATCAGGCAGACCTGTGAGCTGGCTATCGGTCGCATCAAGTGGCAAAATAGCGATTCTGCGAAGACGGAAAGTCTACAGGAATCGCTGTACTCCAGCATTGACCCTGCACCACCTCTCACACTTGACGCCGACTTCAAGATCGAGCAATTAAAAGAAATCATGAACGACCAAGAGAAGCCATTGTTTGAAAGATACAGAGCCATGTTCAGGCTTAGAGACATCGGCAGTGACGAGGCTTGTTTCGCATTGGCGTCAGGATTTGATGATCCTTCTGCACTTTTCAAGCATGAAATCGCTTATGTTTTCGGCCAAGTTGGTAACCCAATAGTGGTATCAAAATTGATTGAGGTTTTAAACCGTGAGCATGAAGCGCCCATGGTCAGACACGAGGCTGCCGAAGCCCTGGGATCGATTGCCACGGATGACGTATTGCCCATTCTAAAGGGTCATTTGACTGACAAAGACGATGTAGTTAGAGAATCAGCTATCGTGGCCCTTGACATGTATGATTACGAAAACAGCAATGAGCTGGAGTACACTCCCGCCTAATCGGATCATTCATAGCGGGTAAGGATAAATGATAAATGATAAATACTCTGTATACTATAAAGATGTTTAACCCTGTTGGGTCTTAGTAGACCAATACAAGATAAATTCAAACCAAAAATAGAGACTGAGCAAAGAACTCACGAGTAAATTTTCTTGAGGCTCAAGTTAGATACTCATGAATTATTTTTATTTATTGATCGACCTGATTTTCTTCGATAAGAATTACAACTCTGTCACATCTCGAATTTTTGACATCCTACGATTTTACTTGAAATCAAGTTGAAATCGTCAACGCAGAGTTATCACCAGCAAAAGCCGCCGAAATGGTTCTCAAGATCGTATTTGTGACAGGAAATGCCAACAAGCTGAAAGAGGTGAAGATGTTGTTGGCACCTAACACTGGCGAAGAGCCAGCATTTGATCTGACAAACACAGATATAGATTTGGACGAACTTCAGAGCAGCAGTTTGGAGGATATTGCTCGCCATAAAGTCGCCCAAGCCATATCGACACTACCAAAGGGCGTTGCAGTTTTTGTAGAGGACACAGCGCTTTGTTTCAATGCATTGAACGGACTGCCAGGCGCTTACATCAAGTGGTTTTTGAAAAGTGTAGGCCCCGAGGGGATAGTACGCATGCTAGAAGGGTTTGATAACAAAGGTGCTGAAGCGGTTACTACAGTTGCGTATGCCGATGCTGAGGGTCAGATTCACATGTTTCAGGGCAGAACCCAGGGAAAGATTGTGTCTCCTCGCGGATCCCGAGACTTTGGGTGGGATTGCTGTTTCGAGCCAACTGAGGGCGGTGGAAGCACGTACGCAGAGATGGCAAAAAGTGACAAGAATAAGATCTCGCAAAGGTCTAAAGCTTTTGCTCTCTTGAAGCAGTACTTGAACGGCCTTCAAGCGAACTAAGAAAGAAAGCAACGAACGCAAGGAATTTTCTTTCACACGCTTTAGTGACTCATAATTTCGAAATAAATACAAGGCCTTATTTTTAGCATTTTGATAGAATTTTACGCTTCTTCATCGAAACTCGGTTGCAAGTCCAGCTCAGCTTCGAGTTGGATTGAAATGGACAGTGATCTCGCGAAGGATTTGCAATGACACACAATGCATGTCCGGCCGAAACTTCAAAAATATCAGCGCGCTTTATATTTTTTCCAGTTTCGCCAACTTTGTGACTATAATCTAGTTACAAAACTAGACCATTTTCAAGACTCGATATATTTCAATACCTTCTAGTTGAACACCTCTTGACTATACAAGCTCAGCTTGGTGAAGAGCGACCTCACAGTACGAGTTGTTACCCTTACTGTTTCCTGTGTTCTTATTCATCGTGACTTTCAAACAGTTTTCCACAAAGCGTTTAATTTGAAAAAAGTTTTCAATACTGAATCTTTAAAACTTCAGAATTCAAATCTGTGCAAAATCCCGATCTTCTGGGAGCGGAGGCAGGTATTTAGGCCCTATACGTTTTGAGAAAGTAAGTTATCAAGGCTTTTATTTTTTGATAGTTCTTTGAAGAGTTCTGCGGGTGGTCCCAGCTCTTATTTTGTTTTAGGCCAAAAGTATACGGAAAATTTGGGCGTTACAGTCAGATCATATTTCCAAAAGCACACTAATGATCCAACAGATCCAACAGGCCGTCGACATTGCTAATTCGTCCACGGCCGATCATGCGTTAAAGAAACAGGCACTAGACTTTCTGGAAGAAGCCAAAGCCAGCGGCTCGTCGGCGCAGGTTTTTGCGTCACTTTTACAAGACCCTGCTAGCACTGATATCAGCAGGTTTGTAGCATTGCAAGTACTGAGTGACCTGGTACTTGGAAGCAACGAAGAGCAACTGTCGTTTTTGAAAAAGTCGTGTGTTGACCTTCTGCGTAGCAAGAGCGCGCCCGACAACAAACAAGATCCCGAGTATGTTCGAAACAAAGTTGCAGAACTAGCATCCCGTCTGTTCTACTGTATGTATGGTGAGTGCAACAGCAACTTATGGCCCAACTTTTTCCAAGATCTGATCCAGCTTTTGAACATCGAAGGGTTACAAGCTGGTACGTCTGCCGATTTTTCTGCGACCGGCCTCGACCTCTTGCTCAAGATTGTGCTAGCAATTAATTCTGAAATAGCAGACCAAACGTTCGTGCGATCGAAAGAAATTCAATCAAAAAATAACGAATTAAAAGACGCCATGAGACTGCGAGACGTGCAACTTTTATCTTCTCTTTGGTTCAATACTTTAAAATTGTTCCAGCTGCAGCAACACCCAGCCCAGCTCGCAAATCTTACACTCTCTTGCATCGGCTCGTACATTTCTTGGATAGAAATTAATTTGATTGTGAACCCAGAATATATCAATGTTATTTTTGAATTTCTGGATCAGCCAACTTCCAAAATTGCATGCGCACAGTGTTTGTGCGAAATTATTTCTAAAAAGATGAAACCAGGAGACAAGCTATCACTACTGAGTATGCTCAATCTGACAGAAAAAGTCATATGTATAGGTAATGACGATCTAGACGTTCAAGAACAGTTGGCTAAGCTGGTTTCATCGGTAGGGCTTGAACTGTCTATTATTTTGGAACAGTGTAATGATGAGAGTTCAGGATCTCAGTATCAAGATATCGCGACCGCTGCCGACAGCTTGATCATCCACCAAGTATCCCCACTGGTTCTTAAGTTTATGGAGCATGAGTATGATTCGGTCACCCAGCAGTGTTTCCCATTTGTTTCTCATTATTTACAGTTTCTGAAGAAATTCTTTGCCCTTGGTGGTAAACCCGGAAGTGCAGTCGCTATGAACTCCAAGAGACTTTCATTGGATTCTGATCATGAAAACTTCCTTAATTGTTTGATGAATGCATGCATGAAAAAGATGCTGATAGATGAAACCTGCGATGAGGACTGCACTGACGAAATAGACGAGTTTAATGACACCATCAGATCCAAACTGAAAATATTTCAAGACAGTATCGCGATCATCAATCCTGGGCTTTACTTGCGGAATGTAGCTGAAAACGTGGAAAATTTAATCAGCTCTACAGATTGGAGACAATTAGAATTCGCCATTTATCAAATGCATAATTTGGCAGAAAGCATAAGAAATAATCTCTTTGGCGTCAGCAAAAAAGATATCTTTTCATCAGAGCCCCACAACGTAATGTGCAGATTCATGGCTACACTTTTGGACAACACTAATATCTTTTTGATTCAAAATTCATTGATACAGATTTCTTTCTTTGAGCTAGTGGTAAGGCATCACCTATTTTTGCAAGCATCCGCGAAAGACGAAATTACTCTGTTGAATATTTTCTGCAGTGAGTTTGGTATGTTCAACAGTAAGGAACGTGTGAGGCTAAGGACTTGGTATCTCTTTACCAGATTTATCAAGGCCACCAAGCCCAAGTTATCAGCAGATGCGCTTTCGCAGCTGCTTACCAAAGTGTCACAATTGCTGATAATCAAACCTATTGACTTGCCGCCACAGGGCGTAGAGATTGATGCTACATTCGACAACCAGCTTTATTTGTTTGATGGTGTAGGTATGTTGATTGGATCGAGCTCTGACTCAACTTATAGCCTTCTGGATGGTGTTCTAGTTCCACTGTTCTCAGATTTGGAATCATGTATATCGATTCAAATCAAATCTCCTAAAGTGGTTTTGCAGACGCACCACATACTCATGGCTATAGGGACTGTCGCAAGAGGAATACACTCTGGGTTGGTTCCAGAAAATCAAGTTAATAACCTTGAAGTAACTAGCAAGTTCTTCCCAAGGTCAGTTGTCGAGAAATTCTCAAATGTCGCAGAAGTTTTACTGGTTACGTTTTCCTACTTTAATAAACATGAGGTCATACGTGATGCAACTAGGTTCTCTTTTGCACGCTTGATTCCTATCTTGAATGAAGAAATTTTGCCGTTTGCTAGCCGTTTGATAGCCATTTTCCTCAGCTCAGATTTGAAAATATTGGAACTGAACGATTTTCTAGGATTTTTGGGACAAATCGTTCACACATTCCATAAAAGTGACGTTTGCTATCAGCTCTTGAATAACTTATTGACTCCAGTTATTGAAAAAGTGTTCAAGTCTTTGGCTCAAAGCGACAGCGATCCTGATTTTCTTCAGACGAGTGTATCTGCAACTGCAGCTACTAAAAACGCCAATGAGAAAAACGTTGTTATTACTGACTCTTTCCGTGATAGAGTGATTTTGAAGAAAGCTTATTATACTTTTCTACAGTCCTTTATCACAAACAACTCAACCTCCTTATTTTTGACAGAGTCAAACAGAAGCGTTCTTCCCTTAGTACTCGAGGACTTGTTGACTTACACACCAGATGAAATACACGAGACCTCCTCCATGAAACTTTCATTAAATGTGCTTATCAATTTCGTTAGATTTTTGGGAACTGGAATATGTACGGACACACAAGACCCTAATGCTATCCAATTTGGTAAACTAGAAGGACTGGGTGAATTTTTCATCAGCAAGGTAATTCCATTGGTCTTTGAAGTGCCCTTCAAACCAGAATACGGGTTCAACGTACGAGATGGTAGTTGCAGAGTTTTAGCCTGCGACTTATCGAGGTTACTGAAAGCCTTACATGGAGTTTATGCAGAAAGTAATCCTAACCCATGCGTGAATTATTTGACTGACAACTATTTTCCTCAGGTCCAATTTCCGGATCAATTGTCGTTGGAATTTGTCAATGCACTTGTAAATAGCAACGACAAAAGTTTTGAGAAGTATTTCGTGAACTTCATTACTAACGTGGTGGGATGAAAATTCAAGTAATGTGGGAAATCACAGTCAAGTTACGATCTTAGATGGATACCAAGAATAGAAGGCTCCGGAGAAGAGCCCACGAGATCAACAATTAACTAAACAAATCAACACTAAAAAAGAAAAGGAACAACTAAGAGCAACCAAGAACTAAAAACACAAAGACTTTCCTACAATCAAGCACCGCCCGATGTCATGAAATTTGGAGGGCGTTCTGATTGCATAAACGCATAGTTCAACTCCACAACCAATCATCATTATTTTATTTTTCGTTTTTTGGAACTCATTCCAACTTGGCACATAGCCGAACAAAACTTAGCATCTCAGCATATATACACGCAAACACAAAACTGTTTTACGCATACAGTCTTTATTGATCTCTTCATCAATCTCAGTACAATACACGTATAAAATGATACGTTCTGTAGTGGCAAGTTCCTGTGTGACCCATTCATTATTCAAGAAGTACGGTCAAGTAATGGTAAGTTAAAGCTAAAGTAAACAAACAGTCAGGCTCCGAGATAGCAATGCCTACACCGGAAGGACTGGAGGGTCAAACTTTGCAGAAGACTGAAGTTTTTGCCGGTTATCCTACAGATAGCACATTTGAAATGGAATTGGGTGAGAATAAGGATCCGGGAAATACAAGTGGAAGCGACGATATGAAAATGTCAAACATCGAGCAATACAAACCAGCATCTACATTCAAAACGCACCTGTATACTATGAATGAACTCCTAGAGATTTCCAAATCGGTCAATGGAGCTTCGCCACTTTCTGTAGGTGTTAACTTACCAAAGAAAAGTTTCTGGAGACTGACTAGCAGGCATCCTGACATCAGACAATCCGAATCGACTGCCACCAATGGAAGCGGAAACAAAAGTAACAGCAGCTTCAAAAGTCAGGACTTCAACGGCGAGAAGAAAAATCAAAGAACCAAAAACACCAAAAGCACTAGGCGTGGTAGTAAATTTGCCAAGGGTGACAAACAATATGTGGAAGAGAAGGACATCAAAGTAAACAATGACGAGCTTCTGGCGTTAGAAGAGGAAATTAAACCTACCGGAAACTCCATAACAGATTTTGAAAACTGGAGGAGCAAAATGAAGGAATTGGAACGCAAGAAGAAGGGTCAAACTTCCAATGGCCATACCGAAGGTGCTGAAAGACCGTCTCTACATAATAACGGGAGCTCATTATCCGACTTTTTCAATTTGAAAAGAGAAAGTAGCTCGACTTTTGAAGAACTTGAGCCACAGGATACCTCAGAAACTTCGAAGGGGTCTTATTCAAGGTTCTCTTCTTTCTTTAATTCCGGGTCTGCACCAGATATCAATGAAGCTGCTTTAGCACAACCTCCAACACCCAAGGAGGCCGAAACGCGACCTGCTGCTGGTTCTAGAATCTTGTCATTTTTTGATAACATGGAATCCAGGAAAACAGCGCCTGAACAAGCACCTCAACAAAACACACCTGTGCAACATGTACAAGTACCTCCTGTTCAAGAGCAAACAAATAGTCATTTTTTTCAGGATCTTTTGAACAAGGGCAAATTACCTTCCGCTAGCCACGTTAGTGAGAGACGAGTAGCCAGTGATAATTCCGCTGCTGCAAATAGTCCTGTTTTACAAACAGCTGCACCTAACTCAACAATAGGTACAGATCAGTTGAAAGCTCGAGAGTCGCAAACAAATAGAGGGCCTCCAGGTTTATCTAAAATACCTAACACTAAACCAGTGATGTCCCCTACGGCGCAACCAGGATTTCCCATGGGAGTGCCTATGAATTTGTATCATCAAAATGCACAGCCAATGAGTCGACCACCTGCTGGTTATCAGCACTTTCAGATGCCACCTCCAGGAGTAGCAATGCCGCAACCGTATTTTGGAAACCAGCGGCAGGCAGGAGATTTCTCAGCAACCGAGCAAAAGGAGGAAAGCGGCAGCAGACCGCCCAACGTACAGCTTCCATTCATTCCCGGACCACACAACATGCCACCGCCAGGATTTCCTCCGATGCATGGAATGCCTCCTGGCATTTCTCAAGACATGCCTATTACAATGAACAATATGATCCCCTTCCCACCTGGGTTTTTCCCCCCTCACGGCCCCTCACTTCCGCAGTTCGGTAACCAGCCAATTCCCCCGGCTGCTTTGAATGGGCAGCCGCAACGTCAAGGAATGCCGCCTCGGAAATCCAAATGATCGCAATGTCGCAGTTGAAATCGCTAGGTGCGCGCGGGTCAACTTTTGGGGTTGATTAGAGATCGACAAGTTCAAATAATGATGAGAGTTTGATGTTGAGTTACATAAAAATCAACCTCTATTATATATCACATACCTTTTCTGTACAAGTTTGCCACCCTAATCGCTAAATTAGCCAGTTGGATATGTTCGTTGCCGCCATTAGTGAGCTTGGAATCCGAATCAAATATAATCCATGAAACTGCGTTTTTAAATCTAGTGGCAAACTGATCATTATTGATATAGTATTCGTGAAGCTGATTAGTGACGGCTGCCCCGCTCCAACCGCTCCTTTCCAAACTAGCCACACAGCTCATAATATCGTTAAAGTCCATGCTAGCTATCTTTGTTGTTAAAGTATCAATGAGTTCATTAGGAACTGTTCCTGCAAGTTCGTCAACGGCCAAACTAGTGATTAACGGAGGATCCAGATGTTTTACTAATTTGGAAGATGATTGCAAGAGCATGATCGCTCTTCTTAAGTCACCCTGGGAAATATCGAGGACTTTCTCCAAAACACCGTCGTCAAACTTGAGACTTTCTTGGGAGGCAACATATTTCAGTCGACTAATAGCATTGGAAGAATCTAATGGTTTGAATCGAAATTTAGAACAGCGTGACGCCAGTGGATCTATTATCCTAGTGACGTAGTTACAGATCAAACAGAACCGCGTCACATTAGAGTAATTCTCCATCGTTCTTCTTAGAGCGCTCTGGGCGTCTGAGGTCATAGAATCGGCTTCATCCAGAATGATAATTTTGTAAGGAGGACATGGGTAATTCTCGAGATCAGATGCGGATGGTTTTGAAACAGTTAACCTCGCAAAACTTTTGATCTTGTCACGCACAATGGCTATCCCACGTTCGTCTGAGGCGTTTAACTCCAATACTCGACTTTTTGTGAGGTTAGGCCCATACAATTCCTTTGTCAAGGCTAAGATTGTGGAGGTTTTACCTGTGCCAGGAGGACCATAGAAGAGCATATGCGGTAAATTGGCTGATTTTAGCGTCTTTCGCAAAACAGTAACTGCATGATCCTGGGCTGTGACATCCTCCAACTTCTTGGGTCTATACTTCTCGACCCAAGGTTTAGAATCTTCGATGCTGAGGCTCTGTGCATGCGTAACTTTCTGCCGTTTGGCAAAGAACCCGTCACTCATCCTATCTTAGCCTAGTTAAAGCTTGAATTGAAGAACGTCAGGTGCTGTTGCAATAGATGCCAAAGTTTTATTTGTGTAGCATGGTAATTGTATCGTTAGATTTCATATTTTGTATTTACAACTTTTTTTCAATGATTGATTTCATTCATAGATGAAAACGCAGTTCATGTCTGCACTAGAACTCTTTCTAAAAACGAGGATCTCTAGACGCTCTGAAGAATTCATAAATCTGATCTAATGTCCATATCTGATGGCGATATTTGGGAATCCGACTCTGAGGAAGGTCCCTGCGCCTCTGAACGTGGGGAAAGCGTGGAGATACGGAAGCTTCAATCGATCCACAACAAAAGAGGGTACTTGGACGGAATCACGTCAGCTAAGGAGGAAAATCTGCAGCAGGGTTTCGACCACTCGTACCACATCGGAGCCAATATTGGAAGTCGCATAGGTGTGGTGCTTGGCGGCTTGCAAATACTTGCATTTTTGCATGGGGATAACAACGAAACACTCAAAAAGGACCTCGCACAGGCTCAGCAAGACCTCAGAATCAACAAAGTGCTCAGCAAGGAGAACTTTGATAACAACTGCACTATGGTGAAAACAGAAAACCCAGTAAGCTACTGGGAGGAGACTTTGGCACAGCACCAAAAAGAGTATATAAAAACGGGAATTGAAGAGCCATAGTAGCGTATGCTACACAACATTTCTCTACCAAAATGAACACCACCCGATGTAATGCTGGCACAGATTTTCTACTGATGTAGCCTGCTGAATTAGTTTTTCGACTTGATCTGGAACATCCAATCCGCGGAACCTTCGGAAATCGTTCCCGGTCAGTTTATCAGTGATTCTCTTCAGGATAAGCATAGCCCTCGCGTTTCTGATTTCCACTTTTTGCTGGATCTCCATTTTAGCGGCCTCTTCAACGGAAATCGCGCCCTTCCTCAAAAGCTCACTAGGGTTAGCCAATGGCAATTCGGTGCCTGTCTGTTCCGCAATGGCCTGAGTGGGCAAGTCAAACCCCCAGTTAATCAGGGGATCATACGCAAATGCCTCTAATATTGCCATAAGCGATTCTTTGTTATCTCTCAAAACTCTCATAACGTTTTCGCAGGTGATGCGGAAGCTACCCTCAATACCACTCACCTCCATAGCATACGTCAACATTCTAGTTAATCTGAATGGAACCTTCTCCGGGTATTTTTCTCTTAAAATGGCGGCTTCAAAGCAGTCCCCAAAGTCAATGTGGACAACTTTCCCTGTTATGCGGTCAAGCATCAAATTGCTTGGATGACGATCACCAAGACCCAAAATGTAACCCACCATCGACATCACCGCCAAAGACCTGGTATAGGTCGTGCGGCGTTCCAGCCAAGACTCAGATGACCGGCTTTTTAGCCACAGGACTTTGTACAAATCTTGCCCTCGCGTGTTATCCAAAGCATAGGTGAATACCTCGATTTTTTGTAATAATGTAAGGTTATCATAGTCAGGCGCCATTTGTAACATAATTCTATGTTCGATGTTTAACGGAATTTTTCTAGCTTCACGATGCTCTCTAATTAAAACATGGAATGTGTCACTGTTGTTGACCCAGCCCAGCAACCCCGATTTGGGTGACAGTGGGATCGTCGGGAATCTCTGAATGTCTAAATGTCTTTGGAAGCACTCGGGGTCATTTTGTAGCAGGGTGTTGACCAAGCCAAACAGCTGCATAACCAGGTTATCTTGTCTAATATCCTCGTGGCCCTTTAGAAGATATTGATAGTCTTTTCCATCGCTGCCCCTCACAGATAACCGCCGGGGCCTTTGCTTCGAAGAGATCACATAAAAGACCGGTTCGAAGTACGATATGCGAACCACAGGTTTACCAGCTTGATAAGCACCAGCTACAGCCAGCTTCAAATCACGCGCTGCCAGCAGTTTTGGTGAAACATGCTGGAGTTCCAGTGTTTGAAGCTGAGGTAATTGGCGACTGATCCTGCGAAAGACATTATAGTAAATATCCCATGCTTGATTCAAATTGGTGATATCTTTGTTGCGCTTGTAGTTCATTACCCACTCGTAGGCATCATTCAAATCTCTCCCGAACGAATTTTGGAAGGAAATCTCTCGTAGAGTTGTGGGGCCTTTTGAAAGCATTTCATGAAGTGGCTCCAAGGTTGCAAACATTTTTTCGGTGTTGTGCTCTCCAAAAAACTGCCTACTAGCATCTTCTAAGCCTTCATACCATTGTTCATGCCACAACACAGCGACGCGAATAAGTTCATGACTGACCATCTCGGCTTGGTCCACCAGTACAGAACTGTGAACTCTCATTTTCGCAATAATTGACAATGCTGCCTTCTGGCGCGATACCGACTCAGACTTGATGGCAACAGTTAGTGGGTACACCAAATTTTGCGGATGGGCTCTCCCAAGATCTGAGAGCAGAGACAGTAAAGATTTGCTAACAATCTGGTTTGGTTGGTGAATGCGGGTGATTAATTGTGGGACAACGTCGAGCCAATTATCGATCTTTATCAAATTGAATCCCTCATGCATAGCCTGTGCTGCTTCAGGAATACCACCAAACTTAAACCATAGGGTCAAAAGCCTTAAAGTATCCTGAAGGGAATTTGATTCAGAGTGTAAAATTGAGTGAAAAAAGCCCTTTATGGCAGGTACAACGTGCCTCTGTACAAGTTCCGGCGGATAATTGTTGCTGGTACCAATACTGGGTTCCACACCCATGATTACAGAGCTCTCAGAATCCTGAATCGCACTGTCGTTAAGCCTGGGTTGGTTTTTACCATTTTGGCGAGTTTTGTCTTCGCTCATCCTCGAAGTTACAGAAATGACATCAAAGTTAGCCAAAGCCCAGTTGTGCCATGCTTTATACCACTTATTGTCAAAATGTGTGGCTAGTAGATAGGAACCTAAAATGGCGTCTGGGTTTTCCATGAGCCAATTACTTTGTAATGAAACTCTCCATTCACCTTGTTTCAAGAAGCAGCGAGCTAGTAGCTTCGTGTACTCCTCAATGTGATGAGCAGGTATCGTACTACTTTGCGGAATACTTTGAGCGATCATGTTACTAGGGTCCAAACCGAGATCATGAGCGACTCTCGAAGTGAAGCTTATAAGGTGGCGTAGAGCTTCTTTCTGTGACCCTGTTGCCCACATATATTTCAGCTGGGCATAAACGACTGGAGGAGGGGCCCTTGCAGTATTTGGATGATCCGGGTCTCCACCATCTTCCAAAAGCGAATTTAATGCTTTTTGCGCCAACCCCATCCTTCCTGACTTTCTGCAGAGATTAGCAAACTTGATCCACACCTGCATATCTTGCTTTGGTTTTACTACCAGTGATCGCACCCTTAAAATTCTTTGCCAAACGTCAACGTTCTTTTGACATCCAAGGAGTCTTTTGTTCCATGTCTTCCGTATAGCTGCCCTTTTTTCTGACGCAGGGGGGAGTTTCTTATATTCAATTATTTCCTCGAGCTCAGAAATCATTTGAGAGCGAACAATTACACTGTAAGCCCTATTATAACTCTCGTTGACCAAAGCTGAAATTTCTGTAACCAAAAGATCTCTAGCTTCGAATATATGAGTTTCCGCTTGCTCGAAATCGTTTTTGTGCAAGCACAAAATTGCATCAAAAAAAGCTTTATCCGGAGACTGCCGTTTCATCGCATCAATATATTGATCGATGATATCCCACTGGGCCAAACCCCAAGCGGCACCTGCTGCTAGCGGAGCTATGACTCTTCTTATTTCAGTGTTCGACGTGCTCCATTTTTCAGCAGCTAGCGCAGATAAACGATCCCACTCACCCAAAGCATGAAGTGATCTCATTTTACCCAGACGGACCTCTATCGTGTCTTCTCCAGCGCGCTCACGCTCATTGTAAGCGCTAAGGGCATCTTCCCACCTTTGCAGCTTTTCATACCACGTTTCTTTTAGCTGAAGGTTGTGGTGTTGCTGGGCGTGTTTCAAAATACCTATAGCTGCATCTGTCTGGTGTAATTGATTGTTTATGCTTATCAGAGATTCAATTGTTGATGTACTTGGCTCTTGTATGAATGCCAGTTCCTTATAGTGAAGTGATTTGGCATAAGCATGGCATTTTTGTGCATACTCGCCCAAGGTTGATACTGGAATAGGAAGAGATTTATCATCGTGTTCCATAAACTCTACCAAATTTAGTAGAGTCTGATGAATTTCAGGTGGATTATTCGGGGACGAAAGCGCCAGACATAAAGAACTCACGAGGTCTTCTTGATATTGTGTGTAAAGTTCTGTCCAGCAGCTAGCGAAGGATGCATTAAATAGCTCCCTGGCTAGGGGGTAGTATATTCCGGCTAGTCCCGAACATGCCCTGAGGGCGTGAGAGGGCGATTCTTTTAGTAACTGTACTGCTAAGCGCCGTATCCATTCTTGCCAATCTTCCTTGGTCCTCTGTTGGCTGCAATCCCATGCGTTTTTGAGAATGAGTTGATTGACAGGAAGTTTTTTAGACGGAAGTTCAACTTCGGCAACCTCTTTACTGACAACGTCAAAATCACGATCAATGATAATGTTTGTTGGAAGAGACTCATTGTTGAGCAGCTTATTGACCAGTTGATCATATATTGTGTGTTGAATGTGATTCTTCACCAAAGTCTTGTTGATTATAGGGATGAACACAGCGAAGTCGACGCCCAGTTGAAGAAGCAGAAGACTCAATGTGTTCATTGTCGCTCTGACAAAATCGGCACTCGCATTATTGAGTACGCGAATCAAAGCCTGAACAATTCTAGACGACATTTCGGACAGATTCACAGTTTTGGCCAGTCTTCCCAGTGTGACGATTGCCACTTTGTTCAAAGAACCAGAACCGAATTCAGCAATCCGCACTATAGCAGGGATGATCAAGTGTGCAAATTCATCCAGATTAGCATCGAATACCACCAAAGATTTTAGTACTCTAACGGAAACAACTTTTTTGTTTGATTTGTCTTTTTCCAAGGCATCGAGGAAGAGAACTAAAGTGGTTGGAAGGAAAAGCTTGAATTCACCTTTCAGGGACTTCGAGATAGACTCGATAACTGTTATGATGGTAATTTGAAGCTTCACTATTGGGAAAAATTCTCTTATTACCTCAAAAATTTCTTCCACAAAAGGTCTTATGTGTTGATTCACAATAGAAACTAACACTCCCAGTTGCTGGAAATAAAACTCCAAAAGCGAAGGAGGACAAGTTCGCATGACATTTATTATTCCCGGTATGATTTGCTTTAGAAAAGACACGCACCGAATTCCCAAAGTCTGAAATATATGCATCACCGCTTGTATTACTGAAGTGTGGTGAGATGAGAGGGATGGATCTTTTAGAATTTTCATTAACGTGGCTATGACTACTGTGGGATAATACTCGTCATTTGACGGCGACATCCCCTGCATGAGCAGACCTACGTCAATGGGCGGAGCATTTTGCTCTGCTGTAATATTAGTGTTTGACGTTCTTTCCACCTCGCGATGTTTGTAAGGATCCAAGGCACCTAAAATGCCGATCAAACGCACGGTTTCTCGCCTGATACTCTGTGAACTCTCTGACTTCAGGATGTTAATCAATACGCCCAGCAACTGGGGGTAATTCAGTAAGGGTTCGATCACATAGCCCGACGAAGCAGACAACTGGCCCAGGGTTTTGAGGGCAGCGTTACGTTTGAATGAATTTGATTGGTCCTGGAATGTGTTTATAATCAAAGGCATTAGTTGGCTCAAGAACGGCGTTAACGCTTCCCCTCCAACAACTGATAATTCACCCACCGCTTTCAAAGCAGTAGACGCTACTGCAGACGAGGTGTCTTGGCATTTGGGTAAAAGAACGTCCAGGATCGGTTCAATGTATGGTTTCGTGACATCTTGACTTGAACTGATTAGGGTACTTATCAAAGATGCACTTTCCTCTTTTTTCCGGGACATGTTAGAGTAAGTGAGCTGACTTAAAAGTTGCAGTAAAGTTTTCCTTAAGGACGGAATGACATATGCCGGATTCACCAAAGAAAGTCTCCCAATGATTTTCATGGCCTCCATTTGAATGGCGAATACTTCGTCATTTAGTGCCATAAATAGCAATCTTACATTGTCAGGCTGGGAAAGTTGAGGATCGAAGGTTGTGTCAAGATGTCTCAAAACCTCGAATCTTATTTCCACGACAGGATCAGTGATAGCAATTGTTAGCAGCTTACTCAAAACCTCAGATACCGTGTTGAGAGCTCTAAGAGAGGTTTGACTGCAGATGCTATCCTTTACAAAGAGGTCACACGATGTGAGGGCGGCGAGTTTCCTCACTTGCGGGTTTCCGTGCTCGATGTAAGAAATTGTTATTAATCTCACGAAGTCGGCAAGGGAGTATTTATAGTTGATCTTGTGTAGCATGGTCAAGGCTTGGTTCAGTATGTTTACGTCGAAAATGTCGTCATTCAGTTCCCCAGTTTTTCTCATAATGAGCTGGTCTCGATAATGTCTCGCCCTTTCAGCATTGAAGGGTTGCAATGGAATTGGAGAGCCCGGTGGTCTGAACTTCTCGCCCGACAGCGTAAAACAAAGCATATCAAGAACTTTTTCGTTGATCTTGGGCCCTAAGGCAGGAATTTTCTCCACAATAGTCGACAATGTTGTTTGCATATGGTCAGATAAAGGACAGGCTAGCATGAGATCAAGTAGGTCTTGATTCAGATATTTTGCCAACGCTGGTCCTACTGCGAATGCCAATTTTGCGACACAATAGAAGACTTCTGCTTCAAATTCTTTTCTAAGTTTGAACTTTGTCATTAATACATCCCGCACATTATCAAGGATAGAATCCATGTAAGGTGCGATGTTTGGACCAACTTCTTGGGCTATATCACCAATTGATACAGAAATGGCTGCCTTGTCAGAGTTATTAGTCGGAGTCGCGTTCTTCAGAAGAGTTAGATAGTGAATCATTATGTGGTCCAAGTACTTGTCGGTGAATAGCTGAGAGTCAGCAGCAGCTAGCAGTGGTAAAATTGCGTATACTTCTTTGCGGATAACACTGGATTTGTGGTCTTTGTATCTCATTGTCATTTCATAAATTTCATCAAATTGTTCTTGTAAGTGGGTGCCCTTCAAAGATAATAGCTGTCTGTAAACTAAAAGTGTGGCATGTATGGCCTCGATGCCATTCAGCTGTAAACCATAAGCACAGCCTTCGAGCAGCCTTTGAAACCATTTTTTTGTGAGTTTCGCATCCCTATCTTGAATAATGACCATGCACTTATACAAAGTTTTAGCCGCATCAACTCGAATGGCAAGTCTGGTATCCCGTAAGGCCCTCCAGATGTTATCCAAAATGGAATTGATGTATGGATACAATAAGTAGGGTGAGTTGTCAGCGATCGCGGTTATAATAAGAAGTGACGCGTGCTTACGAAGTTCTTGTTTAAAATTGGACGAAGAATTTTCGGGAGACGTCGTCAGCCACTCTATACACGTCTTGACTTCGAACTCAACAAAGTCAGATGTCAGTGTCCCCCCAGGAATAGCTAATTTCCCCAATGTTGCAGCTGCTGCACGCATAACTTCAACATCGTTAGATGGAACTAAAACGCGAAGATAATTGGCCAATCTTGACGTTTGATTGGGAAGCTCATCAGACTGTGCGTAGAAGTCGATAAGCGTATCAACTGCCAAAATACCACCAAATTTCTCGTAAGAAGATGAGCCATGTATGAGCTCAAAAATCTTGTTGTTGATATCATTGCTGAATCTTTGGAACTGCTCCGTTGAAACCTGACGCGCAAGAGAAACCATGCTGTTTTTCAATTCAAATGACGCTGCAGAACGCTCCTGAGCACTTGGGTTCTTCAACTTGTTAAAAATAATTGCGAAGGCAAGGAAAGTTGTTTCTGAGTCTGGATCCGTCCCGACAGAGCTCCCCGAGATACCTGCTGTTAGCCCTGCAACTTCACCACCATCATCCCCAGCCGAGCCAGGCCCTGTAAGAGCAGGAGTATTCGCGCCCCCAACAGCGCCTGCAGAACCATCATTACCTATCGCAGTGCCATTTTTCCCGCCAGAATTGAGTTTTTTACGTCTTCCAAGGTCATGTTTCATTTTCAACATGAACGGGGACTGAACTTTAGGCCCTTAGCGATTCCCGATGCCCTTGGTTGCGACTCGTTTTTGTCAAGTTTTTATGAGATTAACTAGATTTGGATACACTGGGGTTTATCGTCAACGTAGGCAAACAATGTCATTATTGACGTTGTTGAAACCACAACTCATCCATTACCTCTCTTCAACTACGGTTATTGTATGTTCCACCATAGTCGCTGCTAAAGAGCTAAAAATGCTGTTTGTCTTTGGATAGCTGGATTTAATATCAAGGCTACTGATTTCCGTTCAATTTTGGAAGAAAATCGAGAGACAAATAAAACTAACGTTGACACCTGGCCCTCAGATGAGACTGACAGCAAAACCTCTTGTATTTCATATAAATGAAGAATTGTAGCTAACGGTTGCCGTTGGGCCTTTTTTGTCTCCGTGTCTACAACTGTAACATTTAAAAGGCCAGTTGTTTTCACTCGTTATGACACCGGAGAGGGTTTGAAACATTCACAAAATTAGCTAAATAAGCTCCATGTTATACTGTTGAGGTTTCAACTTGAACATAAACATCAAAACTCCGTACTAAAATAATGTAAAACACACTGAATTGCCATTCAAATAATCTTCCTTTTCAACATTAAGCAGATTATATGAAAGGCTGTCCGTTTTCCAATAACTCTATATAGTGACCAAAACGCAAGGCCACATTTAAGTAACCAGATAACACTTCATTTGAGCATAGTGTCACAACTGTACAAAATGACATAAAAAATATTATGACAACCCCTTTCTTATATACAAACTAAGCTTCATCAAATATCCAATCTCGTCATAAGTGGCCTATCAAACCCAAAAACGAGAGTATAGAAAGCGCGAAAGGGCCCATTGGCATTTTGAAACTGAAGAACGATGTCGTACCTAAATAATCCGGCCATCGTCATGGACAATGGTACCGGTTTGACAAAGTTGGGATTTGCTGGAAATGATTCGCCGTCGTGGGTTTTTCCCACAGCTATAGCCACCGCGCAACGTTCTGCAACCAAAAGTGGTGGCAGCGGCGCTAGTTCTAGTACAATGCAGAATCAAAGCGCTCCATACTTCGGAAACTCAACTTCTGCGACGTCTTTCAACAGCTTGGCTTCTGCAGCTCTCATGTCAAACAATCTAGCAGGCAAACGCGGCACTGAGGATCTAGATTTTTATATTGGTAATGAGGCGCTTTCAGCAGCCCAAGGGCCATCATACTCACTCAGCTACCCGATTCGACATGGCCAAGTCGAGAATTGGGACCATATGGAAAGATTCTGGGAAAACTCTATTTTCAAGTATTTGAGAACCGAGCCTGAAGACCACTTTTTTCTGCTCACTGAACCGCCTTTAAACCCTCCAGAGAATAGAGAGCAGGTCGCTGAGATCTTTTTCGAGAGCTTCAATTGCGCCGGTCTCTATATCGCTGTACAAGCCGTCCTGGCTTTGGCTGCCTCTTGGACTTCCTCAAAAGTTGTCGATAGGTCTCTTACGGGTACTGTTATAGACTCAGGGGATGGTGTCACGCATGTTATTCCAGTCGCTGAAGGTTACGTTATCGGGTCTGCCATTAAAAATATTCCCATTGCAGGCAGGGATATTACACTTTTCATTCAATCGCTGCTCAGGGAACGTGGTGAGGAAGATACCACCCTGAGGACTGCAGAACGTATCAAACAAGAATACTGCTATGTTTGTTCTGATATTGTTAAGGAATTTAACAAGTTTGATAGAGATTCTGAAAAGTTTGCACAATTCATCGTGGAAAATACAGAAAAGACGAAACGTAAGGTAATAGACGTGGGTTACGAAAGATTCTTGGCCCCTGAAATTTTTTTCAATCCAGAAATAGCATCCTCGGATTTTTTGACTCCATTACCCACTGTAGTTGACCAAACCATTCAGGCCTGTCCAATAGATGTTCGTAAAGGACTTTACAACAACATTGTACTATCTGGCGGCTCTACGATGTTCAAAGATTTTGGACGTCGTCTACAGAGAGACTTAAAAGGTCTGGTCAACAACAGAATTGCATTGAGTGAAAGCCTCAGCGGAACAAGGTCCACAGGCGTTGACGTACAAGTGATTTCTCACAGGAGACAAAGGAACGCAGTGTGGTTCGGTGGCTCTTTGTTGGCACAGACAGCTGAATTTAAAGGTTATTGTCATACCAAAAAAGACTACGAGGAAATTGGGCCTGAAATTGTTAGAAATTTTAGCTTATTCAACATGGTCTAAAACCAAAAAAATTTTGAAGAGGTTGACCAGATGTATAGTGCGAATAAATTTAAAATATAAACATTAGTACTCATCTTTTCCGCTGATAATGACATTGTCAATCTTGAGAATCATCCGACAAAGTTGAGTGGCCAGAAGGATTTGCTGCTTCTTGCCAATAAAAGGATCGACAACGAATAACTCTTTCATGTTATTGGAATCATTGGACAGGCAATCGACACCAGTAGTAGACGTTTTTTCTTTTATTTGAGTGCTCTTCAGCAGGGATAGAGTCTCAATTGGGTCAAGACCGGAATTCTCAGCTAAAAGCATAGGTATTGTGTCAAGTGCTTGGGAAAAGGCACGGAACGCATATTGGTCAATGCCGTGTTGCTTATCGGCCTCTTCAGAAATCGCTACAGACATAGTCACCTCGGCGGCACCACCGCCGTAAACAACTCTGGAATCCTTGACCAAATTTCTAACGACACATAAAGAGTCATGCAAAGCTCTCTTCGCTTCTTCCACGATCATTCTATTAGACCCACGGATGAAACACGTAGCTGTTTTAGAGTTTGAACATTCCTCAATGACCAACATGCGATCTTTGGTTGTGCCAAATTCAATTTCACGTATCTTGCCGCACGTCCCTAGTTTCTCAGGTGACAAATCTTGGAAACGAGGAACAATACGTCCTTTTGTGGCGATGGCAATAAGTTCCAATTCTTGGCCCCCGACCCATCTTATGGCCGGTAGATTATTCTGCAACAACAAGTGGTTGGCTTCGTCATCAAAACCCCACTGGCAAATTGCTACATCTGCACCCGCATTTTTAACATAATCGATCATCTCCGTAAATTTGTCTTGCTCGTAAGACTGAAGTTTTTGATATTCCTCCACTGACGAAATATCCAATTTGTGTTTGGTCTTAGGTTTTGGTGGCTCGAAAGGGCATGTGAGGATTGCGAGTTTAACGCCATCTTGGCCCTCCTTGGGAATCACGGTCTTAGGCATCTGTGGATGTGAAAAATCTTTATCGAGGACAACACCTTTAATCAGCTTTGAGTCTTGCAAAGAACCACCAACACGACCCTCCAATTTAATAAGGTCAAAGTCAACGTCCTTTCTATCTAGATCCATTACGCTCGTTACGGCGTCGACGGCCATTTGTGCGAATTTATCATGATCCTTCGAAACGATTTTGGACCCCAAAGACGTCTTGGCAGCTTTGAACAAATAATCGTAGAAAGACGCTTCGTCAAGGGCCACATCATCGGCTACAGACTCCAAGTGAGCCACAGCCATTTTGGCTGCTTCATCGAATCCGTTGGCTATCTTAATTGGATGAATTCCCTTTTCGATAAGCTCTAATGCTTGATCAAGTAAAGCACTGGCTAGCACCACAACACCAGTCGTACCATCGCCAATCTCCTCATCTTGGGACTTTGAGAGCTGAACCAAAAGTTTTGCAATCTCGTTATCTAACTCCATTTGAGATAAAATAGTAGCACCATCGTTGGTAATGGTGATCTCGCCATCAGGCGAGATTAAAATCTTGTCGAGGCCTCTTGGACCTAGAGAAGTTTTTATAATCGATGCTACTGACCTGGCTGCTAGGATGTGTGACTTTTTGGCCTCCAATCCATGTTGTCTTTGCTTATTTCCTTGGTCTTTGACAATGATGAAAGGTCTACCCATTTCATCTTGAGCCATAATGGCGTTGGACATATCGGGCATTTCCATGCCTTGTTGATGCATGTGAGCCATTTATTTTCGGGGAGTTCCAGTTTATACGTGGAAGTGGCTCAATTGCTTGCAATTTTGTTACTTAAACCTTCGATTCAGTGTATAATTCATGATTCCTTCTTGCACAGGATGGCAAATTTTGCCGTTAATAATAAACTTCAATATACCGTTTTCAATGATTTTTCATAAATACATTTGTACTCTCAAAGGCCGCTTGTGAGAGCGAGCGAGTAGCTTAGCACTGCTCGAACATATAGAATGTAATAATCATCACACGTTGCATAAAGAGCGAGATCTTTCTCTTCGACCGGTTTGAAATACCCTGCCATGAACTATCCGCATTTATTGATGACTTGAACTTTTTAATGGCTATCGATAACGAAAGTATTACCGTTACGTATTCAAGGCATTAGATGGGTGAAATAGAAAAAGAAGTTGTTGTGTAGATGTCCTCTTTTATTTTTTGATCTAATATACAGTGTAACTTTTATGTACTTGACTTCTTGCTGAAAGTCGTGCAGGTCGGCCTTTCAATTGTTAGTCCTGAACCTATAACCGCACTCAGTGCAGGTGTAGAACACGGTGGCACCTTCATCGGCAGACCGCAGCTGAAGCGTGTGATAGTGCATTTCATCGTTGCCACATTTAGGACACTTCTCGCGGATTGTGGCGCCTTCTTCTAGCTCGTCCTTGCTTAGCGAGGTTTTGACCACGGATCTTTTAGATTTGAGCGCAGATGGGAAAGCATCGTCGGCAGTACGGGTCACCACTCGCAATTGCGAGAACTTCGATTTGGCGTATCCTGCTCCACATTGAGAACACACGATATCCGACCCCTCAACGGCTGAGGGGTTGTCCAGCAAATTACCACACTGTGTACAAAATATGAGGGACCCAACCACGGACATATCCAATGCTTTTTGCAGATGCTATGCTATTTAGATGTCGTTAGCTTCTTATTACAGAAGCGATGAGATGAGATGAGATGATTTGAGTTGAGCGGATATTGAAATTTTTCAATGTCGTTGGTGATGACATGTCGCGCGCTGTCGCTGAACTGGATATTTGAACCTCTGGTGCATCCATCAGTCTTTTAGCTCTCTTCTTTTTGGAAACAACTACATACCTTGAGCTGGCATCGTTTTATGAGCTTACATTTTATGAGATTCTCTACGTTATCTGAACACTAAGCATCGCAGGGTTGGATGGTTCGTTGTCGGCCATCATGAAGCTCCTCAGAACCACCATCTCAGCATTCTTTTTATTTATTTTTGTGTCCAAGATAAGTAGTCGAACCTGAATCTTTTGCCAGCATATTAGTCAATTCTTGCTCAAGTACAATGCTTATTTGTAAAGTAAAGATCTATATTTCAAGATCGGCGGTCACTAAAACTTCTTCGAGGTGGTGTCCACCAAATTTTTGGTTGAATGATAAGTATACCCTTCGTCATGCTCATCTACTTGCGAAATACGCTCTTTGTGGCTTGGGCTCTAGCGAGAATTTTGTGAACCGAAATTCCAGGGCGTGCGGCTATTGTTGGTGTTGATTATAATTCGCTGCGGGTGGCGTCTATCATTCAAAACTGCTAGGTTTTGAGAAATTGTTTTTAGTCTGATATTGAAAGTTAGTAAAGATTGAATACGACTTACGAGTTAAGGTTACTGGCAATGAAGTTCAAGTTCAATTGGTTCCTGGCTAGCTGCTTCTTTAGATCGAGTGCAATAATATAGCCTCTTCAACCACAGCAGCATCAATTCATGCGTTTTGCTGATTTTTCGAATGGCATGGCGGTTGCATAAGACGTTCAAAGTCAATAAGAAAACTCATAATGCTAGCTCCTCGTTACTAGAAGTTCTTTATGGTATTCTACTTGTCCTCGGCTATCTGAGCATGTGTACTTGCGAAGAAGTCAAATCGACTGGCTTGCTGTGTGGGTCAATTGAATCCATTCGCTCCACTATTATGAATTCGCAAATGTTTGACATTTTGGCTTAATAACGCATTACTCTTCTATTATTTGTTTAATATAGGTTGCAATGTCATGCAAACATTTCAGATGATGGATCCGTATTGGTGAGGTGGTAGAAGTATGCTGTTTTGACTTGGCCATTCTGGTGGGTGATTGTAATTGTTGTAGAAATGCTGACTTTATTTAACGCCCATGTACTCTTTCAACCTTTCTGAAGAGTTTATCATCAGATCAACAGTTTTGGGCAATCTCATCAACCATAAAGCTCTAGGGTAAGAGTAACAAAAAATGAGAGAAGTTCTTTGAGCCCATAAAATTGACCTTTAGAGTAAGATCTTTGAAATAAGAACTTCGGCTATTGATTACAGATATCTTTAAGTTCTTGTCCTGGAAATGGTCTCCCTCTATGAAGTGGAATGAAGTGGACAATACACGGGAACAAAATATCAAATGACATGGCTGATGTGCTGAATTTAAATGAAATTGAGCTGGAATAAAATGGCAATGAAAGCGATAATGCTTTGGAAGTAACGGATTTGCGCTTGTTCGTTATGGAAAATCCACTGGCTTGAAATACTCAATGAACGAATTTGCGCTGGAATGAATTGGCAATACGCTGGAATGAGACTGAGATGGAAAATCTAACAATTTAAATTGACAATACACTGGAACAAGAAATTCAATGAAACGAATAATGAGTCAAGTTGGAATTGGCAATACACTGAAATGAAATGACAATTTACCGAAACGTATTATTCAGTGAGATGGATAATGGAATGCAGTGGAATGAGGTGACCATATGCTGCAATAAACTGATGATGCGTTGAAAGGAATATGTTAAGAAATGAAATGCGCTGGAGTGAAACAATCAATCAGGTGGCTAATTCATTGGAGCTGAATACTCAATGAATTGAATAACACGCTGGAATTAAAATGCTTTGGAACGGAATAACCAAGAGATGACAACACGCTGAAATGAAGTATTTGATGAAGTGCGTTGAAGTGAATGTTCGGTGAGCTGGAAACGCGCTGAAATGTATGGATTGCAATGAAATACTCAATGAAGTGGAAATGCGCTGGAATGAAGTGGACAAGACGCAGGAGTGAAGTTTTCAATGAGCTGGAAACGCGCTGAAATGTATGGATAGTGCGTTGCAACGAAATACTCAATGAAGTGGAAATGCACCGGAATGAAGTGGACAGCACGCAGGAATGATTTATTTGACGAAATGGACAGTGCGTTGCTATGAAGTATTCAGTGAGATGGAAATGCGCTAAAAAATAAAGTATTCAGTGAAATGGGTATGAATTGGGATGAAGTGGACAACACGCTGAAATAAAAACTATGTTGAAATGTATGGAAACACGCTGCAATGAATATTCAATAAAATGGAAATGCGCTGGAACAGAATATTCGGTGAAAGATGTGTACATTGGGATGGAGTGGACAGCACGCTGGAATTAGGCGCTGGAATGAATATGCAACATGCTGCAATGAATATTCAATGAAAATGCGCTGAAAGGAAATACTCAATAAGATGAATTGGAATGAACTACTCAATGAAACGGAAATGCGCTGGAACAGAATATTCGGTGAAATATGTGTACATTGGGATGAAGTGGACCAAATGCTGACATAAAACACCCAATGAAATGGAAAAGCTCTGGAATGAAATTCTCAATGAAATGCTCTGGAATGAATATACAACATGCTGCAATGAATATTCAATGAAAATGCGCTGAAAGGAAATACTCAATAAGATGAATTGGAATGAACTACTCAATGAAATGGAAATGCACTGGAACAGAATATTCCGTGAAAGATGTGTACATTGGGATGAAGTGGACAGCACGCGGGGATTAAACACCCAACGAAATAGAAATGCGCTGGAATGAGATTCTCAGTGACATGAAAAGCGCTGGAATGAAATACTCAATGAAATGAAATGATCAATGAAATGCTCAATGAAATGCTCAATGAAATGCTCAAGGAAATGCTCAAGGAAATGCTCAATGAAATACTCAAGGAAATGCTCAATGAAATGATCAATGAAATGCTCAATGAAATTCTCAATGAAATGCTCAATGAAATACTCAAGGAAATGCTCAAGGAAATGCTCAATGAAATGATCAATGAAATGCTCAATGAAATTCTCAATGAAATGCTCAATGAAATGCTCAAGGAAATGCGCTGGAATGAATGGACAAAATGCTGCAACGACTACTCAATGAAATGCATGTCCGCTCGAATGAAAATGCGCTGCAATGAGATTCTCAGTGACATGGTAAACATTGAAATGAAGTGGACAACACGCTGGAAAAATGTTTTGACAAAGTCCTGGAACGAAATATTCAATAGTTGGCACAACCCCACTCGGAAACGAAGTATTCAAGAGTATGCGCAACGAACCCCCACTCGGGAACAAAATATTCAATAGTTGGCACAACCCCACTCTCCACTGCCGTAACGCTCATAGTAATGTGTCTCTCTCCTCCTTCTCTCCTCCTCTCCCTCCTCCTCTCCCTCCTCCTCTCCTTCGGCTTTTCCTCGGCAACTGTCACGTATGCAGGCTTTGGCCAAGACCTTCTCGCGTGATCCCGCGCCCCCCTCGTGTCTTCCTTTATCTCCCCTACGGCCCGCCCCGCTATCCGCTCCGCCGTGCCACGCGATCCCTCCTCGTCAACCGCCCCTCCCCGTTTGTCATCCTGACGAGGCGCCTGTCTGTGCGGATAACGAGGCGAAGCCCCAGGCACAACTGGCGCCTGTACGTACAGTCTGAACTAACGTTCACACGCTACCATGCGGCGCTCTTATCCACCAAGATACACTCGTCTCAGTCTTGCACTCACGTAGCTCGCATTCCACTCGCTCTCCAGATCCAAAATCCCACCAATCGCACCGTTCAAAACCGTTGAACCGTACCTCACTCCTTCTGGGCTCGAGCCTGCCGCCCATTTTGCGACCCGATTGCCAAGTCTTTTCTCGATCCATTGCTCCAGTCCCACAAGCCCTCTCGCGATCCGCAGCAATCCTGCATATCCGCGATTGCGTCATGCAGGAGGCACGAGTCCCTCTACACGGCGCGCGATTTGCAGCGACGCAGGGTGCCTGCGTCCGCATGGCAACCGGGACGGGATATGTCGCACTTGCATGCGGTGCGTCTGCATGCATGGTCGTGCATGGGATCCGGGTGTAGTTGCGCGCGGGCCGCATGTCACTTTTGTTTTCTTCGAATTTTTCGATATTCGGCGTATATGTCTATATATGCGAGGGCTTGGTTCCGTTTATTCCCATGCCGGAACCCATCAGTTTCAAGAATGTGGAAAAGAGAGTTTAAAACGGCCAAGCTATCGGGAGAAAAGCGAGGCAGCGAGTAAAGTTTTTCCAAGAGACATTCAGCAAGTGCACGGTATCGTTCATCTCCTTTGTCACCGAAGCGATCGCGAAGGCTCCTGTGCGTTTCAGAAAAATACTCTCAAGCCAGTTGGATACTCGTTTTTTTTATTTTATTTTTCATTGTTGTTGCTTCTTCTTGTTCTTCTTCAAGTCGTTTGCGAGCTTTATAACAACCACTCACACCCAGGCTACAACCCGCACTCGCCGTCGAGCTGAACTTTGTGTTGTTTTTGCCCTAGCGCCTTGTGTTCCTCTCTCCCTCACACTTTTTTTTCGGGTCCAGTCTAGTCTAGTGCTCCACCAACCACCATGCGCACCCGGCTCCAGAAACACAGCAGAAGGCTGGTCACGCTGCTGCTGGTCGCAGTGGTCGTCGAGCTCCTGTACGTGGCGACCTCGATCTATCTCGTGGACGACGACGACGGCAGGCTGCTGGGCGGTTCGAGTCTGACCTCCTGGTTTTCTTTCAATCCGCTGGGCGCGCTCACGTACCGTGCCGATCCCAACCGCATGCTCCCGGGCCTCGTGTCCGGAAGTCGTTTGCGGCTGCCCGACAAGTTGCTGGCCAGCGTGCTTCCCGAAAACCCGGAATCAGGCGCGCTGCGCGCGCCCACCGCTCGCGATCTCGTCGAGTTCTATAGGATGTGGAAGTTTGACACCGCGGTCCGCTACGTAATACCCTGCACCGCGTCCCAGACTTTTTTTGGTCGGCTCCAAAGCCCCATCAAGTCCCTCCAGGATTTGTTCCCGCGTCACGACATTGAAGCGGAGGCCATTCCTTCTCTCCCATCCACCAATTTTACCCTTAATAGCCAATTCCCACTACGAACCTACAATTATGACCCCCGGGTGGCCACCTCGGTCTACTACGACGAGCTTTTAGATTTGGTCCTCCAACAAGGCGGTGTGAAATTCCACGAAAACAAAATCACCCATCAGAAATACCCTTCCTTCAGCAACATAAGTTTGCCCTTCAACTGGTACGACTGGACCGATTCTCAAGTTCTGAACGGTTTCATCGATTTACCACAATCCGATAAACCCAAGTGCGATGAAGTTGTTCGCAAATATTACATATCTGAAAAGGTTATCGAGTACGAGCGCAAATTCGGTTACAAGCTATTTGAGCAAGATCGTGTCAAAGGTTTGGGTGCCTCAAAGTTTCAAAGCACCTCTAATCTTGCTGGTAAAGAACCGTACGTACCTCCGGAAGATTATTGCGACAACGAGCCTTATAATGTGTTGATGCCAGGATTCAAGTCCCGCGCCCCGCTCAACTTTTCAAGGCCTGAACTTTATGCATTGCAAGCCCGCGCCACCCTCTATTCATCCATGGAATCTCCAAACTCAATAACGTTTTTGAATAGAAACGGTTCTGCGATTCAAGTGAGTATTCACAATATCGAACCAATAGATTCTCAAGGTAAGCCGCAAAATATCTTATTCAATGGGTTGCTAGAACGCTACTTAGAGCGTAATGTACCAGCTTACCCGAAGATCCCAAATCAAGACATTGAATTCAAGAACATAGAGAAATTCAAAGATTTGAAACAGGAACTCTTTAACTCCCAACTTAAATCGGATTCGAAGGCTCATTCATCAGCATCATCATCATCATCATCTCTTTCATCATCTTCAACAACATCCTCAGACGTGTCTGCTGAGACTCCAGACTTGACCCCTGAGATGCCTTACTTTATAGAATTGACGGAAGACGATTTCGAATTTGACGCTAAAGCTAAGATTAGTCAGTTGGAAGCATTGCCAAAAAGATCTCGGCATCAGGATTCTTACATGGAATCCTTAAAATGCTCGATTAATACGCTGACCATGGATTTGAACAAGTATTTTTCAGAAGCTTCTCATGTTGCAGACTACGTCCACATGGGCCACCACTTCGATGCTAGGTTCTTCAGAGGCTCTGTGGAACATTCTGAAATGCGCACGCGCCTGGATGCAATCGTTCGTGCGTGGCTCAATTTCGTGCATTCCAATGGTCTCAGCTCTTGGTTATCTCATGGTACTTTGTATGGCTGGCTGTACAATGGTATGGCATTTCCTTGGGATGGTGACCACGATATGCAAATGCCTATTGTCCATCTTAACATCTTAGCAGAAAAATTCAATCAAAGTCTGATTGTTGAAGATCCAGAAATCGGAAACGGTCGGTTTTTTCTAGATGTTACCAACTCGATAACAAGTCGCACCCATGGCAACGGTAATAATAATATTGATGCGAGGTTTATTGATGTCGATTCTGGTCTTTACGTGGATATTACCGGTTTGTCCGTGTCTTCAGACGGAGTTAATTCCAGATATAAAGAACAAGCTGATGGAATACTCAAATCTAATGTGACCGGCGGATCCTTAGAATATTTTAGAGATCCTAATATCGTAAAAGGAGTCACAGACCTTTCACCACAGGAAGTGCTTTTAGAAGAGCGAAAGAGAGGAAACGTGACATTCCCGCGTATGAATCACATAAATTGGTTTGCAGGCCTAGTTAATGGTGTCCAGAACGGGCACGAAAAAGAAACACCCGAGAACCGTTACAACGTCAACAAACATATCAAAGTTTACAATTGCCGCAACAACCATTTTAGCAATCTGACAGAATTATCACCCTTAAGGCTTACATTTTTCCACGGCGCAAAGGCGTACGTCCCTAACAAAAGCATTGAATTGTTGAAGCATGAATACCATGTTCCAGCTAGTTATTCGTATTTGGAATTTGCTGACAGGGCATTCGTGCCAGATTTCCGCACTTGGTTGGATAAATCCACGCTTAAAAAAATTGCTCAAGGCCCAGGATCCCCAACCCTCGTTGATACTGAGCACCTGAAAGAGTTGAGTTATCAAGAAACTGCAGCGCTTTTCCAAAACGCCGCTGTTTTGGCTGATTCTGATGTCGAAAAAATATTCAATTTCATGTGGAATACTTTTCATATGTCCATCTTCCGTCACAAGGAGCTAGAGTTGATGTATGATGAAAGTCTTGTGGCGGATGACAAAACTAAGGCGCTAAAAGAATACGTCCGTGATAGATCTTTTACTGGGGGCTACAAAGACCCATTTCAAGAGCGTTTGGAAACGGTTGTATGGTATAATTTACTTGACAGAAGTTTGGTCTCCTATCCACGTCTTGATGAAGAGTTGAAGAAATTGAACCTAGAGAACGCAGATCGTCTCTCGGAATTAAATTCTCTCAGCGTTCAAAGGGAGTACCCGTGGGCTACCGAGGCTGGCTACCAACACCCACCTAGCATGTTTGATTTCAACCACCGCGGCAACAGGTTTTTCGCAACAGGTGAAAAGAGCGCCAACCAGGTTTTTGGTTCAGATCCCAAAGATCTAGTCACTGTCTAATCGTCACCAAAATCAAAGGAGGAGACGCAAACGTAATGAGGAGAAGAAAAACCATTAAAAAAAAAGCAGGATCGTCATACCCACCATATTACGGATAATGAGATTGCGTGCATGAGTTTCGATGAAAGAGATACCGATACTGAATCAATGGATCTGCACAACTACTACAAGCTGTAGCAAATTTCGGAATCTCGATGTTTGCATTCAGGGGAAGCACAAGCAGATAATCCCAAAAAAAATCATACAACATAACAAGAATTTTCCCTTTTTGCATGTTTCAACAATTTTGTTTGATACAATTTTTTTACTTCTAACTTAAATGTTCATTCATAGCTTTTAATATTTTACAGCAATAGCCCTATACAAACACTGTCATGAATACGAACGTCTTGCTCCGCCATAACTCAAAGTTCTGCTTCAGTTCATTGCTTACAATTTCCCTTGGCGCAAATTGTAGTTCAGCAGTCTAAGTACTTATCACGACTTTTCATGTATAACGTAAGTGTATGCTCTAGTTTTGATATATGTTTGTGTTGAATATAATATATTCATCTTTTTTTCGTCAGTGTTAACAGAGTTCGAATAAATGTTGATTTCCAATGTCTTTAATATTGTCTAAATTACCGCTAACTGAAGAGCTGATACCTTAACAAAGTCCTGATTGCTCTTTCACCATGAGTCAATCACTGAAGCGCCTAAAAGTAAAGCTGAGGATCGCAGTGGTACAACTGAATCCTAGAATTGGTCATGTAGACCAAACGTTGGCTAGAATAAACTCAATCGTGTCGCGCATAGAGCGATATCGTCCTGATATCGTGGTATTTCCTGAGTTTGCACTTTCAGGTTACAGCTTCCATTCGCGTTCGCACATTGAACCGTATTTGAGTCAACCGACAAACGGTCCGGCCTGGGATATATGCCAGCGCATTTCTAAACGTCTCTCATGTATAACAGTGATGGGTTACCCGGAGATTGTGAGAGAATCTTCTCAGAAGGCATACAATTCGGCCATAGTTGTGAACGCAAATGGCGAGCTAGTCTTCAACTACCGAAAGGCTTTCCTGTATTATACAGAAGAGGAGTGGGGGTGTTCTGAAAATCCAGCTGGTTTCCAAACTTTCGATCTCCCCTTTTACCAAAAGGCATGTGACTCTGACGGCCGATTATACGACGTCAGTTTGAAAAGCGCAATTGGTATTTGTATGGATCTTAGTCCATATAAATTCCAAGCGCCTTTTTACGATTTCGAGTTCTCAAGCTTTCACTCCGAGCACTCGACTGAGCTGATTCTTTTTCCGATGGCATGGCTTCATTCTATATCTGCGACTCGAGAGTCGAAAAATCCTGAGCAGCAGAAAAAAGAGATCGCGCAATCTCAGCAAAGTCTCGGCTTTCAGTCTCACGGATCCCAAGGTGAATACCAGCTGGACATTTTGTTGAATGATGGAACCTGTATTAAAGAGTCGCCCAGTGCTGTCACGTGTGACTTGCCAGATGTCCAGGTGAAGTCGGCGTTCTCGCATCCAGCAGAACCAGACCTGACAAATGTTGACTATTGGATTCTTCGCTTTATGCCGCTTCTAGCGTACAGGCAGCGTAAGAACTGGTTTTCGGGCGGACTTTTAGCTACAGTTTTGAAAAAGTTCCAAGAAATACGAACAACGTATATGGGAGCCTCGCTAGAGAAACCTTGGTCATTTGAACACAAAAATACTGTAGCAGTTATGTGCAATCGTTGTGGCGTTGAAGATGGAACGACCGTTTACGCGGGGTCTTCTAGTGTTTTCAAATTTAATGGAAAGTACGGAAATTTCGAGGAAGAGTTGGACAGCTCTAATAGAAGCGTTGAGGTTTTGGGAAGTTTAGGTAAGGGATATGAAGGAGTTCTCCTAAGAGATGTCGAAATAGAGGTACTGCGTGAAGTTGATGATAAAGCTATTGCAATTGTTCCAGAAAGAACATGAACTATGTATTAAATTTTACGAGCGGAAAACGGATATCAGCGTAGAGCTATTAAATCAAACTTTTATTTCGGTACACTATGTCCCTATTGGTAACATGGATAACGACTCGGCTAAAAAAGTTCTGGATCTTCCTTGAAAACGTCATTAGAATTAAAACCGCCATTCACGACATTGAAATCATCGAGATCCAGTTTGATTTCTGAACTTGAATCAGCTTTGTAGAAGGGCAATGACTTATTGGCCAGCAGTAAGTTCCATGCGTCTATTTTCTCGGCCTTCGCCAAATCAACGAACTGGAGATCGTCCTGATTGAAGTTCTCTTCTTTTGACACCTCACGCCACCTCATTTTTTGCAAGTAGCTGATATACGGATCTGTCATTATAGGTTTGATTTTTGATCCAAGGTCCGATCTGAGTCGTGTGAGCAAATACTCTTTCTCAGTAATATTGTGATTTTGTGAAAAGTGCAGTTCAATTTCTTTCAAACGATAAGTGCTCATCTCTTTACTACTGTAGATGGTTGAAAGAAAATCAGCCTCATTCGAGCTCGCTGCATTTTTTACCAGAATGGCTATGTCACTCAGGTTAAAATTACTAACAGGAGTTTTAATACTTTCTAATTCTTGAATGCGCCCGTTAGTATTCATCAACTTTCTTAGAAGCGACACGGGTATCCATGTTCTAAGGCCAGGAACGAAGGATTTGGCTTGAAATGCAATAGCGCTCATTTTCATGGGTACTTGATACTCTCTACGCAAGGCGCTGATATACTTAGCAGGAACCAAGGCGGAGACACCGTGGAATTTTGTTGCTATTAGGGGTGAAATCATATCAAAGTGGACAAAGTGGTGATTGCGGCAGTTAAAAAGGCTAAGCTCATAATTCAAGTTGTACCGCTGTTCCACAGAATAATATTTTGAGGGCGATTTGTCACCTGGGAATTGATCATTATATTTCGCGATCATAGTTTTCACCCGTTTCTTGTCGTCTTCACTATATGAATCACTTTCCTCAACCTTGTTATAAAGAACTTGAAGAGGCACGTCGGTCTTATTAAATATCAAGTTGGGATCACGATGCTTTATGTCGAGACCAACTTTGTCTTTATTGGCATTGAAGAAAGCTTTGTCTCTTACAGATAGCATTGCGGAGGAGACGCTAAGGGCAGTGATATCAATATAAAGCCCCGAGTCAATGTCAATGAATCTGGCATCGATGTTATTGTCTCCGTTTCCTTGAATACGAGTAGTTATTGAGCTTCCGATGTCCAAAAGGAACCTGCCATTTCCTTCCCGTGGATCTTCAAGCACTAACGTCTGATTGAAGTGCTGTGCTAAGATATGCAAATGCCTAATAGGCATCTGCATATCAAAATCATTATCCCATGGAAAGGCTTCTCCGTTGTAAAGATATCCATAAAGCGATCCGTGAGCCAGCCAGCATATCAAGCTATTGGCTTTTAAGAATTTTTGGAAAGTTACCATCATAGAGTTTAATCGCAATTGGCTCTCATGTACATCGCGAAAAATTGCCCCGTTGAAAAATCTTGCATCATGGTGTCTTCCTAGAGCCAAAAAGTCTTGGAGTCCTCCAGGCTCATTGAAATATTTGGGCGCAAATGCGAAATGAGTCTGCGTAGAAAATTCCAAACTCTCCAGGTATGATTGTTCATGAGCATTCAGCGGCTTACGTTGATTTTTCAACTCTTGGATTCGAGCCAGTGCGTCAAATTCGAAATCTGACTTTTTTAAATTTGTGCTATATTTTTCGAACGCGTTATGCTCGTTATCTTGTAAGCCTTCAATGCGAACTTGATGTAAATTTGAGGATTCGCTTTTAGTAAATTTCTTGAATTCTTTGACGTAATCGAACGTAAAATCTTGTTTTACGCCAGTTCTCTGTTTAACGTAGTTGTTGAGTAAACCGGATTGTGCCAAATTCTGGCGCGATGTTTGATCCACTATAAATTGCCAAGAATATGTGTCCCCATTCAATATAGTGAGCGACAATGGGCTATTTGAAGCATGCAAGAGGTAATTTCTAGCTTGGAATCTGTAGACCTCCGGCCTCACCTGGTCCTTCAAAGCAGTAGCAACAATGCCGATAGAGTATCCATGTGAGTCATTGCTCCCCGCTGAATTCAGACTTTTGGTTGTATCTTCTACCACGCACGAGCTATTTGCGCGCTGAAACATGTCACGAAGTTGATCAGACTGGAGCTCAGTATTATGGTTATAGTACTCTCTATCGATGTCAAACAAAGTCTCCCCTAATTCGTCCTCTATCTGCGAAAGTAAGGATCCATTGAAGTGATGCCCAAACAGGAAGTCGCAGGTAAGGGTTGTGTCTTGCAAAGAGATGAGCTTGTTATAATCGCCAAAATCTGCCCAATCATACCACGAAAATGGCAAGAGGACCGACGGATCCTGGCTCTGCGTAAAGAAGTCTGCCAAGACGCTCCAGACCAGCCGGGGATCCGAGCTATAAAACTGCAAATCCTCCACCTTTTTTATTTTTTCGCCTTTATGTGGTCCAACTTGCACGGTCAGCAAGTCCTGTTGCAGCTTGTAAGATGACGGGTACTGGAATGTGGTATCGTACCATATAGTCCGGTATAACTGTGCCACGTAACCAGGATTATGTTCATCACTTGCAGATAAATTGCTGAGGCCGAGCTGCTCAAAACTCAGTGCCGACAAATCGTACCCCGAGCCATACAGTGATGCTAGCAAGAAGATGCTAGCGATCAACCATATAGCCAGTCCTATCATACTCAAATACTGTCTGTTTTTATTCCGCATTTTAGAAAGCGTCATTTGTCGTTTCAGCCAATGCCCCATTCTGCCCCCGAATACCCGCATAGACGAGTTCTGGAAAGCTCCTACGAAATACCAGAAGTCCCCCTGTCTAGCTCCGCTCGTTACAGATGTCTCACCTTCCCTGTCAAGACTCTGTGCTATTGCTGAGATTTATACTCTAGAACCTGACTTCCATTATACTTCAAAACACGATTTTCGGATACAAGCGAGGATAAGCCATTTTTCTGCGCCAAGAAGAATATGACCTTGACAACCACATAGATGTTAAGAAAAAGCTGTGGAAAGTTCCGGCCTTTGGTGAATACCGACATGTGAGAAATTTTTTTCTTGGCGAAAAAGCTGTCGTTTGCTGAAGCAGACAAAACCGAATCAGGAAAAGGTTCATACGTCTTCAATTTTCGGCAGGCATTGATAACCGTCGTGATTGTGTTAGAACATATGACAATGACCCGGATAGCGTTCAACACAAAATGACAATCCTTCGGAAAATGGTGGTGTAAAAGTGCTTCAGCTTTGTTTCAGCAATCGCGTGTTTGTTAGTTGTAGAATGTAGTAGTTGTCAAGGAGTAAGGAAGGCACGGGAGTGGCGCAAGTGCAGCGTGGCTTTGCTTGCTTGGAAATTTCGCAGGAAATTTTCTGGTTCAGTGGACGCGCGCCTCAGCAGATTGAATTATGGTTGGTGGCCGACACAGTGAACTGCACCCGGGACTAATTTAGGTTTTTTTGACTTTGCAGGATGGTACAGGTCAGTGAGGTAAATCAATTCTTGATTGTTTGGCATCGGGTAGTGAGGTGAATACAAATTTTTTGTAGTTTGTCGTTAAGTAGCGCGGTGAATCGGTTCTTGATTGATCGGCGTCTTTTAGTGAGATAAAGCGATTCTTGGTTGACCTATGTCAGGGAGTGAAATGAATTAATTCGTGTTTGATCGATGTCTGGCAATTTTGCTTGCATTAATCCACATGACTCGTTTTTCTGGCTCGGAACTGCATCAACCTGAACCATCGCCGCTTTTGTTTTAGCATCCCCATTTCTGATTGTCACTCCATAAAGCTCTCGCAGTGCAGAGCTCCCTTAGTTTATGGATTTTTTGTAACTTACTCAAGTCGTGATGATTGTAAGCTGTTTGTTTTGTTGCTTCTTGAACTGATTAGAGTGCTTTACGTCTCTAAATGCTCTCTGGTCAACATACCTGACATGCTGGCGTGCTCTGTCGTGCACACACCGTCTTTCCGTTTAATTTTAAAATCGGTTCCTGGATGGAGCAACGCAATACCTGTATAACGAACGCGTAAGACGTACTGTCTGAACAAGGAGCCTTTCAAACACTTGAAACACATTCATATTACATGGACACTACAACTATTCTAAAGATAGCATGTTAAGAAACGTCTATCTTGCGGGTTTGTTTTGATGAGATGTAATTTGTAGCCGCCAGGCCACAGGATTTTGAAAATTCATTAGACGCGTAGTAAATAAGACTGCAGAGGCCTTTACAATAAAGTCACAGAGAAGAAACAAAGAATCAAGACCATCGAGTATTCTCCGTAACCATCAAAGCTAGCGACTCAGTTGCATACTCGAAGTAGCTCCATATATGCAAATCAGCAGCTAACCTATTCCTCAGCTGGCTCAATAACCGGTATTCCGAATTATAATACATAATAAACACTCATACTATGGAGAAAAAAAGATGGCAGTGTTAGCTATCCGTGTTCGTATCCGAATTTGTCGATTTCTTGTGGTTCGCGTAGCTAAAATATTTCGTCCTAAACCAATCGTCCTTTCGATTGTTTTTCAATCTACCTCCCACAACCCGTGCTCTCCGCAAGTCTCTTGCGATTGTTGTCTGTTTTTTTTTTTGAGTTTTAATTCCTACCTTGCTTCCTTTAGTTGTTTCTGTTGGCTTCAGATTCCAATTTCATAACCTCTGGGTCAATCGAAATCCCAGAATTGCGCAATTGACGCTTGAGAATGTCCACTTGCTTGAATGCATTTCCAAGCTCCAATTGTAGGCTTTCGTTGGATTTGGTCAAAGTGCTCACTTGTTGTTCGCTGAGGAGTTTTTGCAAAGTCCATTTTTCAATGTTGGCATTTTCCGTGTCCCGCAGTTTTTGGATATACTCTGCTGCCCGCAACAAGATTGAAGCCTTACTGGATTCTTTGACCGGCAGTAAATCGCTGAGCTTGTTGATGGCGCTGTTGATATTTTCGCGACGACGTCTTTCGACCTCTTTGTGAGAATCCTTACGCTGTTGGCGCCATTCGTCGGACCCGGTCACGGGCACGGGCTTGCGACCTCTGCGGGCAGCGGCAGCGGCACTGCCACCACTCCTGCCATCGTCATCATCGTCTTTCATCGACGATGCGCTTTCGTCGTCTTCGTCCTCTGCCTTAGGGTCGTGAGGATTGTGATGGTGCGGAAGCTGATGGTGGTGGTGTTGGTGCTGTAGCTCGTTGTTGGGATCCTCCTGGGCGTTCATGAGACCGCCGTAAACGGCGGCAGCCGCGGCCGCGGCCGCCGCAGTGTTTTCCTGGTCCTCGTCCTCATCCTGATGGTGGTGGTGGTGATGGTGGTGGTGCAGGTGCCCAGCGGAATGGCCGTTGTCGTCTTCGTCGCCCGAGTTGGGGTCCTGCTTCTCCTTCAGCAGCTCGGCGTCAATGTTGCTCTGCTCCGCGGCCTCCGCACGTTGCCGCTTGGCGAGCTCCTCGTTGCTGACCTCTACGTCGTTGGGTAGTAGTCTCTTGGCCATCTTAAAATCTTCCAGTGTCTTGTCGATGTCGCTGTTGTAGCTGTCGTTCAAACGTGTTTTTCACGTGTGGCTCTTGTTACGCTGTTCTGGCGCGTGTGTTGATGTTCTTCAAACTTGTTACACCTTTCTCTCGTGCACGCTTTCGAAACTACACTCGTGTTTTCCACACTGTTTTAGTTGTGATTGTTTTCAGGTGAGAATTGTATGAAAGTCATGTTATGTGTTTTTTGTTAGTTCACACGTTTTTTTTTCCAGGAGAGGAAAAAAGATAAAAAAAAACAATATCAAAAATGACGAAATTTCGACCATGGGAAGGGTAATCTTTGCGTGCACAGTGATCAGGTATGATGTCGCTGTGTACGTCTAGACGATAGGGTAACTGTGTTTGTTTATGGCACGTGAGTTTAACGTGCTATAGTTTTTTCTGCTCGTTGGGTGGTGATTCGAGCTTTGAGTCATCAACGGGGCACAAAATGACTGGCGTTAGCCGCTTTAGCTCGATCTGTTAACTTGGCATGGCGCTGGACGCCTATGCCAGTATAAACACGCTTCCCCTTCTTTGTAATGGTGCACAACTATACAGAAAAATTAGTCAACTCCGCGTCTCACTGCATTATTCAAATTCTCATCCAGATATTTACGAAATGTTACAAAATATAGAAAAGCCTCATCATATAGTGGCTTGCCTTTCTATGTGTCTTTGAGACTTTTTTTTTCTTTTGCCCCGACGCTTAGTCGAAGATCATCACATATTTGTATTATTCTTGTCCATTATTTCTCCAGCTCGCCTAACGATAGTTTCTCCATGCTCTTTTCACCTGCTGACTCGTCCCCTACTCTCTCAGTCTTCCCGCTTGACTCCACGCCACTACCGTTTTCTTCAATTACCTTTTCTTCGTTTAGTGTCGGTAGTGATTCGCCTCCCATTGCCTGCGCTCCCCCAGCAGGTGGAACTTCTGCAATCGACAGCATCGACTTGGACTTGTTCTTGTTGTTTTGAACCAAGAATGGATTTGAGGTATGGGTCAAGTCTTCTTCTGACGTTCTGGCAGAAGGTGGGGTTGCCAAAATGGAGTTTTCATTATTACTTTCGTAGCTTGAATTTCTCAACTCGGGCATCTTGGGTACTACTACAGACGACTCGTGAGCGTTTGCTGATATTGAGGCCCACCATGGATCCGCCACGATATCATCAATGGTGTATCTTGTCTTGGCATCTGGATCGGCTAGTCTCCAAGCGACTCTTGACGCATTAGTATTTTGGAATTCGCGTCCAAATTGAAACTCACTGCCGGGTCCGGATTTGTAAGTACCAGGTTTCCTAAATTGTGGGTTGTTGTGATCTACAAAATTGTCGTAAGCCAAAACGTAGGACCTAAATCTAGAATCCGTCTTGTAGGCCTCCATGAACGGCGTAGACTGGTACACCAAAGTGAACAACAATACACCCAATGCCCAGCAGTCCATCTTGTATGCATCGTACGGCTTCAGATCTTGCTTTGTAGCATTATCGTCATTGAAGCACATGACCTCGGGCGATGTATAAGGTGGCGATCCAACATAAGTATCAAATAACTTTACAGGACTTTCCAAGTCATCTGGGTTTTCATGTCCCCATTCGGAAATACCAAAATCCGTCAACTTGGCCAATCCTTCGTTAGTTATCAAAACGTTTTCGGGCTTGATGTCTCGATGTACAATTCCTTGGCTATGAATAAACTTTATACCTTCAACAACTTGTCTCCAGTATTCGAATTTTTCACTTAGAGGTCTCTTCTTCCAATTAGGCTTTGTGATTAAACTGTACAAATCACCCCCCGTACAATACTCCATTACGAAAGCCCAACCTCTTGTCATAAACGTTGTTGTAGAAACCTTTACCAAATAGAAAGTATTGGCAATGTGAGGATTCTTGCTCAATCGTTTGGCCATAATAAATTCCTTGGAACAGCGCTGGTAAAAATGATCTGGCTTTTCATTCCTTAGCAATTTGAACTTCTTCAACGCATACAGTTCCTTCTTGTGAAATGCTGATCGAACTGTACGGACATCGCTCGAGCCACCTGAACCTAGGTTCAAATCGTCTGCTGAGTTTTTCTCCGGGTACGCGAAATTGTCCGCCAATTGCACACTGTACTGCTTGTAACCTTCCGGCAGGTACTCGTTTGGGTCTTTCAAGGGTATGGGCAATAGTGGGAGTTCGTCCTTCCCGTCGTGCAAGTAGAAAGACAAATCATGCTGAGAGCTCGAAGTATTATTCTTTGAAAGAGTACCATATGGATTATAGATCATGTTAGACTCATTGGAAGATGTTTTGCGCGATATCGGGTTCGAGCCGTTGATGTAAGGTTGCCTTGGCGCAGCAATGTCGGAACCTTTACCGAGAGCGCTAAAGGGCGAATCAAACACATTGCTTCGCGACGTGATGAAGGGATTGACGTTGTGTCCCTTGGAATTGTGGATTGTTACCGAGGACGAACTCTGGTGCAAGTTCTTTGGGTTCGGCGAGGTCTGATGCTGTTGATGATACGGATGCTGTTGGTTTGCCTGGTTATGATGTGGGTGCATGCGCTGCAAGAAACTAGAGCTTCTATTGCGGGTCTTCTGGTCCGAATTGAGTGGAGGACCGTGCGGCGAACTAGAGCCTGCCGCGTGTCGAGAGCGATCGACCATTTCGTGGTGCGACTGAGATCTGTGGAATATTTTCCTCAGTGGATTCATGCTTTTCACAGAAACACTGCGGTTGAGGTTTTTCGGTTTGGACTCTTGCTGTTGCGCTCTTGAGACCGGTTTGGAGACCGGACTCCTTTCTTTGCCCGCCAAGTTCCGACGATCGCCATTTTCTTCTTTTGCACTGTTCCTAGCCACAGAGTTCTGCGCGGCAGCGGTACCGGAACCAGCTTCAGAACGATCCTTGACAGGTTCCATTGCAATCTAGCGGCACCTTAGGTCGATAGTTTTTAGGCGATTGAGCACGGCTCAAATTAGTTCTTTCTGACAACTGATAAACCGCTTTCAAGGTTCAAACAGACAGCCAAGCCTAAATTCAACTTTCAATTACTAGGTAAGCCCCAGACTCAAGCAAAACGTTTAAAACTCGTCTCTTACAACCACTTTTTAGTTATCTGGTTAGTTTCTTATAACTCAAGCAGTACTTCAATAAAGGCATTAACGGAAGCACGGGCCACTAACTCTGAAAAAAAGACCCCGTTTTCGTCTTACACGATTTAGAAACGAGAGGTTGACACGTGAATGAGGCGTGGGAAGTTCAAATCTTTGAAGGAAGTTACTACATTAGGGTCAGTCGACCACCAACTTGGTTGGAGGCTTCTCCTGAAGGCATATTAGCGTCCCGATCGCTGGAGAATAGTCTATAAATTTGCGTCAATTTTTGGAATTCGCCGGGCGAAATTGAAGGCTTTGTATCGTGGCAAGCCTTTTGAAAATCACCGCGTGTGATAATGGGCGGTACCACTTCGATTTCTTTTGACGCGACTAGATCATCTTTGGAGGCGTAGCGTTCTTTGACACGAGCGAGAAATTTTTGAGACGCTGTCGAAGAGTTCGGCGGCATGGCGTGAAAATACTCGAAATCAACCGGGTCGCCTTTAGTTTCTTTTGGGTCCATATCAACAGCTCCGGAGGCCATTTTCCTGTGTACGCTCTTCAAATAAGCATTGTAACACAAACCCTGTAAATCTGCTCCTGACATGCCTTCCGTGGTCTCTGCCAATTCTTCGAGATTACAGTCTGAATCCAGAGACATGTTGCCGCTCGTAACAACGGCTTTCAGAATTTCTAATCTATCGGGCGTGGTAGGCAAGCCGCACAGGACACTCTTGTCGAGTCTGCCAGGTCTCAAAAGTGCCGAGTCAATTAGATCAGGCCTGCTGGTTGCCGCTAGAACGTAAACGCCCTCAAGGCCCTCGGCACCATCCATCTGCGTCAACATTTGATTTACCACTCGGTCCGTAACACCGATGGAATCGTGTCCTCTCTTTGGGGCGACTGAGTCGAATTCATCAAAAAATAGTATGCAAGGCCTGGCTGCCTGTGCCCGTTCAAAACATTCCCGAACACTCTGCTCGCTTGCGCCAATATACTTGTTTAAGATCTCAGGACCCTTTATAGAGATAAAGTTCAACCCACAATGCTGCGCTACTGCACTCGCAAGCATTGTCTTCCCACATCCGGGATATCCATACAGTAAAATGCCTGAACGCAATCGTAAAGGGCACTTGGCGAAAATCGGTGCGTATTTGGTCGGCCACTCTAGAGTCTCTAACAGTAATTCTTTTGCCTTGTGCATAGCACCCACACTGGACCACCTGACGCCTGTGTCTTTTTGTAACTTGATTCCTCGCAGAGAGGAAGGTGTAAAATCGGCAACGGCACGTTCAAATGTTTCTCTCGTGAGCGGAGCGGATAGATTGTCTTGATCACATAAGTTTTCACATAACAGTTTTTCAGTCAGCAGGAGAAGATCTTGTGGAGAGTGTCCCTCAGTCTCAATCGCTATCGTAGAGTCGTCCAGCTCTCCTGAAAGTACTAATGACCTCTGCCTCAGAAAATGAGCAATAAGATCACAGCGCTGATCTCTTTGGGGAGCTTGCAATTGCCAATAATTTCCAATTGCATGCTTGCTAAAAAGTACCTGATTCATCTTATCGCGTGTTTCGGCAGTCAACAGAAGGCGAACGCGATCCGAGCTTTTGGCAGACAGCCGACTAAGGTACTGTATTAACACTTGACACAATTTAGTTGACACATCCGCGACACTGCTGCGGGATTGACTTTCATCTTCACTTTTATTTTGTGGAAACAAAATTTCTGCATTGTCCAGAATCAATAGCGATGGTCCATACCAATAGCTTGAAGCTATCAATTGCTGCAAAGTTTGTTTCATCTTCGTGAAGTTGGAATTTTCCATGAATTTTTCGCAGTCAATATATTTCACATTAACCGATGTACTTTGCTCTATTTGGGCTTTGATTTCTTTGACTAGTATTGTCTTCCCCATGCCACTGGACCCGGTGATAAGCGAAATGGATGAAGATGTAAAGGGAAGCGTCAAATAATGTATGATTTTATCTATCATTTCTTTCATACCAACAGGGTGGACAATGTCTTCCGCGGGTTTAGTAAACGCTTTCCTTGACAATTTGACCGAAGTATCCATTGGCCTGTATTCAATATCGTTATTTCTCCAATCATAAAACTGTACGTGTTCCCCATTTTGTGACACCAATTCAATATACGCTTGAGCTTGGGGGAGATATAATCTATCTGTGAGCACTGTCCCAATCATCAACATGTTTAAACTTTGCATCACAGAGTCCTGTAAGCTTGCTCTCCGGCCGTTCAAAGCCAGCTTCGTCTCGTTCTTTGATTGGTCGACTGGATAGATGAAGACAGTTGGAGCTTCATCACTAGCTTGACCGTCAACGTACTCAACTTTTAGCTTATGGCCACTTTCCGGGCTGACACCCAAGGAAGCCCAAGTAAGACTCGACAAAGCAGCATGGGTACTTGATACGGTGTCGTCACTAACAACTGCAACTGCAATTCTTTCAGCACAGCTAGTGAGTGATGCATCAGCTGAATGGTTATCCGCGACTTTGTTTTCTATCGGGTTTTTCAGAATAGAGACCAATGCCAAGGAAGATATCGCGTCTGAAACACCCATTGTAAAGCCCTCGAGCCTCTCTGTGTGACCAGTAGTTCGTAATAATCTTGCTTTGTGAACGGAGAAGGCTTCTTCATGCCTCTTCGGTGTTCCATTGACGAGTCTCGACCTATTCAACATGGGGGCTACCATAACAAGTGTATCTGTAGTGATCCTGGCTGCGCCTTGGAATTGCGGAATGATCTTTTGGATTTTGAACTTAGCCACCGTTTGCTCGACGTAGCAGATCAGTAGTTCGTCTTGGACCACTATTCTCGTTTGAAAGAGCATCTCATTTTGAAGAAACCTCGCATTTCCATCAATAATCTCCCAATCATCGCTCGACTGTGGTTCTATATACACTTCTGTAGCTATAAGCGATCCATCAAAGTGTCTGATTTTCAAGTCTACAGCATTCCCTTCCCTTACGTTATAAGCTGCGGCCAAAATGGGATTGATTTCTACGCAGCCTTGTCCATTGAGAGCCTGGGAAGATTCGAAACCGTCCCACCCAACATAGATTTCACTCTCCTCCCTTTGAATAGCGATACCGTATTCATGAACGGGAATCGATGTGTTCTCCAGCACTTGAACAATTGCACTAGGAAGCCTCACGAAATTACCACGAATTCGATCCGAGAAACTTATTCTTATCGATTGAAACAAAAGCTCACCATCTTGAACCATCACACGTAGAAACTTCTCTTATCGGGTACTCCGCCCTATTTTGAGTTTCAATTGAGGATTTACTTAACGGAAGATGAACAAATTCATGAATCAGAAAAAGAGTGCGATAGTCCTGGAGAGAAAGATCAAGCTCAAAAAGGCTAAGAAGACTAATCGTAAACCCGGGTATAACTTTGCTAGCCTCCAATCCAGACAATGTCAATTAAGTTTGTAATATGTTTGAACAAGCAGGGTGTTCTTCGGCTGATCAGAGTTTTCGAGCCGTTCCCTGGCGATGCCGCTAGTAACCAGTCCACAATTGCGCAGATATACAAACTGATATCATCAAGAGATCATAAACACCAGAGTAATTTCGTTGAGTTTTCAGACTCAACTAAGCTCGTATATAGGAGATATGCGGGGCTTTACTTTGTACTTGGAGTAGAGTTACAGGATGAAGAGTTGATATACCTTTCTCATATACATTTGTTCGTAGAGGTGCTTGACGCCTTTTTCGGCAACGTTTGCGAGCTGGACATCGTCTTCAATTTCCATAAAGCATACATGATACTCGACGAACTCATAATTGGTGGCGAGATCCAAGAGACCTCGAAAGACGTTATACTAGAACGAATCAGTTATCTGGATAGACTAAATTAAGCGTTTCAAAAGTATATAAACTCATTAACATCTGCGTGTCCTTGAATGTAATCGCTGGTCACTGCCCTTACCAATTGATGCACTTCTTCTATTGTTTTGTGTGTTGTGTCCAAAAACTTGATGTGTTTGCTCTTGTAATCAGGATCTTCTAGAGTGTCAAATATGGCGGCGAACTGACCGCGAACTTTATCCTGGAAATCTGTACACTCATAACGTTCCTCTCCAAAACCTTGTCGTAGTTCGCTGTCGCTATTGGTGAGAAATAGGGTTAAGTCAGGCTTTAGAAGACCCTTGTCTGGTTGTAAGCACCAATTCAAATCCATACCTTTGGTGTCTTTAGCGGCAGAGTATGCAACCCCAGAATAAACATACCGGTCCATCACTACGTGCTGACCTTTGAGCAGACTTCTTTTCATACTTTCGGCAATCTCCCATCTGTTGGCGGAGAAGAGCAAGTGAATGGCTTGGTCAGGTAGAAGAAACTCAGGATTTGTAAGGTATTGGTCAATCAAACCGCCAATTTGGGTGGATCTTTCGGGAAACTTGACAAGCAAGGCATTGTCGCCCAAGCTTTTCACAAGCTTCTCAGTTTGTGTGCTCTTGCCAGTTCTATCAAGACCTTCTATCAAGATTAGTTTACCGCGGGCCATTTTTAGTTCCAAAAGTAGCTTTGGAAATAGCTATAAAGCTTCAATGTTCAGCTTTGTTTTTAAACAATAAAAATACCAAAAGTTTGAGCGCAGCAACAAAAGCAGATTGGTCCCTCGAATCGAGCAGGAGAACGTATACTACCTTCCACTCGTATGCGTAGCCGCTGGATGAGGCGAAGGTTTTTAAAAGAACAGATGTCCTTTCGATATATTAGGTAGGGGTTAGGTAGCCTTCAACAAGTTCTCTCGGTGGCCAAGTTGGTTTAAGGCGCAAGACTGTAATTTAAAAGTAATCTTGATATCGGGCGTTCGAATCGCCCCCGGGAGATTTTTTTTGAAAAATGTTTTTTGGAGCCCGCGAAATTTCGGACTTTTACAGCGCCCTCAGCGTATTTTGAAAACAAATTCTTGTTCTTTCAATGTTCACATTACTTATTCGTTACTCTACGTGCGGTTCTTTATTCTATCATTTAGGCACTAACTTTTGAACCCTCAACGGCATAGGTAGGAGGAGGCCCACCTTCCCCACCCAGGCGGGTAGTTTACTCCATTACGACATCTTGCGGCTCCGGAGTTTCGACCAGCGTTTTCCCGTCGCTCACGCCCCCGTATTCGCTATCATCAAACTCCTCCTCCGCATCCATGTCGTACAGACAGTAATTCACTGATGTGATGTTGTCCAGACTAAGTCTGGTGTTGTAGCCGCCATTGATCAACGAGGAACCATAGCCTTTCAGAATGTAGTCTTCAATTTCAACGTATGGTGACGAGTCATTAGATTCGCAAGTGTTTTGACGTGAGTTCATAGCTATAGCCTCTAACGTGTCGTCTATCAGTGGAAACGACTCCCGCCTGCTGGAAAAATCTTGCTCACGTAGTTGCGACTCGCCAGTTTTCTTTTGTCTTTTTGAATCGTGCTGAATCGGAGTGGGTTCATTGTCATATTGTAGATCTCTCTTCAAGCCATTCCCAGCGGTACTTCCGCCGATAAATCTCTCGTTTTCGAACGACTGAAACATGACCTGAAATCTCAAATGGCCAGCTTTACACAGATATATTCAAATAAACCTATGGCTACAATCGAGGAACCACACGGTTTTATCTCTCTCCCACAAATACTGTAATGAGGTTAATGCAATGCCTGACGCTTAGAATGAGACTACTTTCTAAATCGTAGTATTTTTCGTTCAGAAAGATGTGACATTTTTTTCATGAATGTTCGAAAAATGACGAAGAGCCATTATTACATATCTATCGCTACAATTTCGAATTAGGGCTCTATAAGAACTTCAACCACTACCTATGGATCACCTGCAAAGCCTAGAAAGGAGCCTCCCGCCAGAAAGTGCAGTGGATGATCAGAACATTGACAAACTGAATCAACAAGTCACCCAAGAATTCAAAATAGCCGCCAATGCCGTCACGAATCTATATCGGCTATCCTCAGAACGAAGCTCGCTCAACAGGCATATGGGGTATGTAGATTGTCTAGATGATGTCATGGAACTATTGGACAAAGGATTCTCCGTGCACGACTTGGCCAAATGGTGTAAGGATCGCAAGCAAGAAAAAGTTGGAAAGGGAACTTTACAAAAAGCAAACGCCTCCGAGATAGACCTCAAATCGACAAGAAACAGCACAAGCCGTGATACGTCTAGTATCACCAGTCCAACCTTTCGTCTATCACGGCCAATAATGTCAGTGGAACGAGGTTCTAAACGCTGTGTGAAACCTCAACTCACAGAGCGATTTGCACAGCAAAGAGGTAACGCGCCAATCCCCGGTGATGCCAAACGCAAAACCAAGAAGGTAAAACCGAAAGTTAACGAGCTTGTTATTCTGGAATCTTCGCAAACCTTCCACGTTACGAAGCCAAAATGAGCAGGAATCATCGTGTTGTGCGTTAATTATTCGGGAGACACGTTGAAAGTAAGAGCTGCTAATCGAAATCTAGCAGCACGAGAAGTAGTTTGCCGAATATCTCGCAGAATCACGCTCAGTACTAAGATTGAGCGTTTTAATATTATTCGGCGGTTTGTTTTTTTAAAAGGGTATGGGGTTTGCATTCATTGCCTTGGGTGGAGAACGTGGTGTTGTTCAAGGAGGCTTACGCTTAGTTTACTAGTCATATTTGAGAAGCTAGGAAGTTGGAATAGATTATGCAAGTTGTATCTTAAGCAGCTTGCACCACTTAGATCATTCTTTAACGATACTGGTACTCGAATGTCTCAACGATTCTTCTCGAAAATGATGCGACGTTATGAATTGACTACAAGTCAACCCTAAGTAATGGAGGATTATGTGAGCTCCTGCTGTCTGATCGTCTTCGAATATCAAGTGCTCGAGAATAGAGCTGATGATTTGGGAAAAGTGCTGCCATACGAAAAGAAAACAAGAGGGTAGTTATTACTTGTCTAAAGCTTGTTTAAGGTTTTCTTCATGGTTCAACAAAATCGCTGACGCAGGACAAAGTTGCGGAACACAAAAAGTATTAGAATTATTGGTAAGATTATACTGGTAAGCATTATTCATGAACAATTCATTCGTAGAACACTATTCAAGTTATAAGCCCTTGGAATTAATCATCTTGTAAAAGTTATCGGTGCTTTGAATTCTCGATACCAACCGAATTATTTTTGATTTACTCTGGAGAACAAAATAACTTGTTGATATACATATGGCTATTCTACCCGCACTGCTGGGTGGTGCTTAGAAAGGGGCTCTAACTGCGAGGGTTATAAGGTACCGGAGCTAGATGATTGAGGACCTGTATAAGGACAGTCTAGGGAAATGCTTGAGAGCTTGAATTTATTAATAAAGTTTTGAGATCTAAAAGGGACCGGTTATGTGATAAGGCTTAACTTGTGACTACGCGGGTGAGCCCAAGGTTAGGATGATTGGCTTAAAAGTGTGCATTTTCCTTTATTCCAGAGCAATTATGCATTGAGTTCAATGAGGGCAGAACCGCAGATGTTAGGATGGACTGAAAGTGATGATTCAAGATGGAGGCCCAGAATGGATGGAGATTGCAAAGACCGTCAGAAACCTGAAAAAACTGGATTTGGTTTTAGAAGGTAACGTGGCTCAAGCCTGGTAGGTAGCGCGACTACGCAGGGGCAAGTTTATATCACCAGACATTCGGGGGACAGAAGAAGGGTGTTTAAATGTTAGTATCCCTGTGCTATCACTGGAAAGGGTCAAATGTAGACCAAAATAGTATTGTAGGGGAAACCAAGAACAATGACATAATAGTACAAAGTGACAAATCTTGATATTCAATCTAGCGTATTCAATGCTGTCATCTAGACATTGGTGTTGAGTATTGCCCATAGCCATACTGTTTCAGTGTCATTGCTTCCGAGGAATGGAGGCCGATACATTAAATTTCGGTCTGGGACACGACTCGCTACCGAGGGTTTACTCTCTATGCCGGGGTCCTAGTCTTTACATCTAGAAAGACCATGGAAAGATAAAATATATATGCTTCGATAGATATGAAATCATAGGAATTCAATTCAATTCGGAGTTGACTGCATACAGAAGCGATAATTAATAGTTCGTGACCAAAGAGTTGGGACTTTTTTTACTGATTACTTATCAGCGCCCGACTGCTACAATTGCACCCTTCGCATGTCTCGTTCCGCTCACTCTTCTATCACACAGCCATAGAGCTGTGTCATTCTATCAAAACTCGACACTGTGTCTGCAATGCAACCTCTCAGAGATCGCTTTGGGAAAGAATTTTGAGAATTTTGAGGACTATTTATGTTTACTGTTTTGGTGAAACGTCATAACATTTACATTACCGAATTGGTAGCGGAAATGAGGGATTAACGTGATACATGATAATGAACCGTAATAATGGAGGAAGACGCGTATTCAACCGAACTGCTGAACCGTGCGAGTGGAGCAAGAGGAGGACAGGAGGACGGCAGGAGCAGGGTAGGAGAGCAACAAGGGCAGGAGAGCAATCAGGGCGGTTTTTTTGATACCGTAAAGCTTGTGGAAGCGGGATCACATGACGGAGACGTGCTATTGCAACTGCTCTGAAGCTCTCATTCCAGTGACCTCAATACTTCTACATTTTTCTCTGCGGCTCGCATAGCCCTGGATGCTACAATCGGGCTCTACAATAGGGACAATATATGTGAGTGATGACTAGAACGCGCTTTTCACAATACGAGTGAGTGTTGTTGAGTGCTAATAACAATCTCGTAGTGCTGTATTACTCTCCCCTCTCATGGTGCTAATAACAATCTCGTAGTGTTGTATTACTCTCCCCTCTCATGGTGCTAATTATAATCTCGTATTGTTGTTTTACTCTCCCCTCTCATGGGTGCTACCTTCCTTCCTCGTATTGTGCTACTTTCCCCTCTCATGGGTGCTACTTTCCTTTCTCGTATTGTGCTACTCTCCCCTCTGCCCTACAAAGTAACATTGAACAATACTTGTAGTCTCACTCTTCGAAACACGCTGAGGCTCGCCTTGTTCAATAGTCTCACTCCCACTCTGAGGTTCACTAGTACTAGCACTTCTGTTACAGTTCGCTAGTGCTCGCAGCGTTCAGTAGTACTCCTTTCCTCTCCCGTCTTCTCATGCAGAAGCTTCGAACGGGGCTTCTTTTTGCTCCGCACATCCTGCACAGAACCACGTGAAATCCCCGAGTGACGTAATCACACACCCGTACCAAACGACCAACCTTCGTAATTTTCATCCACCCCTTAGCCCGCTCCTGCACTAAAAGGGCTCGCGAGCAAGCTCACGAGTGTGGCTATAACGACCAGAATCTGTGCTTGCCTCTGCTTGCCTCTGCTCGTCCCTGCTTGGCCTTCACCTCACGGGACTCTTCTCTTCTCTCCTCTCCGCTCATCTCGCACGGCGCCCATCTCCGCTTCCTTTTTCCTTAAGCGCAACGTGTGTTTTTGTGTACGTTCTTGGTTTTTTTTTTTAGTTTTTTCCTTCTATGTTGGTGTTTTGCCATTCATAGCAAAAGGAGAAGCACCGGTTTGGGTTTTCGGGTATAAGAAGAGCGACAAAAAACTTCGGCAGAAGAACAGGGATGGAGATGAGTCCCTGTTCGAAACCGCAGACGTGTTCGATAACAAAAGCGAAACATAACGTGCACACAGGCTATCGTCGTTGCCGTCTCTCCCCTATACCTCTGCTTCTCTCTCTAGCACACAGACACACACCATGGGCGCTATTTCCATCGTCAACCGTACGCTGTGTCTCCTGTTCATGGCAGGCACCACGCTGCTGCTGATACTCATTATCCTGTCTGGCTCTACGACCAGCTTCCCAGTCAATCGTTTCTACTGGCTCGAGGCCGACACCTCGGGCATCACGGGCGCGCCCGACCAGAGCGCCCGTTGGACGTTCTGGGGGCTCTGCACACGTGACTCCAGCTCCGGCGACGTCACGTGTCCGACATTGGCTCCCGCGTATCCAATCTCCCCCCGCGACAACTTTGGCTCCGCGCCCGCCAGCGAGCTGCCCACAAGTTTCGTCGACTCGCGCGCCACCTACTACTACTTGACCCGTTTCTCCTTCTGTTTCTTCTGGGTCGCGCTCGCCTTCATGGGCGTTGCGTTCTTGCTCTACGTGATTTCGTGGTGCTCCTATGCCTTCACCAAAGTCGTGTTCATCCTTGCCGCCGTGGGCGCTTTGTTTGACACCGCTGCCGTCAGTTGTCAAACCGCTGCCACCGTTATGGCTCGCAATGCGTTCAAACACTCCAATCGTAGCGCCAGCCTCAGCGCCACGCTCATGGGTATCGCTTGGGCCAGTGTGGCTTGCTCTTTGATCGTCTTTTTCGGTACCGGTGCTACCTTTATTCGTCGCGCATACCAGTCTCACAAGGAATACGTTGAAATGCAAAAATACAAAGAACAGGCTCTTATGTACCAGGGCAAACAAGAAGCTTTGCAACCCGACGTGGAATCTTATCCAATTCGCGATGGCGATGCTGCGGCCGGTGTGGCTCCTCTAGGTGCTACTACCGAAACTCAACCTGAAACTCACCACAGCGGTATCAAATTCTTCAAGATTAGAAGAAGTCAAAAGCCTGGTGATCAAGAGAGTGTTTGAAATCTGCCAAATTTTTTTTTATTTCCCTTTCTTCCTTCCTTCACTTCACTTCTCCTACCCCACCCCCTTCTTCTAGTTCTTCGAAATCTTTTCCTTCCCCCCGGTATCAATTGTACTATTTTGTGAGCTCCGATTACATTCGATCTAACAATAACACCATCCCAAAATACCAAGAAACAGCCCCACCCACCCAAAAAATAAAAAAACGAGACTCATTTTCACATTAGCCATCTCCACCATATCAGATACCAATATTCTCTCATCAACCACTACAAACCCTTCCTGTCCTTCCATTAATCGAATCACCCCTTTTTTTTCTTTCGTAACTTGATTACTTTCATCCCTTCTCCTGCACACGCTCACCATGCACAAGCAATAAATCACTTAATTCCATATTATTTTATAATACGCTGTGCTAGTAATAGAAGTTCAGGTATATAATATTTTTTTTAATTCACTGGGACATGAGAAATGATTTTCTGTCACGCTGGCTACCATCGTAGACCGATAATTTAATTCTGTTGCAGCACTACTGGACAAACATTTCAAACACGGCCTTCCCGGCAGTATTAAACTCTTGAAAGTTGAATCTTATTCATAATTTTTTAAAGTGTATAGAATCAACATCTTTCGTAAACTGCTTTCAGAATTCACTTTTCAAAGCTATGTTCTTGAACATTTGATATATACGACATTATAGACCGTTTATACCGTTCATCTAATTGTGCGATAGAGACTGTTCTTGTTAAGATATTCCATGATTAAATAGAAATAAGTTAAAATCGAAGACGAAAGTTGTAGACATCTACGTGACTTTTCTAACACAAGCTCAGTGTCTGGTTAATAAAGATGATACGTACTTCTGAAAGTGAGCAAAAATGCAATGAGGCCCATTTAAGTTGACAAACTCTAGACAAACGAGAAGCCTATTTGGTCAGGGTTTTAAAGAACCATAGATAATTCAGCGGTCTCATCTCTTCCATATCACTCTTTACTATTGTGTCATTATGAAATTCGGCATTATTGTCACTCACATTCCAACATTTGAAAGTTAAGATTTACTTCGAGCTTTTCTGCAACCTGCCATTCTCTCGCTCCTCCCGCAAACACGTTTCAAGGTCTTGCTGAAACGTTTGACTTCCTTCAACTTGTGCGACTCCAAACGATCAGTTCATCACTTGCAAGCCTTTGACTTCTTGTTGAGTATCCTGCGCTTTCGCAAAAATCAGGCAACGCACGAAGCAGGTTCCGAGAGGGTTCCTTCAAATCAAAAATTCATTTTTTAAGAACCCCCGCGCTTCCTAGTCCCATGTCACATAGTAATTTTGCACCCTCGAAATTAACTTTCGGCACTCTCGCCTGTTAATTTCCCTAGACTTATTTGACAAAACTCCTCAATGGCCTCGTTATAATGGACCCCACCATATCGTAAGGTATTCAAGTAGTCTACGGCAAGCTGTTGTTTAGCCTCAGTGGACATCTGTGCATCTGAAGTACCTAGAGGACTGCCGCCGGTACTCAAGATTCGGTGCACTTTGGCTAAATGAAATTTCACGGTATTGTAGCCGAGTAGTTCTTGTATTTCTGGAGTCTCTTGATAAACCGTATTGAACTGCTCGGTAGTCAGCTGTTTTTTGGGCTTCTCTTCCACAGGCTTAGGGGCAGGTTTATCTTCGATGGTGCGTTCGTCGTGGACATGCTTGTCGGAGTTCTTAAAGCATGCTAATGAGCAGTACCGAATAGCACATTTCGGGCACTTATATTTGGCAAGCTCCAAACTACAAATCTGGCATTTGAAGGACATCTAAGGTCCACTTAGCCCAAAATGTAAATGGGATTCTATAGCTCATCGCCTACTGAAAAATTTCTGTTGCGACAAAGCTAATTGAAAAATGCTGAAAAAAATGAAATCCAATAACGGATATAAGCTGAGTTAAGGATAACTGAGATTTGGACGTAAAATCTACGAAAGATTTGATATAAGTAGCATCAACAAGTAGCATCGATGTCCTTGAGTTTCCGGATTTCGGCTGCTTGAGATAAGGCGAACATGATAACCGGTATATTTAGAACTCGTTTGTCGCTCCGATTAGGAGTTAAAGCATTATGTGGAAAACAAGCCAAATTGCATACACAATACAAACACGTTAATCTGAAGATGAGCCCAGATATACAAGATAGTTGTGACTGTTTCGTAAAAGATTTGAATAAAACGTTAAGCAAGGATGGCCAATTGGACTTCAAATCAAAATTACCGGCAAAGACCCCTCAATATCATAAGCACTTAATGTTGGTATCGCCGCCAAATTCTGCAGGCCAAGATCCAGAGTGGAAGGCTGTTTGGCAAAGTAAACTAGAGCTGAACCCAAAATGGCCATATTCTGCGATTGGCGAACTAAAGAAACATTTGAAAGAAACTCACAGAGGTGATATGATCTTAGTCTATGCCATCTCTATAGCTCGAGGCGAGTTGGCCAGTTTGCCCAATTGTGCCAAGAAAGCTCGATTCCTCGCTATACCAGATATGAAAGTTTATGAAGTCAGTGAGGACGAAGTAGAGGAGTTTGCTCATTTTTTGGGAGAGGGCAAGATCAAAAATTCCAAAAAGGTGTCATTTCTCGATTTTTTGAAAGGTGCCAATGCCACCTCTAAGCTGCTACGCGCTCAGTCCGATCCGCGAGAGGGAGAACGGTTCAGGATCTTTGAAGGCCAGGATTATCGTAAAAACATCGTCTTAGTATGTGGACATCATCAGCGCGATGCCAGGTGTGGTATAATTGCTCCACAATTGATTAAAGAGCTCGAGCCCCGCGTAGACTCTGATTTAGCCATAGTATCACATATCGGCGGCCACAAATTTGCAGGCAACGTCATTTTTTACAATTACTTGGGGGTTAATGATCAAAACACAGCAACAGTTGATGGGTTATGGTTTGGTAAAATTCTTCCATCTACGATTCCAGTGCTACTCAAACATTTAAGCAAAAACGAGATCATCTCACCGTGGTTTCGCGGTTCTTACTCATTAAAAGAATAATATATATAGAGTCAAAGCTTTATACGTGATTCGTTCGTATTTCGGCCAGCCGACTTTTCACTTGTGTAATATTTTTCAAACCCAGTTTCTTGACCAAAAATTCTTGCTCGCTTGGATACAAATGTAGGAATCCTTCGCAAAAGTCACCATCCACTACGCCCTTAAGGGGAGCGTAGTAGCTTCTATAAACAACATGTTCTCGGCCCACCAAGCTGAATGCACCTTCTGTTGTAGGCCTAGGACTCAATTGCCCCGACTTGGTGTTCGTACGAAGCTCAACGTTAAGCTCCAATTCGGCATCACCTGAAGGAACAAGCTCCTCTTCCCTTTCGTTGAAAAATATTTCGTCAGCATCGTTGAGACAATCTTGTAATTTGTGCATAAACTCAACTTCGCTTTTTGTCACTAATGGTTTTAAACAGCCAATTGTACCTTGCAAACCAGCATAAATCACAGAAGTTCTATCTGACATTTGTAAGTTTCTCACAACGCTGAATGATATAGGGATGTCATTAGCATAGAAATGGTTTGCTAGGTCCAATTTACATGGACATTCCATAATGTTCCGGGAAATTTCACTATTATTGTTCTTGTGAAATTTGCTCAAGAAGTATGCGTATTCCTCATCTATCATTTTTTCAATATCTTGAGGCACTCGTAGCACCCATATATTTCCAAATCGATCGCCTCCTATGACAGTTGATCTGTCTAAGAATTCCAATGCCGTTACATGTCTCTTCACGACGTCATCGGCAAGAGAGATAAACTGATTGAGTCGTTTGTCAAAAAGGAATAGCGTTACAGATTCATGAATGTCTCCAATCGCAACTCTCTGGTCTTCCCACTGACGAACACATACAACTTTTGTAATGGAAGGGGGCGTAATCGAAATGGATTTTTTCAGCAATTGTTTACGCCCCATTGCGTAAAGAACTATATTGCCCATTAAGGGAACAAGTAATTTGTCTCTGAAAGATACCATTGAATTAATTTTGTCATCAACTATAGTGTCATGAATGAATTCGAGGACCACAGTTCTTTTAGTATCTTTTCGTTCAACCTTGAGAAGGTAGGTTTTTAACTTCATGTCATTTGTGGATAAAACCAAGTAGTTTTCACTGGATCCAAATTGAACGACTTTAGCATCAAGGCACGTAGTGTCGTTAATAATGAATTCTGTATCGTCCTCCAAACCTATACTCAGCAGGATTCCAGAACGGTAGACACAGATACGACAGCGTTTTGCAGAGGTGTCATTTTCGATAACATACTGCACTTTCTTATCAGAAACATCCGTTGCTATTGTACGGCCTTGATACTGTCGCACAGTTGCAACCTCTTCCTCATCGGTACTCATCATGTCATTGTGTTGAAACCAATTGTCCACCTCCGTGAACTTATCAACGCGGCCAATTATTAGAGAGCCACGGGAAGAAATGGCACAATAACCATTTGACTTGAGGTCGTTAGTCCTGAATTCTGCTATTGCTTCCAACGACATGTTTCTCGGGAGAATCAAAGGTCTCACGTATAGCAATTCGTCAATCTCATAGCTTAGCCAAGTCTTATCACAGTGCACAACAGCGCACGACGATTGTTCAATAACTGATTCATCAATCTCTTCCTCGTCATCGTTATCATCTTCTTCTTCGGACTCAAGCTGCGCTGACTTGAAATCAATTTGAGAAAGAACTGAAATTTTGACGGATTTTGACCCCAAGAATTTAGTTCGTACGTCAAACAATTGGCCATCCACTTTGTCTACACTTGAACGCATGTAAACACCAGAATCTAACCCAATGTGCAAGAGTAATGCGGATTTTGAAAGCGTTAGCTTCAAACTGTGGGGAGGTGACGTCAAAACTTGCATCGAGATTACCTCCATGAAATTTTCTTCATCCGATTGTCGCAACCCAATTATTTTGACAGAAGAGTCAAGACATCCAACCGCGAGAAAATCGCACCTAAAGGTCTTGGGAATACTCAAATCGGTTATCCTTTCGGGAAGTTCGATCCTTTCCTGGTACTCATTCAGCGATTCCGTAGCGATATCAAGCTCGAAATAAATAATTTCATTATTTGAAAGTGCCAACGCTAGCTGAGAAGAAGAGCAAGTGGCTTTTAAAATTTTGATCCCTGCAGGCGGAAGCCATTCAGATTTCAGGGTGAGTTTTTTTTTGTCATAGTTAACATGTAACATAGAGTTCCCACACACTTGAATGACTGATCTTTCACCCATAATACCAACGAAGACAGTTTGATCACCGTCAATTTTAAACTTGTTATTAGCGGGATCTAATTCTTCTAGGGTTCCATCTTCTATATCGAGAATCATAGTGGATTTTGGTAGTCCCAAGAATACGAGTCGATGCCATGGATCCGTAGGTGGGCGAATTGACCAGATTCCACTAGCATTTGGTGGCAAGGGCGAGGTTATAAGTTCGCTGAAATTGACCCCCGAGACCAATTTTTGTAAAGATGGTTGTGCCAATATGGTTAATGGAGTGCTTTCAACAACATTCAATGACAGAATGGGATTCAAGCATTTCGAGCGCTCGAGAACGGAAATATTTTCCAAAGTGGATTTGGGCGAAATTCTCAGAATTTTGTCCGGTTCATCGGATGTAAGTGCATTGGTGTCATCACCGAGACTTTCAAACTCGTAAAGGCTAAAACATGAAAACTCTTGAAGAGCCATGAATAATCCATTTTTAAAAATGTGAAGATGCGAAGAAGGTTCAATGGTGTCAAAAAATGTAACGATGATTTTGGGTATAGAGTTGGCGGCCTTAATTTGTACTTTGTACAAATCTCCATTGTGGGCTTGCAATAAGATGAAAAACTCTTTTTTCAATTTGTGTACCGTGGAGGCTATAATCACTATAGCAGTGGTTTCGCGAGTCGGGAGTTGCACTTGTAAATTGAAATGTCCATGCGCGTCTTTTAGAATTAGTTTGTTTTCACTCGCTATGATGACAAAAGGATTGGTTTGGTCTTCCGATTTAGTGGTGACTCCAAATCTCTCTAGGTTTGGAACCGGGATGATGAAATGCGCATCGCGCGGTAACGGGTGTTCGCTTTGTTGCAACACATGATTAAGACCCAAATCTAGCATGTAAAATACCAAATATCTCGACAAATCTGAGGAATCGATTTCCAACGACGCGTACACCGGATTATCGAACGCTACATCGCAAATAGTTGTCGATATAGTGATGCGATTAGGTCTTTGAAATTCTAGCGGGGAAGAAACATTTAGGGTATTATTTCTAAAATCTGTCTGGTAACAGAGTTTGTTGCGGTCCGTTGCGGACAGAAAAATGCACCTACCTTGTGGGTCAACTTGCAAATGTCGTTGTGGAGAGAGTTTACGAACTCCGCTTCTCGCAAAGGGCTCATTAAACAATGAATGCAATCTGATGGTTCCTGAATCGTTAACAAACTGTAGCAAAGACAAGTTTCCGGCATCTGTTACCAAAATCAAATAAGAATAGTTGGTTTCCACGGGCAAACTCTGCATTGCTGTTATTGTGGCGAATATCGGCACCACTGCCAATTTCCGAAAGTTTCCTTCTTCCACATCGTACAGCTCCAAATGGGTCTCGGTAGCGATACATACCTGGTAATCCTTTCTGGATTTCCGCTTCACACTGGGTCCGTGGTCTACAAAATGTCCCGTACACGAATGAACATAGTTTGATTGACGTTGTAACGTTAAATGGTAGAGTTCTAATCCCATGAGTTGATGATGTATTAGAGCTTTACAAGCGATTTAATAATTTAAAAATACCGTTTTTTTTTCCTAACTATTTTCCGAATTATTAGGAAAAAAAGTTCCAAGTGGCGAAAATATAGAAAACCCTTCTTCTTCTCATCATTGACATTCAGACCAAATAAAATAACTAAAGCGAACCTCTCTACCATGGAGATTTGTGTACGCTTGAATGACGATTGCGAAAGCGATTACACTTTCCAGGTGACTAAAGATGATACTTTCGAGTCCAAGATCATGAAAATGTTTGACCGCGACAATGGGTTGGCTTCGTTTATGGTGTTGAGACCTTCGATTTTTTACAATCCAACACCTAAAGCTTTGACCAAATCAATGCATCCTGGTTACTTGACGGAAAACGGGTGTTTGATCTTCCATTACGATAGCGACCGCAAGCAGTACCGCGAATCGTTGGATCTTGACAAAAAAAAAATCTGGGAACAAATGTGGCCTGGACAACTGGTGCTACCCCAATGGGAACTATCGGGTCAAAACATTTGCTTCTACATCGCTGTCATGCTAGCGTGGCTCTATACCGATTTGCCAGACGTTATTTCCCCCACCCCGGGAATTTGTCTCACCAACCAACTCTCCAAGAGACTTGTTGTCGTAGCTCGCTGGTACGGCTACAACTCCATTGCCGATAAGCTCTTGGAAGAAATCCAAGTCAACTCCGCCGGCACCGTAGCGCAATGGTTGTTTTTCGCCCTTCACTGCTTCAAGGTTTTGTTCATCACTTTGGTCTTCTACACCGGCCTCGTCAACCCTTTGACCTACAACATTTTCAGATTCTACAACACCCGTAAAGCCGTGGTTGTCACCAAACGCAACGACAACCTCAAAGAAGTGCTCCGTTCCATCGGCTGGATCGGTGCCAAGCGCGCCACTTATGACGATTACAGAGACACTTACTACAACTACCGTTTGCAAAAAGCCGGTGGCTTGGTCCCCGCCTACAAGAGCGGAGTCATGAAAGCCGCCGCTACCCCCGGTGTCGTTCTGGAAAACGGCGAAGGTTTCCAAACCCCCCTCGACAAGAGATTCACCGAATCCACCTTCAAGACCATGGAAAAATCTCGCAAGTTTGTACTCAGCGAGGAATACCTGATCCAACTCGAGAAGGACCTCAAGGAAAACATCAAAAAATGCGACGGCGATGTGCCAAAAATTAACCAAGAGATTCGCCAGTTCCGCCGTTTCGGACTCTTCGAATGCGGGCCCGAACTCACCCGTCTCGTTCAGCTGCGCCAAGAAGTTGCCGCCGAGGCTCTGGCCGAGGCCGAGGCCGCGGCCAAAGCCAAAGCCGCCACAGACCCGGTCGAAAAGAAAACCCAGTAGTTCATCCATGGGTCGTGTCAGCCAAATTACATTATTCATTAGCCATTACTTATTATATATACTTTTCACTGAGATCATCTCTTTCCTCAATATTTCAATATAATATACACCGCATGCACGATACCGGGGATGTATCCCAAACACGTCAACAAAATGTTGATCAGCAAATCACATGTACATCCACGCTCCATAAACACACCCAAAGGTGGAATAATCACTGCACCCACTAGTTTGAAAAAATCTGTTAAAGTCAAAGCCATTCTTAATTTTTGCTTGTTTGTTCTACACTGTTCAACATTTCTTCCCCATCCTCTCGATCCTATCCACCCCTTCTTATACTTTTCTCTTTTCCCTGAACATTCTTGGACCCCGCCCCCCCCCTCTTTCTCCTCCAATTTTTTTTCTTTCTCTCTTGCAATTTTCCTTTCCCCTAAGCCCATTGCTATCGTACTTATTGCTTTCGCATTGTGTCACAAAGATTAAAAAAAGATCCAACCCGAAAAAACCGTTGCCCAAAAGCCGACTTGGCCATTAGTTGTTTTTTTTCCTCCCCTGGCTCGAACCTTCCCTCGAGCAATGGCGTGCGTAGAATTGCTCGAACACACCAATTCAAGGAAAAAAAAAAAAAACGGTAACATTCACCACATTTTGAAAAATAAAAATAAAAAATAAAATGCTTCCAGGACGGGACTCGAACCCGCAATCTTCTCCTTGCTTCTCTTCAAACACTATTTCGTATTTTAGGAGGGAGACGCCCTACCATTGAGCCACCCGGAATCGGCCGTCCAGAATGATCTATCCACATTTCACCAGAACCACTGAGCCACGGAGGGTCCAGTAGTACTTGTTATATGAACTGTTAAAGAGTTTTATATAGACCCACCAATGAGGACTGCATATAACGCTCATGAAGTACGGTACTTAGAGCGGCAGTTCAATGCTGGGCACAGTATGTATTATTTTTTTTGGAGTTCCACGACCGGGAGGATTGAGCAATGTGAGACTCGATTTGTTAGCTGGCGTCCATGATTATGATTGTAGACGCTTCAATTGCGACACATTGGTACAAAGTGGTTATTGTTGCGGCAATCTATTTGAAGTTTTGGCGAGTGCTTTAGGTAGAAACGCCACTTGAGACAAAAAGTTGTTCAAACATCAAGGTAAGCGATTTTTACATAGTATACAGTTTTGGCTTTTCAAGATTGTAGTAGTAAAACGAATTTGATACAAGGACGTGACATAAGTTTTACAGGCGATGGTAGCGATCTTGAAACATGAAAATATCAAACTGTGTATATGTATGGCTGGTGTTGGCATAACTTAGCCTCGAGTGGATGATTGTAGTGCTATACTGTTCTGCAAAGCAGCTAACTTCCGACGATCCTCCGACGATCTCCAAGATCCATCCCGCGATCGCCTGAAGAATAACCCTAATCCAGCCCACAGCTCTCTGCAGAGCACATAATACCTTTCCGAAACAGCTCGCAAGTGACGGTAATCGCGAAATCAATCTTGAAAGCTCAGCGGCTAAATATGGATGCTAACACGCAGCTCGCGGTTAAATACCCATCAGATGTCCAGTGGTTTGCCAAGGGAACAAGAGTGCGAATCTTTGGAAAAGATGCAGTTGCTGTAGAAGATGTTGAAAATGGGGATCTCTTGCTGGGGGAAGATGGCGAGCCTTGCGAGGTTGAATCTCTGCACCATGCACGCGATAATCTAATTGAATTGAAGCAGTTCACGAGGCACCGTGCGCATATAGAGGATCCCACTCGGCTGCCACCATTTGGGGTTGTCAAAGTGAACACTTTTGAGAGGGCGGTGCTGACGTTGGCTACTCCTAATCGAGCTGGTGCAACTCACAACACCAAAACTGATGTCAAGCTACTCAAGTACTGTGAGCTGATGGACCACATGACAAATGATGGCCGCATCATTAAGCTGATCAAGATTAAAGAGATTCCGTACCCCAGTAACACACCAAATTCCACGCTTCAAGACATGGTGAAAATTCATCGTGACAAATATGAAAACAATAACATTGAGTGGCAATGTGAAGTTGGCGATTTGAAGTACCTAAGCAAATGGATTAGAGCGTCCACAAAGTTACTGTTATGCCCAATCTCGTTTGAAATTCCTTGGCTGTTGCCATGGTTAGAGTGGAGGTTTCAGAGGAAAATAACCGAACGAGAATTGGAGGCTATGTCTTGGATGTTGGGCTTTTGGATTGGAGACGGTTGCCGTAAAGGTGCTTTATTCGCTCTAAATTCCGAAGACCATGACGTTAACGGGAAACTGGAGGAGAATGCGAAAATTTGGGGTATGTCTTATGAGAAGAGACACTATCGACGCGATACTTTTGGTGCATTCGCTGCACTGCATACACCAAAGGCAAATGGCAACGGTCGTCACTGGAACGTAAACAATCCGTTTATTGCGGTTTTAGAAGGTCTGAGATTTTATGGAGACGGGATACGCAATGGGCCCAAAAATGTTCCAATATTCTTGCGGACCGATCAGCTATTGGTTCGCAAATGTTTTATGGCCGGGGTAATTGACTCTGATGGACATTCTAATGTGTGTGACGATTTTATGAGTGTTGAAATTGCTTCAGTATACCCTCCAATAAGGGACGGTGTTCTCTTCGTAGCGCGCTCGCTTGGAATTAACGTATCTGTTCATATTAAACCTGGAGGATATCGAAATGGAATGAACTGCGCGGATGCATGGTTATTCACCTTGTCGAGTGGTAGTAATCGCGATATTCTTCTTTCCATTTTGAAGTACTGTTCGCATGGTAGGAAGAAAGATCCCCCCATATTTTATTATCATAAGATGGATCCGGATGCGGGGATCAATGTCAATGCTCTGGAGTCCAATGCATGCACGAAAGAAACTGGTGAAGATGTGAGCTCCACGACTGCTATTGGTGAAGAACTGGAGATGGGTTTTGCAGGGTTGCCTGGCTTGAACGTGGACGAATCCACTTCTACGACAATTGCTGGGTCAAACGACTCCGACGATTCCGAAGGTGACGATGACAGAGCGCTTGCACAATCCGCAGAAAACTTTGAATCTGAGGTTGTTGAAATGGTTTCTGGTGAAGATTTGGACGAAGATGGCAATGACGAGACTGATCCAGATATTATCGAGTTAGATACGAACACAAACGACGGATTCCGCGTTCCGCATCGTCCAAAGCGGCAAACTTATTATGCACGCCGCGTTGACGGCGAAGTGGAGCCGTATTTGCCCAACGAGGGGGACAAATACTGTATCAAGTTCCACAAATCACGTCAAAGATTTAGATTAACTCCCTCATCGGAAGAAGGTGACATTATTGGGTTGAAAGTTTGTGAAAAAGATCACCCGATACTATCCGAATCTCAAATAATATATGGGCAATCTTCTTTTGACGAAGAACGATCAAAGGCGGATTACGAATTAATCTGTTATTCCTGCAAAACTGAAGATTGTGCCGAATGGAGAATCGTACCATGGCCGTTGAATTACAAAGGCCGGTTGTGTCGTACCTGTTACGAAACCTACTCCAGGAGTCAAACTAGGTGTTCAAATACTGATTGCAGACAAATATTCCACAAGGGTCAATTAGGCAAGAAAGCTTACAAAAACGAAAATCAAGTAAAACTCAAACTGAACCAGGTCAACGCATCCGCAAAGCATAAATATTTGTGCCACAGGTGCAGTAGTGTCACCATAACTGAAGGCGAACTCGAGCATGTCATAGCCCCAACAAAATATCCACCCAGGGATGATACGTGCTATACGTGCGGGCCCAAGACTGACAGACGTTGGCATAAAAGAGATGGAAAACTTTGGTGTAACGGGTGTTACAAGAGATTTGCAAACACGAGAATGCTTTGTCCAAATTCCAATTGCCGTAAGATTCCTTCCGCGGCAGAATCCACCAGAATGAAATGTGAACCTGGATCTCCTACCACCTTCCAATGTCTGGCTTGTAAGACTTTGATCGAACAAGACACCTCGAGGCCTGCTCTCAAACGTCACAAGCTGGAGGAAAGACTTGAAACTTGTCACTCCTGTGGGCCCATCAAATGCAAAATTTGGTGTTCTTTGCCTTGGGATATGAAAGGCTCGGGGCTGCTTTGTAACAATTGTCGCACTCACTATAGAACCACTGGTGGCGTAAGATGTTTGAATGATGCTTGCGGCAAAATTTTGAAAAAAAGCGAACTGCCGGAATTGAATCAAAAGGAGCGTACCTTGTCCAATGGGTCAGTCGGATTGAAGTATCTTTGCATCTATTGTCACGGGGATACCAACTGGAATCCAGATGCTTGATAATTATTGGCCATGGCCAGCAAATATCAGGAGCCGCTTTTTGCTCATTGACTATCTTCGCTTTGTATACATCTATATCAATTCTGGTTTTTTTGTGTTGTAGAGCTCATCTCCACTAGGATATCCTTTAGAAACGATTGTGCCAGTCACACCCCCGACTCACGCCTTCTCTGCCACCACGCGGGAGCAAAGCGGGCTTTCAACGTAATTGTGCTTGCTGTCATGGACATTTTGCAAAATTGGGCTCATTAAGAGGGCGGCAGGATAGTAGAAAGTGATATAGGGGAATACGTATGGGAAACGTCAATTCGCTTTTGCGACATTGTATCTCGAGCCAAACTAGGTAAACGCTATCATAAGACTCTATTTCTATAGGTACACATATGCCACTTGTACGTCAAAAACGCCTGACGCAAGCGACCCTTTCAAATTCAAAAACACCTTTTGCACGATGCCCTTTGCCCTGTGCCCTTGCACACCGACTTGGCTCTTCGAAACACTGACCATGACCCTTATACATTATCTTTCCTTGTCTTTTGCAATATAATAATCATAATCTTGATTTTCGATATGAATTCTTCTATCCCATAAACTTTGTCTATTTTCGTTAGCGAATTCTTTAAAATATGCTTGTTCTGGGGTATTGACGGTACGAATTTTGGGTATCGCTTGTATTGGACTTTCTAAAGGTAGAGGCTCGGATTGAGAAACGAGTGCGGAGTGAGGTTCGAGTGCGGAGCGAAATTCGGAGCGAGATGCAGAGCGAGATACGGGGCGAGATGCGGAACGAGAATCGGAGCCGGAATGAGATTCGCGCAAGGGCGATAGTAAATTTGCAGTCGAAGAATTCCAATTTTCATTGGAGGAATTCCACTTTGAAAAATTCCAATTTGAGGAATCCAAATTTTCGCTCAGCTCCCAATTTTTGTCCTCACACCTTTCTAAATCTTCAGTAGTACGATGCGTTAACGGGAAACCGCGTTTCTTTTGATATTTTTCGACCAAAGCATTTACGTGTTCACTAACGGTCACACACACGTAGGGTTTGAGTCCACGACGGTTTTCATTTATAATTCGATAATACACGAATATGGAACAAACACACGCCAATGCAAATTTGGTAATGAAAAAGGCCCAAATAATAAATGAAAATAGCATAAACGATAGTAATACCGCTTCTTCTCGATTGGTTTGTGCAATAGTCTTTATCTTTGCCAATAATCCACTTAAAGTTTCCACTTTACCCAAATCGTTTTGATCAGATGCAACGATAACCGACCATAAAGTTAATCCATTAAGTACTTGTCGTGGAGTATCTGTAATCAAAAGTCTTAAACAATCTTTCAATTCGAAAAAGGTGAAAAATGCCATTTTTTGAAATGTTCCTTCTGGTGAAATGCAATTGTATACGCAAAACTTATTGTATTGGCTTAGTGAATAGATTCCCCTTGAAAAATTATTCACAAACGTCAGCGATATATTTCGCGTGCGGTATATGCGGATTCCGTCAACAATCTCCCATAAGATCAAGACTATGGACGCTAAGATGCATCCGCTAAATAGCCATTTGCTGATCCGAAACGGAATATACGGCTGGATGATATTGTTGGACCATGAATTGAATGCCAGTAGCTTGATACAGGTGTATACGTCCGACACGAACAACGCGATTTTCAGCGCCGTGAGAAACAGTACGAAGAATGCATAGTTGACAACGGTCATGAATTTGAAGTTGCGGAACAGCGAACAATCCAAGGCATCAAATGTCTTGGAGTTGATCGACAGTTTCCAATCGCTGCGAAACATAGCTCGAAACGCCCTTTTTGAAAAGCTTAGTTCGACAGAAGCTACGTTAAAACGTCTTTTGTTTTCTCAACTTGAGCAGCTCACTCCAGTGGAATCTTTTGCACGTCTTTTGTTTCCTCAACTTGAGCAGCTCACTCCAGTGGAATCTTTTGACCTTCTTGTTTTCTCAACTTTAGCTGCTCACTCCCGCTACCTTTAGCGGGATCGTTTGTTTCGTTTCAAAACTTTACTTTTGAAACGGTTATATCTAGGCAAGTTTTCAAACTTTCATTCTCGAACAATTTTCGAAACAATGGGTTACGCGAAACAGGTTAAAAAAAACGAATAACCCGACCACATGTACAGCACATTAAACTTAGCTGTGTATCGAGCCACGTCCGAACCGGAGTTTTTCGGACGCAAAATGCTGGGAATGTGTAGTATTTATAAAAAAATATCAGCATGGAGCTCGAGTCGATGCGAGCCTCGAGTTCGTGTCTTCCCCACACATCCACTACTCAAGTCGCTTGGCGCTCCAAGTCAAGTGCACGGCCACGACGGACTACTATTCTTTCACCCGCTGTTACGCACGTCTCGCGACGCAACGGACTGTTGGAATTTTTTTCTGACAAGAATTTTCCATTACGGAGACTACAGACCGCTCACCAACGGACGTCTGTAAAATTAATTGTGTGTGGGGGGCGCGGCTTGTGGTGTGTGCTGAACAAGAAGCGGACAACCTTCCTGTTGCCGCCGCAGCTGTGTACCAATTGGGAATTAACCTTCGTCAAAACGTTTTCTTCCGATCCCAAAGTTTTTTCAACCGTCAAGATTATCGAGCCGTGTTACAGGACCCTTCAAGGCTGTTGCGATGATCAACCTATAAACCAAGTTTTCTGCTTCGAGAATTTCTCGGAGCCCTAGTGATTAACTAGCGGAAAAAAATGGTGATATAACAAGAGGGTTCTATTGGTAAAATTAAAGACGTAAAGTCAGGCGGTGTGTGTGGCTTGAAGAACCGTTGGTTGAGATTGTTTTCATTAGCTTCAGTCTCTACCGGTTTTTTTTTTTTTAGGTTATTGCATGAGCCGTTCGAATTGCAGAAATGACAGACCAGCGACAACAGCAACAGCACTTTACATCTGGAAAGTCCGGAACAGTAGATGCGGATGATATGGGTTATGGAGTCGACAATGGCCAGCTTCATGGCGATGGTTCGCAACAGCGTGGTATACCACAGTTCGTTCCAGCGTGGGGACAGTATTACGGTGGTAGCAATGGGTCTGCCACGGCTAGCAGCAGCACCACGCCGTTTGGTTACGCACAAAACTACTCTCAAAGAATGATCCCAGGCCCGTTTTCAGGCTCGGGTTCGGGAGTGGCTGCGATCTCTCATTCTATGGCGTCACCTCCCCTCTACTGTCATCAACCAAATTCCCCAGGATTGGCTTCCGACAACCATCCATTACCAACTGCAAAACGGAAAGCTGCATCGAATCCTCACCAAGTTTCTAAATTGCCCAAAAAAGTGTCGTGTACGTCGTGTCGTACTCGGAAAATCAAATGCGATGGCCTCAAACCCCTCTGTGGTGCTTGCAACAAAAAAGGTCTTCCCACAGAGCTTTGTATATACGACTCTGCACCTTGGATTAGCACCGTTTACAAGGAAAGACAATTATCCGAGGAAATCGAATTGCTGCGAAAACAAAACGCTACTTTGACCAAAGATGTGCAAAATCTAAACTCCCAGCGAATACAACTTCACACGGAAAACATGGAACTACGAGCGTATGCTTTAAGAGCATCCGAAAACAGCGCTGTCGGCTTAAACACTAACGAGTGGGAGGCAAACTCCAATACCGAAGTTTTGGACATGGCCTTAAACTTTCCATTCAGAGAAGAATTCGTGATGCTAGAAAATTTTGCCCTAGCAAAGGATTCGTCTTTATGCATTAGGAGACTGGTAGGGCCTACCAGTTGGCGTGCTGCTATATCGGTGGATAAGAAAATGAAGTATATTTTCGAACAAGTATCCAAGACTATATCAAAAAAATTATCACGCATGGAAGATGAATTTCCTCTAACTTCAGTGGCCGGTACTACATTCTATGATTCGGAAGCGTCAAAAGCTTTCCCGCTGGACCAAAACCAGAATAGAAATATCGTATCCTGGGGGAGACAAAAAATCTTAGAAAAAGTTCTCGCTAAATTTCCAGATCCTATAGTCTTCCGAATTCATATCGAAAACTTTTTCAGTGGTATAGCATGCCAGCTCTGTCCTGGACTTCTGGATAAGAACGAATTGTTAGACAACTTTGAAAATGCCTTTGCGGTCAATTTGCGAGAAGTTCATGGATTCTACGACAAAACCAAACCATACGAATACCAATTAAGGCCTTTTGGAAATGATATAGTTTACAGCAACATTTCAGAAATTTTAATGGTTATGAAAATGTCAATGTTGTTTGGCCTAAACGAATATCAAACTCGTGGTTCGCAGAATCTCACGGATAAGTTTCCCTTCTTCGATTGTTCCTATCAGGTGCGGAGGTGTTTTACTTCATTCAAAGACAATGATCCGACTCATACTTTATTCACCAGCATTGAAATGCTTCTTTCATTGGGCAAAGTGAAGAGTTTCCCTTGCCTACCAGCCATGAATACTATGTTCTTACTGTATCTATACAGTATCTACGGTCCTAACTTCTGCAGCGAGGTTTTCACTGATTCCAACTCTTCGGTTTTAGGTCTTACCGTACACATGGCGCTAAAATTAGGCCTCCACAGAAATATCGAGCTACTATATTCTCACGAACAGCCGGACAAGAGACGCAGGATAAAACAATCTTGGGTTTTTATTCTTGCATATGATGGTCGCAGAAGTCTGGTGACTGGCCATCCTTTACTGATAAACGAATCGTACATCTACAAATACGATGATGTTGAAGAAGTGGACTACGATACCGCTGACCTTGAAACGAGGGAAAATGTAACGATTATAAGAACGGTGTCATTAATGCGTGATATTATGAATGACATCCTGTGTGAGAAGAATAAAACTGCGCTAAATGTTAAACTTCAGATCAATAAGTTGGCTCTCTACAAAAACAAGTATTTCTTGTCTACACTAAGTCGAAGTTTAAAAGGTCTTAGCGAACCAAATCTTTGCGAAGGTGAAATACATTTTTACTTGCGGCAAGTCAAAAACTTTTTGCATTTATACGCTCTTCAACATTCCCTTCACATTATGCTTTACCTTACTTATGAAAATGAAGGTGGACCAACTTGTCCCGAAGGGAAGGAGAAGTACTTTCTGCTCACCCTCAGATATTCAATTTTGCAGCTTCTGAGTGTCAATGAAGTCGGGAGGACTATTTCGAAGCTCTGTCGGGCGAGTTGTGCAAACAATGAATGGATTTATTACTTGTTGCCTGCGATGAAGGAATGTGAATTACGAGCTGTGTTTTTCATCTTGTCTATTGTACTGCGCGATCTTCACGAGCTAAAGAACTCAACGACCCCAATTGACAAAACGTCGATAAACAGCATTACCAGCAGTCAAAACATTCATGACCTTACGTTTGAGGATCTGGAGCTTAATTGCATGAACGATGATCTTCAAGAATTGCGTAAAATGAGGACTGTTTTGTCAAAGGACAATACCTTCATAACTTTACGATTTCTATCAAATGCTCTTGAAGAGATCTGGACCCAAGACATTGAAATTGCAGGAATCAACAAAGAGTTCATGCCTGGTTTAGAACTCATAAGGGGCATGTTTGTTCATTTGGTCCACGTCCTCAAAAATTTTGACACCTCGGGAGATCATACAAGTTTGAGACATCGCTCTCAAACCCAAGAGGCCATTAGAGAAAAACAGACTAATGGTAGGGGTAATACAGACAATGCCACAAGCGATGTTGCAGAGACGCTCCCGACGGAGTTACCGTCAGATGCTGGTCTAGAATTAGTCCCCGAGTTAGAGAACCGAAATCAAGGAAGAGACCAAATGCCGTTACCCATCATACCAGAATTTTCTGACCCTCCAACTCACGACTACATCTCCAGCACTCAATCTTTACACAGTAACCCGGCTGTGCAGTTTGCTTCTGAGCTTTCTCGCTCGGAAAATGTGGAGGATCTGGGAGGCATTCTCTATGATGAAATGGATACTCTGCTTACTATGGATGCGGAAACGTTTACTACAAAATTTCGAAACGACTTATTGGGCAAATACAAAACTTGGCTCGAAGACTAATTCATGAGTGCTCATCGCACAGTCCTGCCATTACCAATTATCTATACAAATATATTTACATTATCGTTACAGTTTAGGAAAATTAAAATTAATGCATTTCGTTAGTTGCGTGCCGAACTTATCACCATATTTCGAATTTCGTACATATAGCCATTACTCTTGGGGTCGGGCAGTCCTTGTTCGTTGTCGTATTCATCCATCTCAGCATCTCGCAGAATGAACCACCCACCAACTTTTCTACTCCACTTATTTTCCTCGTGGTAGAATTTTTCTAAAGTTTTGGAGTCAATATTGAAAGTAGAGTCGTGACTCGACGGACCTGTGCTCAAAGAATGGTACCGAGTTGTTGCAGATGACGAAAAACGTCCACTTAAGCTTTGCCGGTTAGGGCCAAACTGGCTCTGAGATCTCTTTGACGATAGCCCTTTCATCGGATAGCCGCTTTGGACATTGGAAGGAGGAATGAAGTCTGGAATTTCTTTGAAAGGGTCCTTTTCGTCACCATCAATTCTGATCCAGCACAAATTTTCTTGATCAAACATCATTCGGCCAACAACTTTTCCATGTTGCTTGGCCCCTAACTTTGAGCTAGATTTTTTTTCGCGAGGTGGTTTAAGGTCCGGCTTGCCCTGAATGATAATAGCCTTCTTGTCATATGAATCAACATCCCGAAATTTTGAAAGCGCCTTCTCATTACCTTCCCAACTCAGTGTTTCGGGATTGTAAATCATTCTTCCTTTTTTCATCGGCGTGTTATGGTCTATTTCTTGCTTGATAGTTTTTAAGCGATGATTTACGGAAAGCTTCTTGGTATTATTGAGTTTAGTGGTGGAAGGTTTGTTGTGCCGCAGTGGTTCCCTGAACATGTTAAGCTGACTAGGTTTTATCCACTCGCGATGCCTTTTATGCAATTGAGGAGTTAACAAAGAATCATCAGCAGTTATAGTGTACTGGGAAGGCGATAGATTCAATGGCGACTTGAGATCATCCTCCGTGAGAAATTGGGGTTGCAAAAGCCCTTTGTCGAACTTCAAATCATCCTCAAACTCGTCATTGTAATTCTCATGTTCGTTTTCTTCACGTATGATATCGTACCTGGATAACACTGGCATTGAGTTTTTATACTGAATTCCTCTCGACCCTAACCTGCTCCCCGGCCTCAAACTTGTGGCAGACCTGCTGTTCGTGAGTTCATGTGGCCGATTGCTCGAAGGTATCTGTTTCCCTGTACGCTCCCGTAGGTTGAGCATTGATTGCGGTTGTTTGAATGAACGACTGAGTGTCGGTTTTGGCCTTGAAATCCCACTCAAATTTCTGCTTTTGAGGTCTACTTTATTTTCAAACCTTTTAGTCAGTGTATCAAGTTCATCCCTATCCTCTAGCCTCTCGTCAAAAGGACTGCCGTCTTCCTCTTCCCTCTGTGCAAAATGTGTCTGCACTAAATCATCGGTTGTGCCTTTGCCACGAAATTCCTCAAAGTCGTCCAGAAATGCACTTCCTTCTTCATCGCTTTCAGTGTGCGTGGAGTATCGCTTTTTGTTATTCGAAAAGGTTGTGCTTTCGGAGCTGGCAGTTGAAGGTGCTCCCCCGCCTTCCTTTAAAGGTGATGATTGATGACTTTTGTAAGGCTTGGGCCAGTTTACGGGACTCACTGTCGTTTCAATATCTTCGAAAGACGTCTCTGGAAAGTCCTCAAGGACGACAGGACGTATCGACATCAACTTCAAGCACCTTAGTTATTTTAGTTGTTATTTTTATGTCGCTGTTGTTTAGTGAAATATTATTAATTTTGAATACTATCAATAAATTATGTGAAATATAAAAATTTAGAAGATCGATACTCAGGATACTAACTCGCTTAAATTGAGACCTCTATCTCCATCTATCGAAAAGAATGATTACCGATTCCAAAGCTGACTATTCAGATGTTTTAAAAGGTCTTGAAGTGGGATTCTTAAGAGAAAATGACGATTGGGTAAATCGTGTAACAACTGTAAATCAAGATGACATCAGATCGTTAGATGGGCTGGTGAAGTCGACTGAACAGCTTGTTCTCAAGTACTCCAACCCTAATCAAAGTATAAAGAGTGCAATACAAAAAGTTTTCCAAAACGTTTTAGAGCGCTACCCACTTTTATTCGGATATTGGAAACGTTTCACAGCCGTTCAGTACCAACTAAATGGACTGGAGAGCTCTATCACGGTACTTTCACATGCTGTAGATGCTTTCCCCCACTCCCTGGAACTGTGGTGCGATTATCTGAACGTCCTCATGGCCAATAATCCAGACAAAGTTGATCAGATTAGAATAAATTTCCAGATTGCAAGAAATCTTGTAGGGTTTCAGTTCCTATCACATTCCTTTTGGGACAAGTATATTGAGTTCGAAAACGAGCAAGGACAAGTGGACCACTTGGCTGATATTTACAAGGTCATAAGTCGCATACCACTTCATCAATATTCCCGATATTACACAGCATACAAGGAGTTCGGGCAAAAAAATTCTGCTACAGTGCAGGTTGATGAGGATATTGATAAAATTTTTGCCACAACTCAACAACTGGTCAACAGTGTTTGGAAGTACGAGTCACAAATTTCCCAGAGCTTTTTCAATTTGGGACCGCTTGCTCAGAAAGAGCTTGATAATTGGGATCAATATTTATCATTTGCCGCCGAGTCTGAATTGGTTTCCGTAGAACTGACGAAGTCAATATATCAAAGATGTCTGATACCGTGTCGATATTATGAACATTTTTGGTTACGATACACTCGATGGATGGAAAGCAACTGCGATCTGACTAGTACGCTCGAAATTTATGAAAGAGGTGCTGCCGTAGTGCCGTTGGAACAGCGTGCTCTGCGGCAAAATTATCTATCGTTCTTGAAAAAATCGTTGAGAAACAATAAGGAGAAGGTTTTTGATATTTATCTTCTCACCTTAGCAGAGTTCTCTCGTTTATATCCCAAAGACTCGTCATTTGTAAAAGATTTTTTGATAACCATTAAAAAATGCGAATTTGGGTCCAATTTGACTCAAGCAGATCGAGAAATTCTGGCTCAACAAAATGCTTATGCATCCTACCTCGAGGCAAATGTTCGTACTTATATTCGGAAAGCACAGCGCGGAGATACCCGACTGCAACAAATTTTGAATGATTCTAGTTTTCCTGTACTTGCGATAGAATTGATAAAAGTGACTCAGCTGACTTTAAAGAACACTATCAAAACAAGAGCATACTTCTCCGAATTTGAGAAACTCCCGCAAATCAAAAATAATACAAGCTTTTGGTTAACATTTTACAAATTTTTGAAAACTACGGTCGACCTGAATGGACTAGAGAATTTCGTCTTTAGACTGGGAACCGAAATCCAGATACCGGTAGTGATTCTCAACGATATCATCAGTGACTTCAAGTCGTTTTTTTTGACAAACGTCAATATTGACGCATACGAAAAGAATGTATTCGATGGCCGGTATAAAATGACCATCGATCCGCTAATAGACCTCGAATACAAAGTAAACAATCCTTTCTGGTCGAAACCAGGAATTACTCTAGGCATTGAAAGTCAGAAGAAAGACATTAAAGACAACGGCCATCCGGGCCTCTATCTCGACAAACCTTTGATTTCAAATACCATAATAGAGCATGACTCGAAAGCGTTCGCAAGCGGACCCCCGCCACTACCAGTTTTCAAAAACCTTGAAAAAATCAATAAGCCCGCGGTACATAAAGACTATTTTACCAGGGATTTTATGAATACAACTTAAACCTACTTCCTATTAGAATCCAAATTATAAAGTGTCACTTTGTCGTCCAATCACTGTCAACCCTGATCTTATTTCAGCTTTGCCGCTCACAAGATTATCACCAAAAACCTCCAAAATTTCTAGCTTTGCATTCTGCTCTCCTAGTTTTTTGATTAGAACGTCATTTGCGCATCCCAAGAAGCCAATGTCAAGTTTTTTGAGCTCTGGACATTCCATTGCATCGAAACAATCACCTTTTAGTGCCTTCAAAGAATTGAGGCTTAGCGTCATAATACTCTTACCAGCTTTATTTAGGAAGAATTCTGTGATTGCCATATCATCAAGTTGCAGGCAGCGTCTAAAGCTACAAACTTTCAAATTTGGCATCGAAACTTCACTAAACAGGAAAACAATACCATCGGACGTTATTTGATCTAATTCTTCCAATTCCAGAGACTCTAAAACACTGGTTCCTGCATCTGCTGATAGTGCGTCTTTTAGATTGATGATAGTTGTATCGGTGACGGCGAGGCATCCATTTAGGCTCAAGTGCTTCAAAGTCGAACCTATGTTTTTCAGTGTGGCTACCAGTATGTCGTCAGTAATGTACTCCTCCTTCGCAGGGTGTTCCAGTCCAAGATTCTCGAAGTTTGGACATTTTAAATACTGTGGCATTATACTATAGTCAGTCAGGTCATCAAGCCTTGATAACCTTAAAGAGACTAAGTTGTTGCCACAGTGCTCTAAGAGACTCCGAAGGGAATCGTTGGTGAATCTATGCGTATTTGAGACGTGAAATGCTTTCAGCCGTCCTCCCATCCTCGTAAAAAAGATATCCCATGTGTATTCATTTATCAGAAAAGGACCGTCTAGGTACAAGGAATCCAGATTTGGCAATTTCTCTGCAATGTAGAGCAAAGCTTCGTTGTTGAGCTGACCACACATTTGTAAAGACAATTCTGATAAATGTGGTGCGAAAATAGCCAACATTTTATAACCTTCATACGATAGTTTTGAACAGTCATGAAATGCCAGTGATCGTAATTCCGTTTTGAGAAATAGCTGTAGGGTGTGGTCGTTAAGTGCCCTATTTTTAGATAAGGTCCTCGCCAATTTGTTCATATTTTGAGTTGAAATACCACCCAAGGTTTCACGGATTTTAGAGTGGATTGTGTCATCCGCAGAATTAGTATTTTGTTGTAGTTTTGAGATGTTAGCACTGATTTGAGAGATACAAACATCCTGCAGAGTGGAGATACGCCTGATTTTCCTATCGAGAAGCTCGGCGGCCCTCTTCTTTTTTCTTCTCCGCTGCATCAGCTGTTGCTTACTCTTCTTAAGATTCAGTTCCAGCTGCTCTTGGGATATTGCGGGTACTGGGGTTTCTGAGATCGTCCGGGAACTCATGCCTTCATCGTATTCTTCTTCATCGCTGTCCTCCTCAGCAATGGCGAATCGCTTTAACCTATCGTCACTACGCGGTACGCTTCGTCTTGTCTGTAAGCTGTTACCATCGGCGTTGTTGTTATCTTCTTCTTCATCATCATCCTCATCGTCCTCGTCGTTTTCTTCAGAGCTATCGCTAATAGCGCGGCGTCTTCCTTTGGTAAAATATTTCGAAGAGCTCACATCTTCATCTTCCTCTTCTTCTTTGACGTCAGTGCTAACCTCTTTTGTTTCCTTCTCACGACTTTTCAACCACTTCTGTCTGATGCTTTCGGCATTGATGCCCTGTTCTTTTAAAAACTGTGTTAAGGCAGAATTGGGCCCTCTAACTTCGCTATTTTCCCCTTGACCGCTTTTCGCCCTATTGCTGCCCCTGTACATATGCGGATGTGATGGAAGATTTGTGACCGATAATGCGTCTAGTTTACTTATCGAAGATTAAAATAGCTTTACTAAAATGCAAGTTTCATTCCATTGCAGATTCGAATAAAATGCAAAAAGATTTCAAAAAAGAATGCGCAAGCCCGGAATCGAACCGGGGGCCCAACGATGGCAACGTTGGATTTTACCACTAAACCACTTGCGCTACTGTTGATTAAGAACAATTTTTACTGGTATCTGATGCTTGCTTAAATCCCTGCCCTAAGTTCGTAACTTGATGCCGACTATCCGACTATAGATACGTAATAATGTTAAATCCTGAGCGTTCACATTGTTCTATGCAAAAAATTTGATTGTTCTACCTTTTTCATCCGGCCTTTTCATGAACCCACCTCAACTTTTATAAGGTTCAGACCTCTATTGCTTGGAGCGAAACTTAGGAATCTCATTCATATCCCACAATTCTTTATGATCTTGCGTTTTTTGGTGTGTCTCTTGTTTTGCCGCCTATTATCGGCTCTTGGTCACAATGTGAAACCCAGTGCCACTGGCATACAGTATAGAAATTTCAAAATTGTCCCGTCTTAACTACTGTCGCGCGAGTGGTTTAGTGGTAAAATCCAAGTTTCCCATACTTGGGCCCCGGGTTCGATTCCCGGCTCGCGCATTTTTTTTCAAATTTCTTTTTCAGTATTTTCGGGATAAGGATATAACTCTCCCCTTAAAGAGAATATGTCGCTGTCGATATTTCTACAAGGGAACACTCGAACCCGAGCCACTTATATATTTATATCGTCAATATAATTGTTTGAAGAGCTCAGAAAGATTATAGCACACCTTAGTGCAAGGAATTACTATACCTTGCAATGCAGGAATCGCTTGGCGATCGTAGAAAGCCCAAGTCTTATCATCTGGTTGTTTTAGTACATGGTCTTTGGGGTAACCGAACCCATTTCGACTACATTCGTAATGCACTCGAGTTAGGATTCCAAACGCATAAAGAGGCTCAAGGTTTAGACAATGAAGAATTGGTGGTATATACGACACACCTCAACGAGGGTTACAAGACTTACGATGGGATCGACGTGTGTGGTGTTCGAGTCGCAGGCGAAGTAGAAGGGCAAATAGCAGAACTCGGGTCAGTGACGAAGTTTTCCATCTGCGGGTACTCTTTGGGGGGACTGATAGCTAGATATGCGTTGGGAGTTCTATACAAGAAGCAGGTCTTCAAAAAACAAGATATCGAACTGGTAAACTTTACCACATTTTGTACACCACACGTCGGAGTCCATGCGCCTGGTAAAAATGTAGCTGTGAATCTGTTCAATACAGTAGTTCCCCTTGTCTTGGGAAACACGGGCAAACAAATGTTCCTGAAAGATAAAGCTGCGTTTGCTGGCGGGCTGCCGCTCGTGCTCTTGATGAGTATGGAAAATTCGGTGTTTTACAAAGCGTTGCAAGAATTCAAAAACACGTCGCTATACGCTAATGTCATCAATGACAAGAGAACCGCTTGGTGGACTGCCGGGATTTCCAGAAACGACCCGTTTTTTGAAGTTGACGATCAGAACGGTGACTATCGCTTCAGCTATGTGAAAGGGTATGCGCCAACCATAGTGGATCATTCCAGATCTATCAGGATTACTAGAATTGAGGATTACAACGAGAAAATCGAGGAAACCAGCAAGCCCCAGGAAAACACAATTGTTAAAGTTGATCGTCGTGAGTACTTTTTTATTAACTACTGGGTTGCCAAGTTGTGTCGGTGGTTTATGGTATTATTCAATTTGCTATTAATAGCTCCAATATGGGTGATTTGGTTTGCTCTATCGGGAACAATGGAGACCATAAAGTCTACCACCAGAGCGACACGGTTTATCAAAGGTTATTCGCATCATTTTATAAGTGAGATATATGACGGTGTCTCAGAAGAGCCTTTACCAGATGATATAATCGATGCATCATCCGACACACCTAACGAGTACGAGTTACAAATACAGCAGTCCCTAAATGATCAGACTGACACATTTATCGAGAGCCTCTTCAGTGCTATCGAAAGAAAAAACACTCTATCCGCGGTCGTTGACGAAACGGACTCCCCAGATGTCACTGATACCGAGGACAATGAATTTGTTGTGAAAACTACCTTGAAGGAACTGGAATCACTCTCAATCGAGGAAATTAAAATCCGTCGTTTGAAGTCTGTCGGTTGTGATAAATTGCCATCGTTAGAAGACTTACATTTAAACTTAGCACCTCAGCAATTGAAAATCATTGAATCATTGAACAAGATTCCTTGGCGAAAATTTCCAGTGTATATTCGCGACACAGTAAGCACACATGCGTGTGCAATAGTACGGCACAAAGACCCGCATTTTGGAGAGGGCAAAATAGTCGTGAGACATTGGATTACCGAAGTTTTTGAGTTTTGATCTTTAACACCTATCTATCGTTTAAAATTTATCGCTGAATTTTATTTGTAATTGTGCTATGAGCTCTTCATCATTGATTACAAAGGGATTGAATTTGCACTTAACGTATAAACTCGAAACATCACCAAATACTTGTGATAGAGCCTCATCGTCACAATCCAAATTGCTGAAAAACCCAATAATAATTTTCAGGCTTGTTTGTTTTATTAGTTTTCCATACACGGTTACACCTTCTAGTTGAAACAAGTCTTTTATTTCTCGGTCTTGCTGGCTTGTGCTCATCCATTCATACAGATCGCTTTCAAAGTAGTCCAGAGCCATGTTCGAAAAGGTATTGAACTTCAAGACACTATCAATTTCACTATTTGCATTTTGAACAACGTGGATCAATAAAGGGTGATCGTTGGAGTCGATTAATGAGATAAAACAAGGCTTAACCTGCATTGTTTCACATTATGGTAAGGTTTCTTTCGATCTTAAGCATTTCGAATTGTGTGCATTTCAAAGTTTACGAAAGAACGTCTTTGAGTACAAACGTATTCTTCAAAGAAATTTCGCCATTTGTACAATACAGGCCCAGATGGGTAACGAACTATCTGAATGAAACCAAAAGTTCATGATAGCTTTATCTTGATTCCTTAATACATTTCTTGCTCCTATTTATACGCTATACACCTTAAAGTTTGGAGACGATAGAGTCGGCGGCTGTACGTCCGAACACTACACACTCTAAGAGACTTGATCCCCCTAATCTATTTGCCCCGTGGACACCCCCAGAGACCTCACCGGCGGCGTACAAGCCGTTAGCCACAGGTTCGTTGTTTTCGTTCAAAATCTGTGCATTTTCGTCGATTTTTGCACCACCCATGGTGAAGTGCACAACCGGTGTAATTTCTCCGACATAAATGGCAGTGCTACCGTCAACATTCGCTCCGAATCCGTTTATTTTAGAAACACGACTAAAAGTATCAGGTGATGATGAGCTGAATATTTGTAGCTCGGACGCCAAATCTTGGGAGCTGATGGGTAGGCTCTCCGCTAGTTCAGCGACTGTGGTTTTCTTAACTAACTTTTTGAAAATGTAGAAATCCATGTTACTTTTGTAGTCGGAGTAGAGCGCCTCGCTCATAATAAGCAAAGCCTTATTATCTTCTTGAGAACATTTGGACTGGATGGCATCTGTCACTACATCACGGGTGCTCAGCTCATTAACAAATCGTTTCCCGGTCAAGGGATTTAGCAAAATACCACCAAGGCCTCTCAAAGCCTCGGCAGCTAAAAACTTCCAGTTACTTTTAGGATCGGATGGATCTACAAAGCCTGTTGGATGCACCTGTACCTCAGACATGTCTATTAATTTACCGCCAAGCTTCTCAATCAATTTCTGGCCGTCACCGGTTGTCTGAGCACCATTTGTGGTGGGTAAGCCATTCAGTTGAGGAGCGTATTTCTCCAACAGCTCTTGGGAGAACCCAAAACCTCCGGAACAGAACACTACGCCTTTGGTCTTGATTTGTTTAGCGACGCCGTCCTGATCGTAGTAATCAACTGATTGAACTTGGTTGTCCACAATCTCGACGTCAAACACTTTACTGTTCAAATGAATCTTCACTAATTCTGGGTTTGATTCAGAAAGAGCTTTTAGGGATTTTGATAGTGCTTGAATAATTTCAAAGCCCGGAGGCAACTTCCCAGAAGATCTGTGAGTCCTAGGAGCTGAATGGCCACCCAACTGAGCAAGTAAATCCAACTTCAGGCCGAATTCTTGTTGCAACCATGAAATGGCAGAGCTAGAGTCCTTTGAGAGCTTGTGCATCAAAGTAGTAACCCCTGCTTTTTTCGCAGAGTTAACTGTGTCCTGGTAGAAATCAGCCACAGAATCGTCGACACCTAGCGTTTTTTGAGTACTGGTGAATGCTCCGTTTATGCCGCTAGAGGCTTTGATGGAGTTCCCACCTAAGGAGGAAGCTTTATCTAATAACACGATTGGGATCTTATGTTTTAGGACCAATTGACTGGCGGTTGCCAGACCAGCAAGGCCAGAACCAATTATGACGACCGGAGCCGTGTACTTAGTAACCATTTCTGAGTCAGCGTCTGTTGTTCTGTATTTCCGTAGTAGTAGAATAAGGAATAGACAGGCGAGAACGGGGAGAAACTTTTGTTTTCGAAACATCTAATTAATACTCGCTGCTTCTCAGAGGTAGGTTAACACTGTAGTTGGCCATTCTAAAATAGTGTTCATGAATGACTTTCGTTCTCGTAAAGGTGGTGTGGTGTGAGCATTATTTTACGACGACATATTAAGCCCTTTACGTATTAGCTTTTTCACCTCTTTCTTACACGTGACTCCCACGTGATAAAGCTGTTCAGTCGTGAGGAATGTTCTTAAACACGGTGCTCTTAGAGCGTAGAAGTCGTGGTGATATCAAACATATCAGTCCGTGTAATTATTGATCGTTTGTGTACCGAATTATCGCGCGATCTAAGTGCGCGCTTTTGTGGTGTAGTGTCGATCTTTCTATGTAACTGAATATGAGTACCTATGTATTTGAGGTTAAGTACGCCGCGTTTGTAGTGCTTTTGCTGAGTGTCACTTTGTACTTCGCTGACACGATAAGAGCTCCAAGGGTGCAAAGATTTAAGCCTTGCGTCTCATGGGAGTTAGACTCTGGCTCCACCGCATAATCATTAGATGATGCTAACGGCGAATTTTAGCCTCCAAAATTCTCGTAGCGGGTTGCTGGACTAACACATTGCAGCAGAACCATGGAAGTTTGGCTTTTACAGAACAAATCATCATGGTCTTAAATGCTGATTCTCTGGCTATTCCTGGAACTTCCCAATTGTCTTGTGTCTTCACGTAAACGATAATGTCGCAAATATGAACGATCACTATAAAACGTTCAAATGAGGTCTTATGTTGATCTTGCTGTTGCGTAGCGCTTGGATAAATGGGGGTTTTGTCAAATCGCGGTTTCCTCGCTGCCACATGTTTGTGCTCGACATATTCTTTGTGAGTATTTCTTGAATAATACGTTCGTAACGTATAGATCACAGAGCGAGAGACTAAACCTACAAAAACGAGCAGCAAGATGAGATTGAGGTTTTGATTGTAATTTGAATACTTTTCTTACGGGCAAGCAGAGTCTACCTACAATACACTTGAAGTCAGGAACAACATGAGTCATGCTTCTTTGAACGTTGAGAGGCAGCAGGAATACTTTGCAACTTCACCACGACAAACACCTATGTTGCAATGAATGAAAAAGCTTATATCTGTATAAGACTAAGTAGATTTGCAGAAGCCCGTCCGTCTACTGATTATTTAGTGGAAAAAAAGTGTCTGTGGACACAACTAAAAAAACACTAATGTCGGATACCTCAAGTACACGAGGCATTGATGCACAATGCTTGGCGTAACTCTGTGGTGGTAAAATATCCAAAAGAACCGAACATACCTGTCGACCAAACCTCTACTGAGGTGTGATCACTTTTGTCCCTCCTTAATAGGGCAGCGAACTCTTTGAAAACTCCAAACTCTGAGAGTAGGAGGAGCACAATGATGTGGCGTCTTAGAAAGTCCACTTTAAAGTCATCATTCAGAGAAAAGCCGTCGGTCCTCAAATGGTCAAATAAAAATGCCATTTGAATTAATTTTGGAATTTAGCTCGCAATTTGTCATTGAAACGAGGAAAGATGCAGCAACGGACACGGTTTTCCGATGAGAAAGCTGTGCCAGCTCACTCTCTATGCTGAAAAGCAAGAATGCAGATACCCAAAACTCCTGTTTATCGATCAAACCATTTTTCGAATTAAATCCCAAAATCAACTTTAAAAAAATCAAATATATTCAACAATGCCAATTATGCCAGTGAATTTTATCATTTGATGCGTGAATAACTAACCATTCGCGAATTCCAAACTATTACAAACCTTAGTATTTGTAAGTTTGGATTTCGCCAATGGCGTTACCCTCGATATCAATTTCCGTAGATTCGCTGCGGTAAATTTTGGTGGGACCCTCCGAATCGAATGGGTGCTGTTGAGCGTGCTCAAAAGTCTCCAAAATTGCAACTTTAACCCTCTCTAGAGATTCGTCGGAAATTTGATAATGCATGGAGACTCTTCCACCCATTAGCTTGACGTGGTATTTCAAACCTTTTTTAACCAAGATATCAGGGTTCATCTTGGACTTTTGTAGATCCAAAAACACAAAATTGGTATCAGCAGGTGACTCCAAAGGAATGTTGTGAGATTGGCAGAATTTAGCCAAGTCGTGAGCCATACGATGCGAACGTTGCAGTTTTTGTTTCCAGTCACCTTCGACAGCAACAGATGCCATCTTGCACATCATACCAGATTGTCTGATACCACCACCTTGTTGCTTTCTGAAATGGTTACATTTCTTAATAAATTTGAAGTCACCAACTAGAATAGAGCCCATAGGAGCGCCGAGCGATTTAGACAAACAAATGGAAATCGAGTCAAAGATTTCACCAAATTGCTTCATGGGAACGCCACTTTCAGCAACGGCGTTCCAGATACGGGCACCATCGCAATGCAGCTTGATGCCATTTTCCATACACCAGGCCTTGATACGCACAAGTTCTTCAAGTGGGTACACAATACCGTGGAGGGTGTTTTCGAGCGACAAAACTTTCGTGGGAGCGCCGTGGATATCGCCGTCTTCTGGAATGTAGTGACGCTTGATGTCCTGGAGCGTCATGTAGTTGCCGTTGGAAGGAATCACAGGAACGACCATGGCTTGGGACAAGATCGCCAAACCGGCAGCCTCGTGAGTGTAGACGTGGGCTCTGTAGTCACACAAAATGGAGTATGGAGGCTGGAACAAGTGGCAACGCAGCGCAATCTGGTTGGAGAGCGTACCGGAAACACAGAATAAACCGGCTTCTTTGCCGGCGAGCTGTGCCACGCGCTGCTCGAGCTTCAGCGTGTCCACGTCTTCGTTGTAGACTGCGTCTCCGATGGACGCCTGGAGCGCTGCTTGCACCATTTCCGGGGTGGGCGTGGTGAAGGTGTCGGAACGGAAATCGTTCGCGGCAGAGGTGTAGGCTTCTGGTAGTTCGCACATGATAGTAGGAATTGGGATAAAAACGAGTTATTGAGGTGGTTATCGAAGAGAGGGAAAGAGTTCTCTTCGAGGGGACAAGTTAAAGGATTCAGAAAGTATGGCGAGAAAGAAACTCCACTTTAATAACGCAAAGCTCGGGACGTTTCGACGCGGTGGGCTTTTTATATACCCATGCTTTCAAGCTAAGCTGCCTGTGAGTCGAAACTCTAAGCACCATTTTTTTCCAGCTCACGTAAGCAGCGCGGCTTCTATGAGTAATTCGAAGACAGCAGAAAATTTTTTTTTCACCGTCCGAGGCTATGCGAGACTCAAGGTCTTAGCAAACATCTGTCGCTGGGGAGAGGAAACAGCGGCACCCAAGCCCAGGAGCGTAGCACTTTCTTCTCAATGCTTGACAACTAATGCTGCTGGATTGGCTGGCGGGCATAGAATTTCTTCCAACGCATTCCTCATTTGGTACGACGATGTGGTCACGTGTGTGTCTCTCTCTCTCTCTCTGGTGCTGGAGATTGGTTTGTTGTGCCACGCTTCTTCTTGTGGCATTGTAGTTGGCTTTCACTTGTACGCGGCCTGCATCACGCCATAGCCCGAAATCCAAACGTCTTGACGTATTTGTTAGAGAGTAAGTAAGACGAACGCTGACCCCCCATGAGAACGAACCTACACGCAGATATATACACAGATATATATACCCACATTTCTGTCGAGGTTTTCATACATATGTGGCTTACGATAGTTCCATATAGCGAACGACTAGTCCGCAGGCCCGTTGCTTCCCATGTGAGAGTCGTTGTGTTAGTTTAGACTCGCGACTCGAGTGGAGTCAGATATTTTCTAGATCCCGAGTCAGCGGCGGACGACCCGATATCTCCAACTGGTCACGTGGGATTGTCAGCACAGACGATTGGCGTTAAGTAGAGGATTTGCTAGATGTGGGTTCGTTTCGTGAGGATGAGGCGGCTTTGTGAGTGGCAAGACCACCACGGAAACGGGCAGCGAGCATGGATTTTGTTCTACTGAGTAGGACCCCATCACCGGTTGCAAAGCATCGTCGAATTTCCAGTACAACAACCGTTCACGGCCTATTGCCGCGGAGATCGAGGATTGGGACAATGCCCACCCAGCCCATGCGCGATGACATAAGCGGGTCAAACTCCATAATCAGGGTGGCGGGCTTCGGAAGCGGGGTGGTGCATACCACAAGAGACTGTTGAAAGTAACATGAACGGACTACACAGTCGAGCCTCACGCCATTTTGCAGAGTGTTAACAGAGGTATTCCTAGTCAAGGAGCTCTGTATCTTGTGGCCAACAGCGGTCTTTTTACGGGTGTCGAAGCTACGGCGAGGAGGCTCATTCAGCAATGAAAAAGGTTGCTCATCAACGGAAAGCGTCTGAAATCTTTGTTTAGTTTCCACCATTGAGTAGCGTAAATCGTAGGTGAAGATTGTGTATATCTAGGCATAGGGTGCAACGCGACATTATTCAAAAGCGAAGTTCGTGAGTATCTCTCCATTGGATGCAACGTACCTACCATGTCTTTTGAGCATTGGTAACCTCACACTACGGTCTAGACCGGACGCTCTTTGTGGAGGGTCCGGGTTTTATTTAGCGCTCTCTTCCTATCACTTGTTACTATTTCTGTCGTTTTCCAACTAGGCAATATACGCACGTGCTCGCCCCGCCCTACTCGCTCGATGTGACAGACTTTTGCTGCCCAAGTCGGTCTCTTTTCGCCTACCCAAGAAATACCCGCCATTTCTCAAACAATGACTGTTGTTCGGAACCCAGTCACCACCCTGTAAGACTCGGGCCACCAAAAAAACCTGGACCGTCTAAATGTGGTCACCCGAGATTACGACATGTATGTTGGAAACATTTGCACATCGGAAACAAACTGGAAACAAATGGGAAGCGGCAAGGATGCACATGCGTAGATCTCGGGAAACATACACCTATAATTGCTGTACAGAATGACCGACGCGGCTTTGGACGCTGTGCAATATAACTATTTACGAGCTGCGGCACAAACAGCCACGTTCAAATTGGTGGATCTCGAGTGACACTTGGAGCCCGTAGACTCCAAGATATTCTCCGTATTGTGAATGGTCAAACTCAGGCTCCCAACGCTTAACGTAGCACCCTTTTGTCAAATAAAAAATAGAAAGATACACTCACGTCGAGAACAGAGCCACGACTAAATGCTAAATGTCAAAAAGGTCTTACCCGGATTCGAACCGGGGTCGTTTGGATCAAAACCAAAAGTGATAACCACTACACTATAAAACCAATTGTTTAGAAGAACACAATCTATTTCCCTTCAATACGTGTAGAAACATCACGAGACTTGCAGTCCATCAACTGTACATAAATCTTCACCGTGGGCATTTCCCATCTTGAGGTCACTAGTCTTCTAGCTGTATGTGTAAACTCAGCTACACGCTGGTTCCCGAAGTGGGTCTTGTCAAAGCATGGCATCAGATCAAGAACTATCCTCAAACCATCTTAAAAAAAATAAAAAAATACGAACACACCTTTTGAACTCTTCTTTCTAAGTTGAGATCGAGCTACACGCACGGAGGATGGATAGCAAGATTGAGTTCCTCAGGGAAGTAGCGGCTCAGAACAATACCCATGGTTTGAACTTGAAATGCTCCACCTGGAAAAAACCACATAGAAGACACAAAGCCACTCGGCAGCTCATCACCGATGAATGGAAGCGGGTCACGAACGGCAGCGACACGAACAAGAATTTACTCACATACTTCAATGTCGAAGCCCCGCCAAGTGTTTATCCTTCTAAAAAATACTGTGATATTACTGGCTTGAAAGCTGGCTACAAATCACCGGGGAACGGGTTAAGATTCTGCAATAGTGAAGTCTATTCGCTTGTCATCAAGCCTATGGCCCCTGGAATAGATCAAGAATATTTAAAACTGAGAGGCGATAACGTGGTTCTCAAGTGATAGCTCAATTGTGCTGTTTTTGTGGAGAAAAAGCAGGGAAAAACGCAAAGTCCAACGACTGAGAGAAGTCTTAGCAATGTACAGGGTCGCACGCTGCGACTTTCAATTACCACATAATCTTCGATATCGATTCCTTGAGTAGACGGAAGATCAGTTCACCACTGTGAGAATCCAAGACAGGCTTTGTTTTCTGTCTTGACGTCAATAATTCCTCATAATTAGCTCAATCACAAGCTTCTTCGAACATTTACTTCCTTTCCGGAACACTTCTTTCACATCTGCTATGTGTGTTTAAGAGTTCGTGGTTATGGACATTTGTAGATCAAAAAAATTCACATCAAATACCAACCTATATTAATTATTCATTTACTAAATAATAGGTCTGCTAAGGCGCGATATGCTATCATATGCTATTTTTACGATCGTTGCCATCCTGTGGCTGGTCTATCGCTTGGCTCTGTTTTTAGGAATTCCTGTGTGGCGAATCGTGTCGACCTTGGGACTTCAAGTTCCGCAAACGACAAGAGTGTCAATTGATGAGATCACAGAGGAAACTATTACAGTTCGATGGGAAAATGAGCCCACCAATGCCACGGAGAAAGAAAGCGCGTCAATTTCTCGTTACATCCTCTACCTGAATAACGTCAAGATTGGATCGATTCCAAATATTCCAACATCTCTCTACACATGTTGCTCACTTAAGAATCTCTTGCCACAAACACAATATCAGTTCGATTTTGTTTGTGTGAATAAAGATGGTTTCATGAACAAAGTGCCAGCTATTTACGTTATGACCAAACCGAAGAGCCCTAAAAAGCATGATAGTCAAATAAGCGCGGAAGAAGTTGACACAAATCTACTAGTAGCGTCGAACTTTCCTGCTGACACGAAATGGAGAAAAAGCCAAGTAGCGGTATCAACTGAATCTCCAACCTCTTATGCAAGTCTAACATCGCTCCAAGACCTGGATGATTTTTCCATAACCGATTTAAAATGTATTTTGGTTTGTGCACAAGAAGATTTACATGACGTCCTGCAGCAAGAAGCTTCTATACTACAAGATTTCCACGAGAGCGAGGTTCAACTGCGACTTGAACTGGATAACTTAAAAGCTCAGTGGGCACATGAAATCGATCTGAGGAAAAGCCTCAAGTCCAGTATCAAATCTCTGGAAAACTCCAAGTTACTTTACGATTTGAAGCGTGGCAAACTAGACAAAAACATTGATCAGAGTGTGAACAAAATAAAGAAAATGAAAACTGATATGATCAAATGGGACCAAGAAAGAAAGAATCACTTGAGGCAAGAAAATCTGCAGGAGAAGTTTAACAACGAGAAAAAGTCGCTGCTTGAAAGAATTGATGAGGTTTCTAAGCAGGTAAAGGAACTTCATTCTCGGGTGGCTAGTCAGGAGGAAGAGAATAAAAGGCTGAACTCTGTCAAAAAATCTTTGGACTCTACCCAAAGTGCATTGCCCACGAGTGCATCCGCTAGCGCAAACACGTCTAAAAGAAACAGTCCTGTTGAAAACGGGAACTCGGGTCTCAACATGAATTTCATAGCCAAAAGAATAAACGAGTGCACAAACGAGAAGACTGGTATTCTGAATAACGTCGGCCAGGAGTTTTTAAATTCTCTGGGTGAGAACTCAGCAGTTTGCGCGCTTTTGAAGGATGAAATCAAGAAAGATCTGAACTCAGAAAATCAATGGAGAGCAAGAAAGTTGAAAATGAAGAAACGGAATGAACTAATGGAGTCTTTATGGTCAGAGATCAGTATGAAAAACAGAGAACTCATGGCTGGTCTTGCCGCTCAACCTTATACATCAGCTCGTCAAGCGCCCTCACCAAACGGTAGTGCGCCAGCGTTGGCTTTGCATGACCCTAGCACATATGTGTCTGCCGACACCATGCATGAGCAATCAGCGTTCGGTAATGAGTCTTTCCGGCACGCTTCTCCGCCTCCTAATACCACACAGGCTTACACCAATTGGAATATCCACCAACCAAATGGCCAACAGATAGAGGCAGGGGGTGAGGATCAGCAGTTTGACTACGATAACGCGCATCACTTGTTGAGTGGATTGCAAAACATGATTTCGGAGGAGGACTACCAAGCCACAAATGTCAGTACTTCAAAGCTTTATACTACCGATGAACTAGACAATTACTGGAGCCGCCAAACCGCCCCCGAGATGATTCCTCATCGCGCCCAAGAGCACTACTCGACACAGCCCTCAAATCTCCCCCTGTTGTCACCTACTTCCATCTTAGAGAATCCTGACAATTCCCATCACATGAGAATAATGAGCAACGAGTCTTTTGCTCCTGTGTCCGTTTCGCAAGACGAGGACTTGTCGATGTTTGCTCACACACCAATTGTTCAAAGAGATGACGTTATTTCATTTGGCTCTGGTTACAACAACGACCCGGCATTGAGAACCTCGCCTCTACCATTACCAATGACGGAAGATTTCACCAAAGATAACTTGTTTGGTTCAGGTCACTTCAATGCTATATGGAATAATTCTCATACCGGGGAGACTCCAAGTTCTCCAGTCGTAGAGAAGCTAGGTACCCCGAAATCGCAACATACCAGAAGCAACAGTCGTGGAAGCTGGAGCTTGCCTCACTTTATGCAGAAGTCTCCCAACGGTAAATCAGAATCTAAAAACAACAGCGGCGGCTCATCAAATGGTGAGGCCAAAGATCGGGAATCTCATGGTGGCGAACGCCGCATGTCCAAACTGCTTACAAAAAGTGGCATGAATCATTTGTTCAGATCGCCTACTCATGATAATTAACAGTTCCAATGTATTTAATAAAATAGAACTCCATATGCATTTTTGCAAGCCAGTGCTCTATATACCAACATAGTGGTTGTGTGCTGCTATCCAAAGTTCCTCAGCAATGAAGACCTGCTTCAAAGACCAAGCTGTTTCTGTAATTGTAATTTACGTCTTTCTACAAGCCATATTTCCAAATCTTTTTGGTCCGGTATGGTTTCGAACTCTGGGATTATGATACTTGGTGAAATCACTGACTCCTGACTACCCAGCTCAGATTTCAATTGTAATGATTTGTCTTCTTCATAGTCGTTAAATGCTGACTTTTGGAAGGGCTTCGGTGTCAATATTTGATGAATTGTGTTCGAGTTGATCTCCAGTGGCCTCTCAAAGGTCAAATGCTCGTTTGGCAAAAACCCGTAATATTCCGGATCAAGAGTCTTCTTCCAAGTTCGTACTTTATCGTGTAGAATCTTTTCACGTTGGCGGTTGGTCTGAAGTTTGGTACGACGCTCGAGGTCAACTCGCGCCAGTTCCCGAACTTCAGGGAGGTCAAGGGCTCTGCCGAAATACCGACGTCCCTTGATGTTGGTACCAGTAAATTTGAGAGCATTATCACGAGAAAAACTAGGGCCTTTCAATGTTCTGTGGATATGACGTTCCCAACGTCCCTTTTCCGCGAATAGATCATTCAACTCATCGTTCAGTTCCCGAAGTTGCAACTCATTTAAAGATGGATCGTGCATGCGAGTCAGCCTTGAGTTGATGTCGTGAATAACCTGGCGACGCCATTGCTGTGCTTCGCTAGAGTCCTTTACCGATGAGATCTTCGAAGGTCTTTTATATCTTGAGTAGTCCTTGTAGCCACCTGCCTTTTCGGCTTCCAGTTCTTGGAACCGTACCAATACTGAGTTAGCTTTGTCGACGTTTCTACTCATTGTGGAGCTAAGCGGAGCCGGGCAGAAAGATGTTAACTATTTAGTTGGGACCATTACTGACTTACTGATGATCAGGATCTATGCTTGAATTTTTACTGACGTTCCAAGTGATCTATAATTATTTGAATAAACCATCACTTAAAACGAATCACGAATTTTTAAAAGTTGATTGTCGTACAGAAAACTAAATGTCAACGCGTCCCGTTAAAACATTAACCGAGATGATTTAACCTGAATGCAACAACTACTGGCAAACCAAATAAGCTTGCCGGGGCAAAAAAAATAGAATAGCGGATGACTTTTTGGGTGGTGGTACTAGATAAAAACTGATTTCAGCTCATTTACAAGAGTGAGGCGAACCCTCGGTAGAATAGGAATGAGTGCTCAAAAAATTGGAGTGCTTTTGCGGAGTGCTCTTATGGAGTACTCTTCTGTTCGTAATCAAGTAGCATGTTCAAATACGGCCAGATCTTACAGAGCAATCGGAAATGTCAATGCTTTAAGATGACTCACTATGGCACATAATGGCCTTTTTATACGCAGAGTTTGGAACATGAAAAGGAAACGGAGTATCGTTGAGACACGAGATGTAGACGATAATGCAAGCATGATTTTTGAGTGCCAACTTGGGGTTCTAGACAGGAGTTTGGGTATCGTATGTCGGATACTATACCACGTCAGAGTATTACGAAGTGATATTAAATATTTGAGACTGCGTTGATTGCACTTTGCAAAGAGATGGCTCTAGTGTATCGAGATAGAAGTTCGGTAAGTGGACAGGGTAGTGACTGTCTCGCTATTCACAATACGAGCTCAGCGAGTGTTTTTCGATATTGGTGGTTCCCTCGCTCTTCACAATACGAGCTCAGCGAGTGTTTTTCGATATTGGTGGTTCCCTCGCTCTTCACAATACGAGCTCAGTGAGTGTTTTCCGATAGTGGTGGTTCCATCGCCCGTCACAATACTCGCTGGCGCTCATAATTGTTCGATAGTGGTGGTTCCCTTGCTCTTTGTTACTCGCTGGAGCTCATAATTGTTCGATAGTGGTGGTTCCCTTGCTCTTTGTTACTCGCGGGCGCTCATAATTGTTAAAAAGTGGTGATTCCCTTGCTCTTCGCAACACTCGCTGAGCTCCTATTATTCAATAATGGTGGTTCCCTCGCTCGTTACAATACTTGCGGGCGCTCATAATTGTTGAAAAGTGGTGGTTCCCTTGCTCTTCGCAACACTCGCTGAGCTCGTATTCCCTCGCTCTTCGCAACACTCGCTAAGCTCGTATTCCCTCGCTCTTCGCAACACTCGCTAAGCTCGTATTCCCTCGCTCTTCGCAACACTCGCTGAGCTCGTATTATTCAATAATGGTGGTTCCCTCGCTCTTCACAATACGAGCTCAGTGAGTGTTTTTCGATATTGGTGGTTCCCTCGCTCTTCACAAGACGAGCTCAGTGAGTGTGTTCCGATAGTGGTGGTTCCATCGCCCGTCACAATACTCGCTGGCGCTCATACTTGTTTAATAGTGAGGGTTCCCTTGCTCTTTGTTACTCGCTGGAGCTCATAATTGTTCGATAGTGGTGGTTCCCTCGCTCGTTACAATACTTGCGGGCGCTCATAATTGTTGAAAAGTGGTGGTTCCCTTGCTCTTCGCAACACTCGCTCAGCTCGTATTCCCTCGCTCTTCGCAACACTCGCTCAGCTCGTATTCCCTCGCTCTTCGCAATCCTCTCCGAGGCTCCTATTGTTCAATGGCGCCTCTTCCTCTCTCACTCCATGCATACTCGCGCGGGAAACCCCCGCTAACCCACCCTGTGGTGCCACCCTCCCAAACATAACACCCCATCCATTTCACCTCGTAATTCCCGAGCTTCCGAAGTTTTCTTCATTCTACAATTTGTGGGTCATTCCTGCGCCATGCGCTACGAGTTCCCCGGAAAAATTCTGCCGCTCCACGTCATAATCCGGATCATCTAACGGGAAAATGCAAGTATTCCGGAAGAACCTTTCCGGAAAAACTTGCAGAGGCAAACGCGAACGCACACAAGGACCCTCTTGTCTCGTATACGTCGCCCGCTCCACATACTGTTACACATACCGCTCCACATACCGATACCTTTGGCATCTGTTCCTGTTGAGGCTAAAAAGAATTTTTGCGGGGGAGCTTCCACTTCGTAATTACTCACGGTAACCACGGACGACCACAGGCCAAAATGCTCGAGGAACGTGGAGTTGTTTCTTTTGGGTTGTGCGGCGCATCACTGAAAAAAAATCTGTAGCTGCACCGGGAAGCGGTTTTCCCATAGACACTGCACACATTAGTCGCTGAAAGCAGAAGCATGGTCAATAGTAAGCGGGGGAACAGCAGACGTGCCAGTACCCAGGTCAAGATGGACACAGATTTGGATCTGAATGATTCGGACGCTGGAATTTCGGGTTATAAAAAGGCACGTCCGATCCCGAATTGTGGGGACTCTGGACGTGGGTCTTGCTGTAGTTCGAGAACCAAAAAAAACACTCGTCCTTCTCGATCATGAAAGCAGTGACATTCGCCTCCGCGGGGCTGGCCATTGTGGCCGGGGCCCACGCCTACAATTCCAAACTCGACCAACAGTCCAACGTGACAGCCATGAATCTGACAGGCACGCACGGGCCAGAACGGCCGCTCGCGCATCTCACGCCCACGACCGGGTGGATGAACGACCCCAACGGTTTGTTTTACGACAACGAGACCGCGACCTACCACGCCTACTACCAGTACAACCCCAACGACAACGTTTGGGACTTGCCCTTGTTCTGGGGCCATGCCTCGAGCAAAAACCTGGTCACGTGGGAGGACCATGGCGTCGCGCTCGAGCCTATGGACGACGAGTCCGGCGCCTTTTCCGGGTCCATTGTGATCGACCGCAACAACACCTCGGGCTTCTTCGACAACTCCACGCTGCCGGGCCAGAGAATCGTTGCCCTTTACACTGAGAACAGCAACGTGAGCGAGTCCCAGTTCGCAGCCTACTCGCTGGACGGTGGTTACACTTTCGATTACTACGAGCACAACCCGGTCCTAGATATCAACTCGACCCAGTTCAGAGACCCCAAGGTTTTCTGGCATGACGAGACCGAGCGCTGGATCATGACTTTGGCGCTTTCCCAGGAATACAAAATTCAGATTTACACTTCCGAAAACTTGACCTCCTGGGAGTTCAAGTCTAACTTCTCCCACCACGGTATTCTCGGCTACCAATACGAATGTCCCGGTTTGGCCAAAGTACCAGTCATTCACGATAGTCCATCCAACGTTACTTTGCACGGCAACAACTCTACTATGAACGCTACCGCTCAAACCAACTCTAGCTCGGTGGACCACAAATGGGTCATGTTCATTAGTATCAATCCTGGTGCTCCAATGGGTGGTTCTTTCAACGAATACTTCATTGGTGATTTTGACGGTGAGACCTTCACCGCTCAAGACGCGGCCACACGCGTCGTCGACCATGGTAAGGACTTTTACGCTATGCAAACTTTCTCCGACGCCCCTAACAATGATGTTCTAGGTATTGCCTGGGCTTCCAATTGGGACTACGCCGCCTACGTTCCAACTGAGGACTACAGAAGTTCGATGTCTCTAGTTCGTAACTTAACGTTGCGTCCTTACAGCCCTAACCCGGAAACTACTGAGTTCACGCTATACAGTGAACCTATCTTGAACTACACACAATTAAACACCAATCAATCCATGCACAAGACCTCACTCGAGTTGAACTCCGAAGAATCGGTGTCGTACCGTTTGGGCAAATCTCCTCAAGGCTTGTTGGAGTTCTCTCTCGAGTGGAAGGTGAACTCCTCCGCTCTAACTTCCAAGCATGAGTTCGCCGACATGTCTCTATACTTCCAAGGTGCTGAAGATGACGATGAATATTTGAGATTGGGTTACGAACAAAACGCGGCCGCGTTCTTCCTTGACAGAGGTAACTCCGAAGTCGATTTTGTGAACGAAAATCCATTCTTCAATAACAGAGTCTCTCAGAACATAGAAATCTACAAGATCGCCGAAGATGGTTTACCTATCTTCAAAGTCCGCGGTATCATTGACAGGAACATCATCGAGCTGTTCTTCAACGATGGTTCCTCTACCTCCACAAACTTGTTCTTCTTGAGTGAGGAAAACTACATCGGCACCGTGGAAATCTCTTCAGGTGTTGACAATGTCTACACCATCTTAGACTTTGACGTGAAGCAATTGAGCGTCAAGAACGAGTAAATTTAACGCCAAATTTGATGATTTTCTCTTTTCATGTATACCCCACTCCTCTTTTGACTCATTCTCATGACATCAATTGGGTGATGATTTGTTCGTTGCCTTCTAGCCCGCATCTGAGTTTTTAGCATTCATTTAGAATTTTCTATTGTTTTAAAAGTAATGTTGATAACAGCAGCGCATTCTTTGTTAATATGGAGCGACCATGGTCAGCCTGCTATCTGGTGTTCGCTTAACAGTCAAAAACACACCGCGCTCAAAAGATCAGCGGTTTTGGTTTTTGAAATATCGTAATGCTCTATGGTCTTGTAGAATCTTTCGACTTTCGAGTTGTAATTACCTGACGCCTTCAAAAAACCATGCTTGGGAGATAATTCAGAGAGATATTCTGTGAACGTTTTGATTCTTTCGTGCTTACATTAGGGTATTCGAAAAAGAATATAAAAGCTACTCAGCTGGCATCAGCGCATATAAGAAGTCTTGTACCAACGTCTTACTCAAGTTGCCTATTTCGAGAAATGTTGAAAACGTTTAGATATAAATGATACAGTTCCAGCGAACGCGCTCAACGACTAGAACGATCAAATAACATGGCTGAGCCTTTGAAGAACCAGCCAACTTTTGGTGCCGTCGTCTTTGTAGCTCCCAAGATTTCACAAGGTGCTGATTCATGAGCTCGCATGAAGTAAGCTATTACACTACACACACTATCTCAAAAATTCTCCAGATATAGCTAACTGCTAATTATACAGAATTAAATATTTTGATAGAGCCAGAGTTTGTTTGTAGTAGGATAACACCTCCATTTCCTTCATTTTATTCTAGCCCATTTGAAACTCACACAGTAACAAGTGCAGCTCTTGCTGTGAGCATTGGAGAGACGAGCACGATCCTCCAGTGAAGAAAAAATCAACACTCGAAGTACAAACAAAGAGGTTAAATCTTCAAGAGGTGCTGCTTTTACCGGTTTACTTCGATATCTTGATCACTAAACACGTCGTAGATGAACTATTTCATGAGGTCTAAGAAAATTCGAAATCTTACTCGATATACGTAATGAAACTCTTCGATCTTTATCAACTTTAATCAAAAAAATTCCTATTTCTGCTGTGGAACATTCGTCTTTGATTTGAACAAGCTATATTTTCTATCGCCTGCTCTTCGAAGCCTGACACTCGCTAATACCTGTTAATTACTTAAATAATGGCGGGACTAGGAGCGATTGTGCGAAATTACAGATTTGTGATCGGGTCACTGACTGCTGTCATGCTGATCTTGCTACTGCGGTCATCATCTGGCTCCTCCGGTTCTTCTGGAGTGATACTAGATTCTAGCAAAGAAGAAGGTGGCACCGTAAACGTACTACCAATCGTCCCCACACCCGGATATATCGACGATGCGAACTCGCAATCAAAGAACCCCGACGTTGCGGATGCTGTCAAGGAGAGCCTCAAGCAATCTCCAGATAGTAAGTACTCTAATGCTCCGTGCGATAAACCACACCAGTACGTGATAATGGTAGACGCAGGGTCTACTGGATCACGTATACACATCTATGAGTTCGATGTCTGTACTCAACCTGCTTCCCTGCTTCACGAGACATTCAAGATGCTGAAACCAGGACTCTCACATTTTGACACCGATGCTAAGGCTGCGGCCTTGTCTCTGGATGAGCTACTCGACAAGGCTTTGGAAGTGATTCCCAAGGAGAGACAGGGTTGTTCTCCAGTAGCTGTAAAGGCCACGGCAGGTTTGCGGATGTTAGGTGAAGCGAAATCTGATAAGATTTTGCAAGCAGTCCAGACACACTTGGAAACAGACTATCCGTTCCCAGTGGTAGCAAAGGATGGTGTAGTATTAATGAGCGGTGAAGAAGAAGGTGTCTATGCATGGATCACAGCAAATTTTCTCTTGGGTAACATCGGGGCGGGGTCCAAGCTTCCCACAGCTGCGACCTTTGACCTTGGCGGTGGCTCAACACAAATTGTCTTTGAACCTAGCTATCCTCCCAACGAGATGATGCTCGATGGGGAATATAAATATCCATTGAGCTTCGCAGATCACGATTACACTTTGTATCAATTTTCGCATCTGGGTTACGGTCTTATGGAAGGTAGAAACAAAGTGAATGCACTACTAGTCGAAACCGCTCTCAAGGATGGACTTATTGAAAAAAGTAACAAATCTCCAAAGCTCTCGTCACCATGTCTACCACCTGGAACTGTAGCTTCGGACGTAAAGGTTACTCTAGAAAACGGGGACGAATACTTGGTCACTTTCAAAGGTCCTGTTACTCCAGCAGGAGCTCAGTGTCGCTTTTTGGCTGATAAAATCTTGAAAAAGGATGCCGCGTGCACATCGCCACCTTGTTCTTTCAATGGTGTTCATCAACCTTCGCTAGTGCGGACTTTTAAAGAGACCAATGACCTGTACGTTTTTTCGTACTTTTATGACAAAACCCAGCCTTTGGGTCTACCGCATTCGTTTACGCTTGGAGAACTCGCTGATGTCGCTCGCATGGTGTGTAACGGCGAAGATGTATGGGAAAGCGTTTTCAGCGGCATCGAGGGTTCCATCGCGGAGCTGAAGAAGGAGCCATTATGGTGTCTGGACTTATCTTTCCAGTTCTCCCTACTCCACACGGGTTACGACATTCCACTATACCGCGAACTTAAGACCGCAGATAAAATTGCCAATAATGAGCTTGGCTGGTGCCTTGGTGCGTCCTTGCCACTACTAGACGGGAAGGATTGGAAATGCAAGTCCTCTAAGTCTTAAGCTAGCTGCAAGAAGTATACTCTCAATGGTACATATTAGTTTTACATTGCAGAGCGACCGCGTGCTCAATGTCGTCCTCTAGAGATACCGTAAACAATGATAGATATATCAAGTCATCTAAGTTCATCTTTGTATAAGAGGGATATGAAGCTTCTGTCCGCAAGCAACTATTGAATACGCAACTAAGTAACGAAAAGGAAGCTTTCGGAAGTGGATTTCAAACCGTCGGATAAAGTCTGAGATCTCGATAAACTGCTCTAGATTCAGCTGATATCAAAGAATCCAGTGCCAAGATAAAACGCATTTCAAGTTCGCTTAATTGAATCCTGCACCTAGCTTTGGCTTCGGTTCAATTTCGGAGACTTCAAACCTTACCTGCACCAATAAACGACCTACTTATAGACTATTGGAGAGATTCAAGTGTTCAAGAATTTACCCTCTTACTGGAAGCCCAAACCTCGTTTAAACGAGATTAACAAAATATGGGCAAACAAGCCGACTCTCCAACCTCTTCGCCTCTTTCCAGAGAGCTATCGCCACTGTCGCGTACTTTGACCGAAAGCACTGGTAAAAGTTCAGCACAAACCGATTCGAAGGACAAGAACGACTTCAAAAACAAGAGCAAACGGTCCAAAAGTGTTTCGCATCTGGCAGACCGCAACAAGATTTTGGGCAGTAGAATGACACCACTGGTGGACAATAAACCACCAATTTACAAGGAGGAAGATGTAGACTCCAATTACGACTCAGACTATGCCGACACCCCAGAACAAGCATTCCGGAGGCTCTCTGTAGGTTCCAACGACATGAGGCGCGCTACCTCGCATGCCCAGCTTTCTTCAACTGCGCATGGTATGCGGCTATTGTCCAAAGACATTCAAAAATCTATGGTTGTTTTGCAAGTTCGCAAACTCATGATCGTAACTAAGAAACAAGATAGCTCACTGGTGTATCTAACGCGAGAAATGGTTGAATGGATCTTGATTAATTACCCCGACATTGAAATTTATGTCGATGAGTCTGTTGAATGTTCAAGTAAATTTGACACCAAAGGCATCATTCGAGACAGCAGATGTGGATCCCATCACATCAAATGCTGGACTCCGGAATTTGTTGCTAAAAAAGACAACTTTTTTGATTTGATCATTACTTTGGGCGGCGATGGGACAGTGTTATACGTATCTTCACTTTTCCAGAGGAGCATCCCTCCTGTTATGTCGTTTTCATTGGGATCTTTGGGATTCTTGACTAATTTCAATTACGAAAACTTCAGACAGTCCTTACCGAGGGTCTTGAACTCTAAAATCAGAAGCAAAATGAGAATGAGGCTGTCATGTCGGGTGTTCCGCAAACGCAAAACCAATAAAGACGGTTCTCGTTCCAAGAAAAAGTTCACCATGATCGGCGAGTACCACGTTTTGAACGAGCTGACAATCGATAGAGGTCCTAGTGCATTTATATCGATGCTTGAGGTCTTCGGTGATAACTCTTTGCTTACGGTTGCTCAAGCTGACGGTTTAATTATTGCCACTCCCACAGGATCTACTGCGTACTCTTTAAGTGCAGGCGGTTCTTTAGTCTATCCCAGCGTTAATGCTATCGCGGTGACTCCCATCTGCCCCCATACTTTAAGTTTTAGGCCTATTATTCTGCCTGATAGCATGAAGCTCAAAGTCAAGGTTCCTATGAATTCAAGAGCCACTGCGTGGGCGGCTTTCGACGGAAAAAATCGCGTAGAGTTGTTCAAGGGCGATTACATCTGCATTACTGCAAGTCCGCATTCGTTCCCTACGCTCGAATCTAGTCCCACAGAGTTCATTGATAGTATTAGTAGGACTTTGAATTGGAACGCCCGTGAGCCACAGAAAAGTTTCGCACACATGCTATCCCAGAAGAATCAAAAGAACTACGTGAGCGATACCGAAAAACAAAAACAAGATCTACCGGAAGTTCGTGCGCCTTCAGAGGACGAGGAAGACTTTGATGATACAACGGACTCTGAGTCTTTACACTTCAGGCCAAAGGCTGCTGGCGCCGCTGTAGCTCCGAAGCTAAAGCCAAACTTCCAGTTATAGATAGAGTACGACCGTTCAGATTTTCGCGGTTTGAAAACTTAGTCAGAGCCTACGAAAATTTTTTCGAGGTATGGTCTATAAAAGATTTTGAGATCTTATGGCGATTGTTGACCTGCTGTCGTTCCAGAACCGCCTTCCAAACCTTTGTTTAGAATTCAAGAATGATTGGTTCTAAATACCTGATTTTCAGCGTTGCATCTTTATTGGTCGCACTCGTGAAGGCCAGTGACGATGTCGTTAACTGTAATGCAACCACAGGTGCCTGCCCCGATGACAAACCATGCTGTTCCCAGTACGGAGTTTGCGGTAGCGGATCTTACTGTTTAGGTGGATGTAATCCCCAATTCTCTTACAACATGAGCGCTTGCATGCCAATGCCTATTTGTAAAAATTCCCAGACTATCTTTGATGGCTACAGCGGCAAGATGATGAACCAGTATGAATATTTAGGAGACGCCGAAAAAAACGATTGGATTTACGAAGGCAGTATTGCTGACTATGATGACGAAAATGCCTTGCTTTTGACAATGCCTAAAAATTCCGCGGGTGCTGTCATTTCATCAACAAGATACATGTGGTACGGTAAGGTCGGCGCCAGAATGAAGTCTTCTCACAGACAAGGTGTTGTGACTGCCTTCATCATGTTTTCGTCGGTGCAAGACGAAATCGATTACGAATTTGTTGGTGACAACCTAACCAATGTGCAAACTAATTATTATTTCGAAGGTACTTTGAACTGGACTCATTCCACCAATGTATCTGTCTCTGACACTTACGAAAACTACCACCTCTATGAAGTTGACTGGCACGAGGATCACGTTGACTGGGTTGTGAACGGAGAAATCAGCAGAACTTTGAACAAAAACGAAACTTATAATGCTACATCTGGGGAATACATGTTCCCTCAAACTCCAGCTCGTGTCCAGATTTCTCTATGGCCTGGTGGTAACAGCACCAATCCTATTGGTACGAGATCGTGGGCCGGTGGTGACATTGACTGGGACGCCCCAGACATTGAGGACCCAGGTTATTATTACGCTGTTCTGGAGAGTGTGAATATCACTTGTTATGACCCACCATCTGGTACTAGCAAAAACGGGTCTCGCGCCTACAAGTACACTAACAGCAAGAACTTCACTCAAGCCGGTGTGGCCATCACAAATGACACCACGGTGATGGGTTCTCTCAGTGACAGTGGCTTCAACCCAGAAAACGGAAAGTCTTCGTCATCGTCGTCATCTTCGTCATCGTCGTCCAAGGCGTCGTCATCGTCGTCCAAGACTTCTTCTAGCAGCGGTTCCAAGAGTTCCAGCACCAAGAGCGGCTCTTCCAAGAGCAGTTCTAATGCTGGTACCACCACCGCGTCCTCTGCCACCTCTGCCAGTGGTTTTGTTCAGAACATGAAGAGCAGCTCCGCTTCTGCCTCTGGTTCGAGCACCGCTACCAGCACTGGTGGTGCCGGCTCCTTCAGCAACCCCATTGGAACCAATGGACTCATGCATGTTGTTGTTGCGTTTGCTGGCGCCGCTTTGGCGCTTGCTTACTGAGCGTCAAGAACATCAAAGTCATCAAATATAGATTAATAATAATACCCTGCAATTTCACGTCCGGACACACAGTTCGGGTCTTTCTGATTAAACTGAATGGAAATAGTTTTACAACAGTTTGACCGTTGTGGTCGATTACACTAGCGTCAAATCTTCCCACCCGTCTATGTCCAAAGTCTAAAGTTTTTTCATTATCGAATCTATAGTCATTTAATTACAAGTTATCTCCGAGTTTTATAAATAGTGCGTTGCGTAGCGCCGTGATCTAAAGAAAAGCCCTCACGGTTATCCTTATTTGCTGCAGACCTTGACCATGTATGTGATCAAGTCGTTTCTGTCCTTCTCCTTCTTCAAACCACCGAAAGCCATCTTGGTACCTGGAATGTACTTCTTTGGGTTTTCCAAGTAGTCCGACATGTTTTGTTCGTTCCACTCAACGTTCTTCTTGATGTTGGCGTCGGTGTAAGAGTAACCTTCGGCTTTACCGGAGGTACGTCCGAAAACACCATGCAAATTTGGACCAACCTTGTTTGGACCGCCCTTCTCGACTGTGTGGCACTGTAGACATCTAGTCTTGAACAGAGTAGCACCTTTCTTTTCGGATCCCTTCTTGTATGGAGCTGGCATTTTTGGTATTGGTTGATTTAGCTTTTACTGCGGTCTGTGAAAGACCAAACAAACAAGAATCTTACGTCCTCTGCACTCTCAATTTATAGCTTTCATTCCCATTCGGAAACATCGGTGATTATTGTACGTTGCGGCGCGGGCTGCAGCGCAATTCTCCATAGTGAAGCACGCTGCTGAATTTTCATAGCTATTGCAGCATTTGACAGTTTTTCATAATGCCGTTGGAAGGTGAAAGAGACGCTGTGATTGGCTAACAGTCTGGCACGTGAGCCGAGAAACAGAAGCTGGAGCTCAGGCGTGTGAGATCTAACGGAAGCTAGACCCGGGACAAAATGAATGCGCCGGAGTGTGTGACAATGTTCGAGAGAGATCGGTTAACTGCGAACAAGCAGTGTAAAAGTACGGGACTTGTCCGCGATGCGGTCCCGTGTAGAATGACGATAAATGTAGTCGACCAGCATTTTGGAAAGAACTAGCTGATGCGGCTGGTTCCGATATGCGCAACTGTGACCTTCTTGGAAACGCAGCGTCTTAACACTGGTCACAGGATAAGAATATGCCACGGTCGTGGATTGTGAGAAAGAAAAAAACGCATAGCCGGGACTACTAAGTGCAGTTTGTCCTTGGTTAATTAGTATACGTCAAGGTTTGCTGCGTTTTGTTGCGACCCTCTCGTTCCATCGGAGACTCAAGCATTACGGTACCGTCAGCTTAGCTTCTTTCTTTGTCGGTTTTTTCTTTTTAACGGGCTCTTGCCTAGTAAAAATAAGAAGGGCGTCTGCTAGTCGATGGATATTGAGTAGAGAAACGAGTAGATGACGCCGATGCGTGCTGTAGCTCCTAGAACAAATTTTCGGAATTCGACAGCTCGAGTTTCCAAAGTTGAGAACAAGCCCAATCCGCACTGTATGAATATAGCTGTAGAGTCCCAAACGCTCCCTCGTCATTGTTTTCGCCAATTTTGTAGCTTTCACACGCTCACCTCTTCAACCAGACGTTTCGCAGCTGTCTTTAAACCAAATGGCTCCACCGAAGAGCTATCGAGAACACGCGCACACAGTTACCAACCACAGGTACTTCATTAGCCGCGTTACACTTGACCCATCAATGAGTATCATACGATACGAAGTCAACACTTTCCAAGAGATGACATTAGTTTCATCCCGATCACTTTATGATCTTTGAAGACCCTGCCCAACGCGAAGAACAATGGCGTTCTCAACTGTGTTACTGGACATCGAAGGCACTGTTTGTCCTATTTCTTTTGTCAAAGAAACCCTATTCCCGTATTTTCTTCAACAGGTTGATTCGCTTACACAGTCGAGAGAACCGCAGGTGCAAGATTTGCTGAGTCAATTCAAAGTTGAAGATGTTAAAGCTCACATTCGCGACTTAGTGGCTCGCGATGTGAAGGATCCAATTTTGAAACAATTGCAAGGCGTTATTTGGCAGCATGGATACGCTAGTGGTCAAATAACGGCGCCAGTCTACGCCGATGCTATCAATTTCATTAAAAGTACCAACAAGCCGGTGTATATTTACTCAAGTGGATCCGTTAAAGCGCAGCAATTGTTATTCCAGTATGTGCGTGGTTCAGACAAAGCTATTGATCTTCGCCCAGAAATAATGGGTTATTACGATATCAACACGTCAGGTGTAAAAACAAAAAGCGAGTCTTACCGCAATATTGCTCGAGACATTGGATGCGATCCCAACGACATACTATTTATCAGTGATAATGTCTTGGAACTCGAGGCTGCCCAAAAAGCAGGCCTAAAATCAAAATTAGCAATCAGGCCTGGCAATTATCCAGTGGAAGATCTGTCTGCTTACGACACGATCAGCGATTTTGCTCAACTGTAACGGTGATTCAAATGACATTATGATTATTTACACACATTCACCAAATATAGACAATTACTCTTATCTAGTCGGCATACTCGCTAAAGAGCATATTGGCGGCGATTTCCTCGTTCTTGTCGCATGCAAAGTATACTTGAATCGCAAGAGTTCTTTCAAATCCAAGTTCGCACAACCTAGTTATAGCAGCTTCGTCCTGGGGGGTTAAAGAGATAGTAGGGGCTGCTTGACCTTCTTCCATAGCTCCTTCTGCCATAGCTCCTTCCAAGCCACCTTCTAGATTTACATCACCTTCTTGAAGTGAGCCTCCTACGGCTTCCAAAAGCATACTAATGAACATTTCAGGGTTGCTCATTATCTGCTCGCGAAGTTCTGGGTATCGGGTACTTAAACTCTCTAGCAGCGGGGCGAGAGCCTCAGGATTCCCTGTTACTACTTGTCTGAGGGACATAAGATCTTCCATGGTTAGTCCGATAGTTCCTGGAGCACGAGCACCTTCACCCGCGTCTTCGTTACCAGTAGACGCAGCTGCCTGAGCAAACAAGTCGTCTGCGGAGGGTTGCTGCTCCTGTTCTTGTTCCTCTCCTGCTTGTTCTTGACCCTGATGTTGAGCCTGTGTATCATCCTGAGACGGTTGTTCTTCCTGAACCTGTGATTGTGATTGTGGTTGAGCTTGAGGTTGCTGTTGCAAATGTTCTGGGATACCCATAAGAAGGTATTCGACAGCTCTATCGGGATTGTTGAATGCAGCTCTGAGCGCCCTTTCCACTTGTTCGCGGTCGTAGCCCATCTCCATGATCCTTTGAATGGTTTCATTACGGTGAGTTCCAGTTACAAAACCTGTATCATTATTACCCGATGCCTCGGTGCCCGCGAGCGCTGCTGTACTTCCAGAGGCTTCACCATTACCAGCAGCTGAACCAGCTTGTTGTGAGCTTTCCGCAGTAGTGTCAGAAGTAGTACCAGTTGCTTGTGGAACTACTGGCGCAGCTTCTCTATGTTCCATGGGTGGTAAAGTTGTCTTGGTGGCAGCAGACTTCTTTTTGGAGACCATGAATATCACCTGGTCACCATCTTTTAGCTTGTAGTCTTCGATGGTGCGATCATCTTGCAATATTTTCCCTGAATAGATCAGCTTGATTTGAGAGTCTTCACAATCTTTGTTTTCGGCTAGTTTTTGCTTGGCAGCGCCGATTGTAACGCTTGGTTCCAAGTCTAAAGCCAAAACTTGTTTTTTGAAATCTTTAAAGTTGATCTGAACCATTAATTTGACTTGGGTGGTGCTTTTGGTTTAGAAGTTACCTCAATTCAAAAGGTTGAGTTTAGAGATGAGATTATTTGCGTATAGTGCTTATTTTTGCCACCGCAGAGACAAATCTGATCTCGTGATGAGTAAGTGACCATAGAAATTTGGTTGTCAGAGGACGAGAGACAATCTATAGCCTTGAACTTTATTTAGATCGCTACAAAGATTAGTCAAACTTCAAAAGCCATTAATATTCCAGCCAACCTTTACTACTCGAACGCTTAAGCTTCAATCTTTTTTGTTTTCGATAATATGGGACTTCCGACAATTTTATTCAAAAGATAGCTATCACGAACGCAAGTAGACAGTTAAGTGAGCTTAGACGTTTTTCTTCCGCTGAGTGAGTTCAAATACTTAAGCAGCAACTCACTTTTGAGTCGTCTGTATACTTACGATACATACATCACTTTGTACTATTATGACACCATGCGCTATGCAACAACTTTGAAGCTTGAGAGCGCGGTGTCAAAAGGTGCCTATCCAGGGCACTTTCAATGTAGCGCTGCGAACGTTTTAAAAAGGGCATCAACTCGCTAGGATCAACTTGGCGTATCATATGTAACCACATGCAAAAGACATATACTGATCGGTGATTACTTGCATTCCAGAAATATTGCAATCTGTTTCTTCGGAAATTTTGAACCGTTGTCTCCTAACGAGAGTTGGTAATGCCTTCAATAATTATTTCTGATTCCACTGCTCACTGCGCATTAATATACACTTAGTTTCTGTTTGTTTTCCTGATGTGAAGATTCGATGCTCAAGCACGGCCATCAACTATCGACATCACACAACTCTAGTAGTCGTAACTTAACTATAATTTGAACGGCTTTGGTTCGATTTTCGATCACATCAGCTACCATACCTCAGACACATCGATGATGAAGCAATAAGTTCGAAAGTATTCCTATTTAGCTGCGCTTTTACATTAGTGCTCCAGTTTAATATATGAGCCGGGTCGCCATTGTACAGTTCACCATTTGAGTTTGTTTAACATTCGATATACCGTCGTTGACTGAAATTGACATAATTCTACTATAAACTCCGTGGCTCGTACAAAAAAGCCCAAGATGTAATAGTTATACTAGTGCATTTACTTGACATTAAACAAAGTAACGGCATTTCGATATCAGTCTAGCTAGAACGCGAACCATTAATGTTTATTAAGTTCTACGTTAATTTCTATATCTTCATATTTATATGAGGGAATTGAGTATCTGACGGTCTGATCATTGATCGAAAGACCACTGGTTGTTGGCCTAAAACACCACGGTGCGCTCCATGAGGTGCGTTTGTTTCTATAATACAAATTTCAAAAGCGAGGGTATGCAAACTGAGAAATGTTCAACTATCCGGGTCAAACTCGAGCTGTTCAACGTCCTCAGAACCTTTCTTGGGCTTTTTAGATCCAGCCTCGTCTCCATTGGCGAGTGCGTCTTCTTCCTTCTTGGTATCTTCGTTTTTTGGATCCACATCCTTCACTTCTTCGTCTTTGTTTTCGCTTTGACCTTCAGCCTTTTGCTCGTCTTCTTGGCCATCGTTTGCAACATCATTGTCTTCATCTTCGCCGTAGTCATCGTCGATGTCGTCCCAGTCTACTGTGATGTGACGATCTAATACATTTGGATCTATATTTTTCATCACTTGTAATCTTTCCATATCCCAATCGTCGCGCACATCGTCGAATGCAACTTGCCACACACGATCGTAGAACTCGCGAATCTTGCTTTCCTCGACTTTACGTTTCTCTTCTTCGGCCATCCAGGCCATATGCTTTAAGTCATCTGAGGAAGGCTCGTAAATATGCCAGATCACATAATGCGGCAGTCCTATGACACTGTAACCGAGTCTACGAGACAGTTTACCAAAAGCTTCCGTTTCGGCGTGTTTTTCGAACGAAAATGCTGGGAAATGCGAACCCGCGCGGAAGACTTTGGCTTTACTCAAAATAGACACCCCCCCTATACCGTCCAATTCCATCTCGTCTTCGGGATTGCCCGAAGGATCCCGCATGTATGCTAGATGTGTCCTCCATGTGGCGTATTCCGGATAACCCTCGACGATGACGGCATCGTCATCGAGCGAGTCTGCCAATTGCAGACCACCTTCGGACTCTTGCCAAGAATTCAAGTCATAGGGTTGAATATTGCCGAGCCAGTCTGGCAATGGACGCCAAACGTTGGGAACGATAACGTCCTTGTCGTGATGCATAAGATCTTCCAAGATCGTGCGCGGGATGGTTTGGACATCCACGTCACGCCAGTAAACCCACGAGTGGTATGGCTTGAGCGCAACGGAGCCCAACCAGTTACGGGCGCGACCCATAAGCTTTCTTCTTGGACCTTGTGCAGCGAATCCGTGTCTGTCTGAAAAAGACTGGCCTATGATCTGGCCAAAATCCTTTTCGTAGATCTCGATGTTGCCGAAGCGTTTGCTGCGGTCCGGTTGCGACTGCGCCTTTTGCAAGTGTGCGAGCAAGACGCCCATAGTATCGTCCGAGCTGTCACTCACGAGAAACGAGAGGTCGATTAGTTTATGCGGGTATGAGATCTGGGCCATATGGTCGAAAAACATGGGCAGGTGCTCTGCTGCATCTCTCAGCGGCACGGTGAACAGAACGTGGTCGCCCCGCTGCCAGCCGTCCGCGTTTCCTTTGTAGTTTCGAAGATCATAGTACTGGACATTGGGCACGTGATCGAAAGATGGAACGTACGAGTTGAACACTATTAATGGAGGCCAGGCCCATCGAACGACGCTATTGTCTCCCAGCAGCAGCCGAACCAGGATCAGCGCGGTGATCACAAAGCCTGCCACCGACACCGACGTCGAATGCTTCATGTGGGACGGGATGGATGCTTTGTTAGGCCGGAAATGTGGGAAAACTCAATCAGGCTTTAGGCGTTATGTATTAGATGTGGAATTCTGTATTTTCCTTTGATGGGAAAAATATAATAGCGATCCAATACTTAGGTTTTACCATTTTTCGGGCGCGAAAACGAGGACGGGTAACATTTGATGGGATGATGAGAATGATGTGAGCTCTGGCAAACTCAGCTGGTAGCGACGGTGGAGGCTACAGTACCAGGAGGGTCGCGAGAGTTTGTGAGGGAAACCGCTGGTTTATTGATGGTGCTGCGAGGAATTTCAAGGCAATCAAAAAACCGGAATTTGGGCTGTGAGATACGGCACAACTTGCTGCTTAGATGAACATGAAATTGCTAGCTAATTTTAATAGGAATTATTGAGGCTTCAAGCTCATGGTGCTGACAGCTGGGTCTTTAGTACTTTGGATGGGGTCTTAAAAATCAATGTAGTGACAAAACACATCAGGGGCTATATTTCGAAGCAAAAAAACTGGCCAAGAATTGTCTGAAGCTTATTGTGTTGTCGAATATGACTTTGAGTATACCCGTGTTGCCGAATTTTGGCTATGACTCCAAATTTACGGTTGTAATACAGAGAGCCACTATGTGTCTTGTCTAGTTCTTTTCGGTTCCGAGAGATAAATAGAAGCAGAAAGCATAAAGCAGCAAGTACAGCTGTACAGCCGGATGTCGGTGGAAATTGATTGGTGTATGTATTTCACCGTTGGTAACTTTTGGGAATGTCAGGTTGGTATGAAGTGACAAAGGTGTAAGACCCTGCGAACAAAAACGGCAAACCGATTCGATAATGTATCGACAGATGAGTTCTGTAGCTGTTGCGCATCACCGAGGCTCCTGCAAAGTACTGCGAGCTTTCAGAACTCTGCACCTAGAAAGGTGTATGAACCCCGATCGCTTGTTCCGGGTGCCCAGGTTCTCCACTACACGGTTAAAGAAATACACAAATGCGTATCTCGTAGTAATCAACCAGGTAATAAAATGTGGAGGATGGGGAATGGAGACCCAGAAAGCCAACGGTTTAGAGCTTGCAAGCTAAAGGAGTGTGAAACAAGTAGAAAATAGATTGGCAGCTATTCAGCCTGAGAAAGAGGTCGATGGTTTATCAATAGAAAATGTGCCATGCCGACTCATCTTTGATCTTTTGGCCCATGTAGGGCGAGCAGGAGGATTAGTAACGAGCGTTCAGCTACTTGCGAAATCGTCTCCCATATTTATTGTTCAAATGTAGCCAATCAGGTCTGGACTTCCAGGGTTATAAACAAGCTCCCTCCCAACACAAGTGCACATTATACAGTTTTCGGGTATCAACGCTTTTTCTCATTTAATTTTGCTCTGTTGCCGGTAGCCGCTGAAGAAATAGATTTGTAATTAAGTTTCCCGATGTTTGCCGTTACTTGCCTTCATAACTGTTTATTCTCACAACAATACAAGTTTGTGATCCTAAACTACCTAAGTAGCTATAATATAGGATAATCTGGCAGTCGCTAGGTCGTTGGTAGAGACCTAATCTTTGTTAGTGGCACATATTTGAGATATAGAAGCGATCGAGTCCAGTCAGCTCCTTGATCCGATTATCGCCACTTTGACCCTGGGATTTTACAGCTATGATGGGATATTTGGTCGGATGGGACAAATAGGTCAGACCTGAGATTTGTTTTTGAAACAGTGTAGCACTTAACGGGAACTTTTCAACGGCGGAGGGGAGAATTACATACGTTGAATGAACCCAAAGTTTTCTTGCAGAGCGCCGAATCAACGCTGGCAACTGCCAACACTTCTTTGCTTCGAAAGCAACTGCTTTTGTAGCAGAAACCTCAGCAGAGAATTTAGCCGCCGATTTCTGTATTTCGGTCAAGAGGATTAGAAAAAGAGGACGACAAATGAACCATAGCGCCGATTTTACTCAGGCGTCGCAAGCTGTCGGGTCGAATAGACCTATCATAATAAATACAGCATCCGATTTTCGCGATGTAACGACAATAAAAGACACTACGCGAAGTTCTCGAGTGGCAGGTTTTTGGCGAATGCGCAAAGGAACAAAGAGTTTCCTGGGCTGGAGACTCATCGCCGACATTCTAGCGCTAGCCTTCTGATGATGCACCAAATACAAGAGATCGCAAGTGCATCACCATCACAATTGAGGTTCTTTCACTGTTATAACATTACGTGTACCTTCCTACCATGGAAGCCTTCTATTTAGAAATTGGAAATCATCTACACTCCAATGGAATCCTCTTGACACATCAATCAACCGTGCCTGCACCATAAGATCGGAGACCCCTCATTTTTTGAGCCAAGATGTACACTACTTTCCCCAGGATAAGACAAGAAAGAAAAGCCAGGAAGCCAATACATCGAGACACTCTCGTCCCAGCTCAAATCAATCGACCAAAGCCTTCTCTAAATCGAAAATGTGGCCGATAGCCGTACTCCGAGAGCCGTTAGTACCGAGCTCTTCATCATTGGAACTCAATGAAAACCTTTCGAGCCCATATTCAGAGCGCCGATACAGTGCCGATACAAGCGAGTCTTTAACGACCAAAGCCAACAAAACTGACATCTATCGCTAGAGGTGAGCATCTCTCAAGCAGTCAAGAAGAAGAACGCTATTACCCGCACGATCCCACGTAGTTGTCCAGGGCTTCTTGCATTTCCTGTTACACCGATGAAGAAAAGCTTTTTCGATGAAAAATTTTTTCGCCAGCGGATTCGTGAGTATAAGAAGCACCGAGGTCAGTCATAGACGGGCCTAGCTCCGCTTGGTGAATGTGTTTTCTTGATTTATTGAGAAGCTAGACACTCATACTTCCAAATCTAACACAATGGCTGAAGAAGAACACACCTTTGAGACCGTTGATGCCGGTTCCTCTTTGACCTTCCCAATGCAATGTTCCGCCTTGAGAAAGGGTGGTTTCGTTTGCATCAAGGGAAGACCATGCAAAATTGTGGACATGTCCACTTCCAAGACCGGTAAGCACGGTCACGCCAAGGTCCACTTGGTCGCTATCGACATTTTCACCGGCAAGAAGTTGGAAGATTTGTCTCCATCTACCCACAACATGGACGTTCCAAACGTCAAGAGAACCGAATTCCAATTGTTGGACATCGATGACGGTTACTTGTCTTTGATGACCATGGACGGTGAAACCAAGGACGATGTCCGCGCCCCAGACGGTGAAATTGGTGACCTAATCCAAGCTGGTTTCGAAGAAGGTAAGGACATGATGGTTACCATCATCTCTGCCATGGGTGAAGAAGCCGCCATCACTTGCAAGGAGGCTCCAAGATCCGACTAAACACCTAAGGGCGGGCGTCTGATGTCATCTTAGAGCTCCAGTCTTTATTCCAGATCTTTGTACCATGTATTTAAACGTTTAGTTAACAACAGCCCTTGGGCAAACGGTATGTTTTATGTTTAGGGAGCGGTTAGCTCCGCTGGCGAGTTACGCACACAACAATGAAAGGAAAGAATGAACCTGCCTCGGATTTTCTCTAGTCGTAGTACTATTAAATTACAAAGAAGCTAACCCCGTTAGTAGGCCGTGCTGTTCCTCCTTGCCCTCAATGCACAAATTATTTTACTGGAATAATTCTGCAGAAAATGAGTAAGGTTTCAGAAGAGCCAATTTGAGAAGACAAGAACTCAATGTGATACTCATGTTGCAAGTTTATGCCTATAAATCCGCGTGCATGTTTACCATTTGGTGAACTTTGGTAGACGCGCTTGAGAACCATGTTTTCATTACTAGGAGGAACAGACATATCGCATTGGACCCACGCATCTCAAGTTTGTAGCAAGACTATACAATCAGTACAGAGGTCCAGATAGCCTGTTTTATCACACGGTCCTACTTCTTTCTGGAACTATGACTTTGAAGCACGAAGATATGAGGAGTTTTGACCCGAGCTCACTTCCGATCGGACAATGTATCGCGATCTATACTCACGAGCTCAATGACGCCACCAGCTGACCTCAGGAGCCAGATCTTCGCAATTCTGTGAATTAATTACAAAGGATTTTCCCGCAGTTGGTGATGCACCCTTCTTATTCCTAAGCTCTGAACGGCATTCTCAAATACATAAACATTGCCCACCAAAGCCGGAGGTCTCCTCGCCAATGGCTTTCCCCGATTAGTAGAGGACGCAAAATTCACAACTGATCCCAAAAATCCTGGTATTAAAGAATTTCAGCGGTTGATTTTGGGCTTGAACCATGTTGGAAGTAATCGAATTCAATTTATCGATATTTCCAAAAATCGTACCGAGTGCTAATAGCTCATTGCCCTATTCAGTAAACAAATTAGTGTTTGACTTTTTCAAGATTTAGATCTCGAACTCATCTCCAAATATTCAGTAGGAAGACTGCTTGTCTCTAATTGGCTTATTTCGAGACTTGACGTACCAGTTGCACCTTTATAATGGACGCTGGGTTTAGTGAGACGCCAGATGCGGTTTTCAGCGACAGAGTTCGCCGCTTTCAGGAATTTTTAGACACCTTTGTTGGGTATAAAGACGCCATTAGGTCAATTCAACTTCATAACTTAGCGGATGCCAAAACAGCAGATGATTCTGCCAAGAAACCGGACACTTTTGGGAAGAAGATTCCACAGCGAGTAACTGTGTCGCTGGACGACCTACGGGAGTTCGACCGGTCGTTTTGGGCGGGGATTCTTAACATGCCAGCACAATTCGTTCCTGCGGCAGAACGCGCCTTAAGCGAAACGGCTATGACTCTTGAAGAAAGCCCCTCTAGTGCAAGTGCTGGAGCGAATTTGGCAACAGTGCAGCAGTGGAGGCTGTCATTTCGCGGCTCTTTCGGGGCACATGCGTTGTCACCCAGAACATTAAACTCGCACCATCTCAACAAACTGCTATCTATCGAGGGTATTGTTACCAAAGTTTCCCTGGTGAGACCTAAGCTGCTCCGATCTGTACACTACGCTGAAAAAACTGGTCGTTTCCATTACAGAGACTATAGGGACGCAACCACCACTTTAACAACTCAGATTCCAACTCCCGCTATATATCCAACAGAGGACCCAGAGGGCAATAAACTGACCACAGAATACGGTTACTCGACCTATATCGATCATCAGCGAATCACAGTTCAGGAAATGCCCGAAAAGGCCCCGCCTGGTCAATTACCTCGCTCCATAGATGTGATAATGGATGAAGATCTCGTCGACAAGACCAAGCCGGGTGACAGAATCAACATTGTCGGCGTTTACAAATCCCTGGGTGGTGGTGGCTTGAGCTCAAGCGGTGACCAATCTGGCGCACTGTCTGGGTTCAAAACCATGGTTTTAGCCAATACAGTATACCCTCTACATGCAAGGTCTACCGGTGTCGCAGCAAGGCAAGCTCTATCAGACTCAGACATAAGAAACATCAACAAGTTATCCAAACATGATGATATATTTGAACTTTTGTCCCAATCGTTAGCCCCATCAATTTATGGTCATGAGCACATCAAAAAAGCCATTCTATTGATGCTCTTAGGAGGTGTGGAAAAAAACCTGGATAATGGCTCACATTTAAGAGGTGATATCAACTTATTAATGGTTGGTGATCCATCCACTGCTAAATCTCAGCTTTTACGGTTTGTGCTAAACACAGCTTCTTTGGCTATTGCCACTACCGGTCGTGGTTCTTCGGGTGTCGGTTTGACTGCCGCTGTAACCATGGACAGAGAAACAGGAGAAAGACGGCTAGAGGCAGGTGCCATGGTACTAGCTGACAGAGGGATTGTCTGTATCGATGAATTCGATAAAATGAGTGATGTTGATCGTGTTGCTATTCATGAAGTAATGGAGCAGCAAACGGTAACAATCGCCAAAGCTGGTATTCATACCACCCTTAATGCCCGTTGTAGTGTTATTGCTGCTGCAAATCCTGTATTTGGTCAATATGACTTGAATAAAGACCCTCATTACAATATTGCTTTACCGGATTCTTTACTGTCAAGATTTGACTTACTATTCGTGGTTACCGACGATATCAATGAAAACACGGACAGAGCCATCAGTGAGCACGTTTTGAGAACTCATCGTTATCTTCCACCAGGATACCTCGAGGGCGAACCAATTAGAGAGGCAATCAACCTTTCGCTCTCAGTTGGAGATGATGCTGTACTCAACGAAGAAGAAGATGATGACGACGATGACGAGGGAAAGATCTTTGAGAAGTTCAATCCTTTATTACATGCAGGCGCCAAGTTGGCTAGGAACATGGGAAACCGCCAAGGTACCGAACTGCCGCTCATTGTTTCGATTCCCTTCATCCGAAAATATGTACAGTACACCAAAGAAAGAATCGTACCTGTATTGACTCAGGACGCGGTAAACATGATTGTAAAAACGTATTCCGACCTAAGAAATGACCAAAACACCAAGAAGTCCCCTATCACCCCCAGAACTTTGGAGACATTGATTCGGTTATCATCTGCTCATGCTAAAGTAAGGCTATCCAAAACTGTAGATGGTAAGGATGCACGCGTTGCCACTCACTTGCTGAGATTTGCGCTTCTTGGTGAGGACGATGTGGGTCCAGACGTTGAAGTAGGTAGCGAAAGTCAAAGATCTCCAACAAAGTCTCCACGAAAGAAGCAGCGCGTGAGAAATGTGGCAACCGGCATGAACTCGATACAGTCTTCACCTTCTAGAGTCCCAAAGTTGAACACAAGCACACCAACTAGGGCGGGAGGGACCCCAAGGAGGCTAAACTTCTCAGATAATGAGAGTGAGGAAGACAATGTAACTTCAGAATTGGAACATGAAGATGAATTTATGCAAGAAGAGGAGTCCGACATGGTCGCTCTGCCCGAAGATCAAGAACAAGATCTGCAAAGGAGGTTGGAAATCGGATTGCGGGTATCGCCGAGGCGCCGGAATCAAACCAATACTAGTGCGCCAGTTACAGAAGATGGAAGGCATATTTTATCGCCATCCGAAAACTTTAGGAGTAGACCAATACTTTCGGCAGAAACGCCTCAAGAACAGCAAGAAATTGTCTCCTCGGGGTCTATGGAGCCAGGTACAATATCAACAAGCAGATTGTCCTTGTTTTCGGGCATTATTGCGCGCTTGATGCAGACGGATCTTTTTGAAGATCAATCCTACCCAGTTGCAGCATTGTTAGACCAAATAAACGACGAGCTGCCAGAGGAAGAAAAGTTTTCTGCACCAGAATATCTCGCAGGGTTGAAGGTTATGAGTGACAGAAACAATTTGATGGTTGCTGAAGAAAAGGTTTGGAGAGTGTAATTTGATATCTTTGGACATTTTAGATATCCAAAGTTTTTGCTTTATTACACATATATGCTTAAAATAGCCTCTAGAGCATGTTTCGGGGCCCTAATTATCTTAAGATTAGTCATATGGTGTTTGCGTCCAGGATGTTCTTAATATAGTTGAAACTGATTTTAAAGTGGTCCTTTTGACGCCACAAACACTGCGATTTGAGCTACTGATAAGAAGACCAAACCAACGACCAATTTCATCCAAAAAGGCTTACTGAAAAGTTGCATTCAGAATACTCTTTGCGAAGCCGGCCTCCTACTACTCAAGATAGCAATTAATGACGAAATCAAAAGATTCTGACAGATCTTCCTGGTCAATCGAAGCAAATGAGTCGAAATTGGAATGTAACCAGTAACGAAAGCCTAAGGTACGAAAGCCTAAGGTAAAGACATTTCTGAGAAGCGAGCAATTTGATAAGGAAATAGAGCCGTTATACTAAATCTCTATGAGCGGTAAAGGAGAACCACACCAATATCAAAGAACGAAATTATATGACTAGCGTCTAATCAACAGGCGTAAGAGATTACAATAAGTCAATCTACACAGTGGTTTTCATATTGAGCCCAAGGCTTGGCGCGATCCCGACATAGACATTATTTTCATTAAAGCGTTGGGCAAAAGATAATATTTTACAAATGTCCAACTCAACGTCTTGCGCAAACTCGGTTACGAGGTTCAAGCTTCTTCAAGCAGATGATGAGGCTTGATATAAGATCTGTCAAGCTTCTCTTTACCAAAATAGTTTCGTTTAATTCTACAAGATTTATATAGGCGTACGATGTGATTGAGCATGTGGTGGCGAAAAAGCTTTTGTCTGAACAATGAAGATCATTTTAACAGATCATCCACAACTTTAGGAAATTCAGTAGACTCTTTGCTTGTTTATCTTCAAAAGCTTGCGTAATAGATAAAGAGGTAACTTAGACGAGTGAAGCAGGAATGACATCACCCGTTGACAGTCCGCTGGTCAGGGACTCTAAGCTTCTTTTAAAAAAAGGTAAGCTATTCAGGCCTTATGCGCTACCCTTCATTCCATTATACGCAACTTTTGCGCAATTGTATTTCAAACAATACGATCAGTACATCAAAGGTGGCGAATGGACGTTTGTGTACCTAGGCGGGCTTATATCATTGAACATCCTTGTGATGCTTCTTCCACAGTGGAACGTTAACCTTGCAAGTCGATTCAACTTCACGGGAGCGTCTGGAATCGCAGAGGCTACCCATATTTTGATACAAACCGCACCAAATAATGGTGCAGACGACATAGTGGAGATCCAGCATATCGAAGAAGCTGGCCATCTAACAGTTTTCTTTCAATTTCAGAAAAAGAGGTTTTTACTCGACACTGATACCGGTGTGTTTTCCAGTCCCAAATTTGTTGTGGACGAATCTCCCAAGCTCGAGGTATTCCAGCATTGTAAGGGTCACTCTGGAGACTTGACTCATGCTAGAAGGTTGTACGGAGATAACTCGTTTGACATTCCAATTCCGTCCTTTACTGAGCTTTTCAAAGAGCATGCTGTTGCTCCTTTTTTCGTCTTCCAAATCTTTTGCGTTTGTTTGTGGCTATTGGATGATCTTTGGTACTATTCGTTGTTCAATTTATTCATGATCGTGGCTATGGAAGGCGCCAGCGTTTTTCAAAGACTGACTACTCTAAAAGAATTTAGAACTATGGGTGTCAAGCCTTATTCGATTAATGTATTGCGGGATGGTAAATGGCAGTTAATGCAAACCACTGATCTACTACCTATGGACCTTGTCTCAGTTACTAGAACTGCCGAAGATAGCGCCATTCCATGCGACCTTGTTCTCATTGACGGATCTTGCATCGTAAATGAAGCAATGCTATCAGGTGAATCCACTCCCTTGCTCAAAGAGTCTATCAAATTACGCCCTCATAACGAATCCCTCCAGTTGGAAGGTCTTGATAAAAATTCAGTTTTGCACGGTGGTACCAAAGCTTTGCAAGTCAACGCGCCCGAACACCAATCCTCTGTGCCCACCCCACCTGACAATGGTGCATTGGCTGTTGTTACCAAAACTGGGTTTGAAACCTCTCAGGGCTCTCTCGTGCGGGTTATGATTTACTCTGCCGAACGTGTCTCTGTTGGTAATAAAGAAGCTTTATACTTCATTTTGTTTCTGTTGATTTTTGCTATTGCTGCTTCCTGGTACGTTTGGACTGAAGGTACTAGAATGGGAAGAATCCAATCTAAGCTGATTGTCGACTGTATTTTGATCATCACATCTGTTGTACCCCCAGAGTTACCAATGGAACTAACTATGGCCGTTAATACTTCTTTGGCCGCCCTTTCCAAATTCTTTGTTTATTGCACGGAACCTTTCAGAATTCCACTTGCAGGTAGAATTGACGTTTGTTGTTTTGACAAGACAGGTACTTTGACTGGTGAGGATCTGGTTTTTGAAGGCCTAGCAGGAATTGCCACAAATTCTGAGAAGGTCGACCAGTTATCTTCGGCAGAAGATGCCTCTTTGGAAACTACGCTAGCTATTGGTGCTGCGCACGCTCTCGTCCTACTCGATGACGGCGAGATTGTAGGTGATCCCATGGAAAAAGCTACTTTGAGCGCATTCAAATGGAAGGTTGGTAGCAAAGACACGGCTAGCAAAGACAAAATCGGCCAATTAGAGATACTACGCCGTTTCCAATTCTCCTCTGCGTTAAAAAGATCTTCGTCTGTTGCTAAGCATAAGAACAAGACGTTTGTTGCTGTTAAAGGTGCCCCAGAGACTATTCGCGAAAGACTCACTACTATACCCCCCAACTATGATCAAATATATAAGCACTTTACTCGTTCAGGCTCGAGAGTGTTGGCACTAGCTTCCAAAGAACTCTCGAATTTGTCAAGTAAACAAATTGATGGCCTCGATCGTAAGAACATGGAAATGGAGCTCGAGTTCCGAGGGTTCCTCGTTTTCCAATGTCCTTTGAAAGATGACGCAACCGAGACCATCAAAATGTTGAACGAGTCCTCTCACCGTTGTGTTATGATCACTGGTGACAACCCCCTGACCGCCGTCCACGTCGCCAAGGAAGTTGGTATTGTGGAACGCGAATGCTTAATAGTGGATGAGCCCGTCGATGGATCTGAACACTCTTTGGTGTTGAGAAACGTCAGTGAAACAATTATGATTCCTTTCGACCCTACCAGCGATAAGTTTGAACACTCTGAAATTTTTGCGAAGTATGACCTGGCTGTTACAGGGCACGCCTTGAATATGCTTGGCGACCACCATCAATTGAGGGAATTGATTCGTCATACCTGGGTTTATGCCCGCGTCTCCCCAAGTCAAAAAGAGTTCATCTTAAACACTCTAAGGGATATGGGCTATCAAACTTTAATGTGTGGCGATGGTACCAATGATGTTGGCGCTTTAAAACAAGCCCACGTTGGTATCGCTTTGTTGAATGGTACTGAAGAAGGGCTCAAGAAAATTAGCGACCAGCGTCGCATTGATGCTGCAAAGACTGTTTACGACAAGCAATGTGGCTTTATGGAAAGATGGGGGCAACCGAACCCTCCTGTACCAGAGCCGATCGCACACCTTTACCCACCTGGTCCTTCGAATCCTCACTATTTGAAAGCTTTAGAAAAGAAGGGTGTTCACATCACATCTGAAATGAGAGAACTAGCTATAGAGGCCTCGGCCAAACCTGTTGTTACTAGAAAAGTGGAGATGCCCGAACAAAAAGCTAGCGATCTAGCAGATATGGTCATGGGATCTCTGGGCGAAGCTGAGGGAGATGATGCGCCTACCTTGAAGCTAGGAGACGCATCGTGCGCTGCTCCTTTCACTTCCAAACTTGCTAATGTATCAGCTGTTACCAACATCATTAGACAAGGGCGTTGTGCGTTGATCAACACTATTCAAATGTACAAAATTTTGGCGTTAAATTGTTTGATCAGCGCCTATTCGCTATCCATTATTTACCTTGCTGGTGTGAAATTCGGTGATAGCCAAGCAACTACATCAGGTCTTCTCTTGTCTGTCTGCTTTTTGAGTATTTCCCGCGGTAAACCTTTAGAGAAGTTATCTAAACTAAGGCCGCAACCTGGGATTTTTAACTTTTACATCATGGGTTCAATTTTAGGCCAGTTTGCTGTTCATATTGCCACCCTGGTTTATATCACACTGGAGATCTATAAGATCGAGCCTCGCGAACCTCAGGTTGATTTGGAAAAGATTTTCACGCCTTCTTTACTAAACACAGGTATATTCATGATTCAATTGACTCAGCAAGTTTCAACCTTTGCTGTTAATTACCAAGGAGAGCCATTCAGAGAAAGTATCAGAAGCAATAAGGGAATGTACTATGGTTTACTTGGTGTTGGTGGCTTGGCTCTCGCAGGTGCTACCGAATTCTCTCCAGAGTTGAACGCTGCTATGAAGTTTGTCCCTATGGATGACGTTTTCAAGGTAAAGCTCACAGCAACATTGCTGGTGGATTTCCTCGGAAGTTGGGCTGTCGAGTTGCTATTCAAGTATCTTTTCATGGATTCTAAGGCGGCTGACATAGCCCAGCGCGACTCGAAGTAGATTAGTACAATCATTCTGTAAATTTTATCATATCACATATTTCGTTGATAGAAGAGTTTTGCATGTGCATCCCAGAGGTTGCGCCGCCTTATAAAATTACAAAGTGTGTAGCGGTATTCTCGAATTTTCATCCGTAACATAAATCTTAAGTTAAGGGTTGCACGTTCATCCTCTCAGAAAGTACTTTCCTATCGAGATCCACCCACCGAAATACTTTGAGAGAACCTTCCGTCTCAACCAGGTTAATGCGATCGTTTAGTAACAATTGTAACCTTGATAGTACTTCGTGTGTTTCGCTTTGCCCAATAGGGTTGTTACTGTCGGCAAGACTGTCAACAATTAGCGAAGTAAGGTGTGTTATTGTGTATGGCTTAGCCTGTGGGAGTGAGAATAAAATGTCAAAAACTTGAAACGTCTTCACGTTAAGAAACTGTTCGTGCTGTCGCTCTCTTTGAGAAAGAAGTGAGGATGCTCTTCGCTCTTTCTCACGAATCCTTTCTAGTAGAGAAGCATTACCCAAGTTACCTTTGTCTTCTCTAAACATGAACTTATCTTTAGTGTTAGAAATATAGCCGCTTGTTCTGGTTTTTTTAGGCTGTGCAAGTGGCCGCGTCAGGCCAACGTCGCCAGAGGCCGATTGTGCTTCATAAGAGCCATCACTGCCTCTTCTCTTTTTTATACTAAGGATAGGAACATTCTGTGGTATATGAGAAGCGCTAATCGCGCAAGTAAACCACTTGTCTGCCTTTTCTGCATATTCCAACTTTCTTGACTTGCTGGACAACGCATTGAGCAGGCCACCGGGCGGTGGTCTTATTGTGATCTCAAAATTGCTGTTCACTTCTAGAATGTAGCACTCATTCCAGATTGTCATCATTCTGAGAAAGTCTTCTTGCGACACTTTCCTCTTCAACATGTTGGATATTTGTGGTAAAAGAACATAAAGCTCTGGCGCAGACGTCAGCAAAGACCTTGAGATGGAATACAATGACAACACCGAATCCGTGACATAGAAAATGTTTTTGCAAAACTCTACTCTTTTTTTCAGGGCTTCTTTGGCATATGCATCCGGATATAGTTTTTGAATTATTGCTGGAAACTCCCCGATCTGATTGTTCAAAAGTAAATTTGATATTGTTTGAGGTCCTACCATGGTTTCCAACGGTGGAAATACAGTAAGATGTGTGGTGTTTGTGGTAGAGAATTTAATAGGTTCCGTTATATGCATATTATTGGAATAATGTGAAAGGAGATCCCCGGTCTGAATTAAAATGCAGTCCGGTTCGTCTAGTAATTCCCACTTCCCGTTCAGGTTGTATTTGATTCCTTGAGCAATGGGGAAAACTGTTATGACCCCGGGAGAATTGTAAATAGCGTACTCATCTTCGTAGTCAAACTCTAAATCTAAAATAGATTTAGATATTGACTTGTGATACCTTGTTATCTTAGTGCAGCTTTTAACATCATTTAATAACGTAAGAGATTCATTGGGACATGCGGCTGCCAGACTAGCATTTGCAAAGAAATTAGCTATTTTGATCAACCTAGAAGTGAGTCTTCCTAGCGCGGTTTTTTGAAAACTCGTTCCATTAGGATTTCCGACAAATTGCTCCACACTTACCCCATTTTCCAGCAGTGCACTGCCTGTGAAATTTTGATTGAGGCCTTCAGCAATGTTGGGTGGCTCGTCCTTCAATGTCAACAAAAGCGTTCGAACAGCTTCGATATTGGCATAGTTCTTCAACAAAAAAATGCCACGGTCCCGTAGACAATTCTTGATAATTGGAACAAGTTCTTGTTCTGTTGTGATAATGTTGAGATCAATTGTTTTGAGCATCTTGACATCAATCCAAGAGCTATGAATTTGATTTTATCTTATGTGAGCTTCAATGACCTAGTGAATTAATTCCATTGTGTATGTGAACGTGTGTAGTGCTATTTAAGTTGATATAAGGGTTTGATCTTATAAAAATGTATAATATACGATTAGCTGCCACCCGAAATATGGACGAGAAAGAAGGTGCTAAGCACGAGTCCGACAACACGTCCAAATATCAGAAGTATGAAGTTCATGAAGGAATTGTATTTTGCATTGAACTTTCAGAGGCGATGTTCGAAAGACCAGCAGATCTCGACAAAGTTCAACTAATAGAGATACTGGAAACGCTTCTGGAGCTTATGTCTCAAGTAATCATTACACTGCCAGGAACAGGGATAGGCTGTTTTTTCTATCAATGCAATCATGAGGCATCGCGTGGGGGCATATACGAGTTTCTACCACTTTTGAACGTAAACGCTCGGAGCATGAAAAAACTCAACGACTTACTAGAAGACATCAGAACTAAGAACACAACGCTCGCGAAAGAATTTCCTTTTGATTCTAGCCGCGCGACCTCGTTGGAAACAATGTTTATCATTTTACAAGAACAATTTCTGCGACAAGTCCCAGGACAGAAGGCTTACAACAACAGGAAAATATTCCTATTTACGGACAACGATCGACCTAAAGAGTCTCATGATCCGGAATCTCGTCTCAGGCTTCGAAAGGTAATCGACGATCTGGATGACAGTTTTATTAATTTCACAACTTTTTTTATTGGGACGAAGCAGAAACCTTTTGATCAGACTTTTTACAGCGATGTTCTCAAATTTGGTGCAAAGAAAAAGATCTTGGAAACAGGCTACGAGTTCGATGGCCCTAGCACTGCCCCCATTTCCGCTAAGTGGATAAAATCGCGAGCGTTGCGAAAGAAGGAAATCAAGAGGGTCAGGTTCCAGTGCCCTCTCATCTTAGATGAAACTAACGATTTTATAGTATCAATCAAAGGTTACACAGTAATAACTCATGAAAGAGCTGGAACAAGGTATAAAACCGTTTATGACCACAATGGTCTTCGCAAAGAAGTGCGGTCACGCCGCAAATATTTGAACGCCAATACTGGCGAGGATGCCACTAATACGATCTCTAGGGTTTATAAGTTTGCCGAGGTTGACATCGAGCTTTCAGAGGACGAAGTAACTAAAATTTATCAAGATTTTTCTTCTCGCGAGTCTTTCTTGAAACTGATAGGATTCAGAGACACTTCCAAGTGCCTCTTCTACTTCGACAACATTTCGAATAGTTCTTTTGTTGTTCCAGACGAGACGACATACGAAGGTTCCATCCGAACTTTAGGATCGTTGTTCCGTAATCTTACTAACAAAGATAAATGCGCGATCGTATGGGGAAAGCTAAAAAGTAACTCTCACCCTTCACTATACGTGCTAAGTCCTTCAACTTCTAGGGATCAGAATGAAGGCTTTTACTTGTCTAGAATTCCATTTGCAGATGAAATCAGAAAATTTCCGCCACTCATTAATCATGACGAGCTTCTGAGCGGTAAAAATTATGAGCAGATGTGCAAAATTAACGAAACCTTGATTAATTATTTCACCTTGCGCCGCCCCTACAAGCCATCTGAATTTAGGAATCCAAGCCTTCACAAGCATTTCAGATTACTTCATCATCATTTGCTTCAGATTGAAGTTAGCAATTCCTCTGATAGTACGGATCAACAAATTAAAGATGACGACACATTGGCGAAGCTGTATCAAGTTCGCCAAAAAATCTTAGATTCAGCAAAATCGCAGGACAGTGCTAAAGAAAGGCTTAGCAATTACGTGAAAGCTTGGAATAGCGTTTACAATAAAGAATACAACCAAGAGCTGGAGCCGGAAGCAAAATCCAAGAAACCCAAAAAAACTTAACGCGCTAAAATGCTAAAATTTGAAATTCGACTTACTATTTATCTAGCTGAAGTCCACGATGAGACGTAATGTTTGCGCACAGTGATGTGACATATCTTGGCTCATATCAATTCACATTTTTAACTCCAGATCGCATACCATTGATAAGTGATCACTTCCGTATTCCCCCTCATGGGGTTGCCCGTGACTTGGCATTTCCTTGGCCGCTGGCATTCTAAGCAAACTTTTTATCTTTAGGCCATTTTCACATTCGAAAGCATTGATCTCTTCTGGAATATTTTTATTCGTAAAATCCCATTTTTTGATGAAAAGTATGTAGTCAAGCAGGCCATTCCATGTTTCAGCCCAATTCGATATCTCGGGCTCGTTAAAGTCGTTGTTCAAACCGGAATTTTCTACATGAACATGTTTGTACCCAACAGAATAGAGAGAAATAGCTCGCATATCCAAAGCGTTATGAAGCGCTGACATGCTTTCAACTAGGTCTTTCTGTTCTCGGCTACTATCGAATGTTGACGGCACTGGGTGCTGTGGCTGGCCGTTTCCATTCTTTTCAATATTACCCCCTTCCTCATCGCCACATTCTTCTCCATCGCGAGCTTTTGAGAATGTATAGGAAGTGCTACACTCTATAACAGTTTTAGCCCTGTCCTTGTAAGTAACGGGTTTTGAGGACATGGATAGGTATGGTGTGTCAAACGGCTGAGAGTTGAAATCACCACAAAAGAAGGGGGTCCATTGGTTTTCTTGCGTAGTGCTATCACCTTGAAGTAATTTAACCCGATTTTCAAATTCCTTCATCTTCTTTAGCAGGACGTAGCATTGTCTAGTCCTTTCAAAAGTACCAAATGGATGCCAAAATAAATGCGTGGTACCAACCAAAATTCCGCGCTTTTTAGTATCGGGAAATTTGTTCAACACTTTGGTCGTAAAGTTGAGAGCCAATACCAAACCTACGTTTTTAGTCGTAGTTCGAGGCTCGATGTTGCCAGAAGGCTCTTTGTCGTAATCTATAAGCATTTTGTCGGTCATGTCAAACATCTCTCGTTTCCAGACAATGGCGATTCCGTGATTCTTGGTACCGTGCCGATGGAACTGCGAATCGTAGCCCATTTTCGCAAACTCTTCTTTCCAAAAAGACTGATATTGGATATAATCTACCTCCTGCAAACATTGAACGTCCGCTGCATAATACTTGAACTCATTCAGCAGAACTTGTGATCGCTTAAACCATTTCAAAGCATTTCCGCTGGTTGGAAACAATTTACGACGAATCAAAGCTTGTGCGAGGCAATTGTAGGTCATCAGCCTGAAAGTAAATCCACTACTTGGCGTCTCCTTAGGAGTCAATGATAGCATAGGCCTACGAATAAACTGCAAGTCTGGTGGGCAATCTGGATCGAGGCCTCGAGCCAACATCTCATCACGTTTTACCTTTTTGGCCGCTTCTCGCTGCGCTCGTACCTCGGCAATGTGTTCTGCACTTATTGTAGAGACCCTGGATCCCTTGGAGCTCTTCTTCTTCTTTTTGTTTTGGTTTCCGGGCTTGTCATGCTTCCCTTTATCTTGTTCAATTTGACTATTGATAGACGCTGCCAATTTTTGTTCCTCCATAACTCGACACAGACCTAGAAGATATCTTATGGGACTACCGCAGATATGAGAAAGTACGATTGGAAATTGTGACTTCGTACAAGGGCAAGCTACAGCCGATTTTGGCAGTGAAAGCTTCAAAGAGTCTTGACAGGTAATTGGTATCTGGAAGTATCGTAAATTTGAAGACCGAACTTGACAAGTACAACTGTACTCGGTTCCTTTCGTGACCCACGAGTACCAAAGTACTTGTTATGGACAAGTACATAAATATTTTCAGAGGACTCAGAGTAGATTGTACTCATGGCGTTTTTTGATGTTGATGTGAAAAATTGACCATCGGCATAATCTCAACACGATATAAAGCACCAAACTTTTTAGTACCGTTCAGCATGGTTTTCTACAGGATTACACTTTCCAGATCAACTATAGGGCTTCCGAAAGCTAGTAAGAGTATTGCCTCTAGTCTTGGTCTAGGAAAAACCGGGTCGGTAGTATACCGTAGGGCTTCCCCCACTATTGCAGGTTCAATTGCTAAGATTAAAGAAGTGGTAACAGTAGAAGTAACAGAACATGCATTAACGAAAGAACAGCAGCGCGAGCTCCGGAAATCCAATCCTGGTTTTACCGTCGAGAAAAGGGTATAGGACTTGTAAATAGTGAATTTAACAACAAACATGTGCATTTTTAAGGTTACTCAGTGGTGCTATGTGCATCTATGTGTTTTGCGATTGGCGTGTCATCGCCATTGGTCATCTCTGGAGGTAAGATAGATCTGTTGGTGAAAAATGCGGGGCTTTCCATATCATCATCGTCATCGCTGCCGTGATTATCTTTTTGATCGTCATCGTCGCCGTCGTCGTCGTCGTGTAGTTGGGAGAACGAGTCCACGATTTTGAAAACGTCGCTCCGGTTCATAGCTTTGCCGTCGAAACTTAGGTCCACGCTGTCATTGGACTCACTAGTCTCTTGAAACGCTACCCTTGTCAGGGGGTTCGCCTTTAGATTCTTTGAGCTTCTCAGAACTCGCCTTCGAGGCCTGTCCAAAAATCCTTGTACTGCGGTTGAAATCTCTCCTAGTGCCCGCACTTGGTATTTGGCATCATTTGCAGGCCCAAGAGGCTGTAACTTGTGGTAAGAGTCTTGCTTCGAATCGATGAGTCTACGCATAAAATTGCTGCGCTTTGAAACAGGAATCTGAAATGGTAACTCCGTCACTTTATAGATTTCAGTAATGACTGAATTTTGGATATTTATTCTAACGCGCGTGAAGTCGATATGGCACGGCGTTGTTAGGTACCTTGAGTCTGAGGCTAATGCTTTAGGCTTTATGACATCGTCGATGCATCGGACTTGCTCGCATTTTGGCTTGCTGTTGTTGCAATGGGAGGATTGTGAAGAGCGCGAATTCGCCGGCCCCGGTGATTTGTTTCTGTTTAGCGCCTGGGGTCGACGCAACGGACTTGTGTTTTTCAAACTTCGTCTTTCATTGCGGTACCCGTTCATCGAAGGGATCGGGAAGACCGGCATCATATGTGGCGAAGGTGGGGCTGGCATATATACTATATGACCAGGATAGTTCGGTGAATTCGTGCGGTGTGGTTGAAAAGCGGGGATATTGACCATATGAAGTGTCTGTGGATTCATATTTGACAGGACAAGATTTTATAGATTAGTGCTCTCTTTGTGTTTCAGTTGCCGACTCTGACTTCTAATTAAAGCTTCCCGATTTCGTCGCAGGTTTTTACTCTAGAGAAAGGATGTCTTCTTTATTGTCGATCCTTTGTTTTGTTTTCATGTTGATGACAGTAAATATAAACATTGTAAACACTTCCGAATTTGGATTTTGCAAAAAGCCGTTTAGAATTGAGATAAAAACCTTAAACTTTTTAATCTATCAATTATATAGTTGTAGAAAAGTAAATTATGTACAAGTCTCCATGATCTTTAATGTAAAATGCGACTGCGTCACTACACTTCGAGCTCCATCACACCATCTAAGCAGTCTAATTTTGTGATCTTGCAGTTGTGGACGACGTCCCCGATGGCCCAACTGGAAGAGAGTTCAGGTCGTAGCTTCAAACTTCCACGGGCTGCGCTTAATTCAGGTAGCGAACATCTTACAAAACCCATTTGCGGAATCGAGGTGATCATGACAGAAAACTTTCGTTCGGGGTTCTCCTCTTGTTGAGCTTTCAGGTATTTGAGAGTCCAAAAAGACGCAGAATTCTGCGCAGCCTTTCTCAAGATTACGTCGCGCGATTGGATATGCCACGTCAGTTCTTCTACCTCGTATTGTGTAAATTGTAGCGGCTGTTTGTTCAAATGCCCATGAAGCTGCAGATGATTTATCAAATCCGGAAACCTCCTTAAAGGAGATGTTACGGTGAGGTAAGCAGGAGCACCAATCATTTCGTGTCTAGCAGCTGTTCCAGCGTAATAACTAGAGTTCAGCAAGGAGGACAACTTCGTTATATCTTTGACTGTGGGCAGTTTCTTGGAGTGAGTCATTGTACGTAACGACTCGTAACCGCTTTCAGCCTTGTCTTTCAGCTTCAACTCTTTGTAACAGCGAAACACACCAGGAATATTGTTATCACAAAAATACTTCCCTGCCAAGCTGTTCGCAAGGATCATCATCTCAGACACCATAAGGTTTGAAGCAGTTTCGGACTGATCTTCAAAATTTATTTTGACCCCGCCACCACTCTCATCGGTTTTCAACTTGACTAAACCCTTATTGAAGCCTTCCCCAAACACAATGGCTTTTTGTTCCTTAACTCGTTTGGCTCGCAAGCCAGCAGCAATTTTGTGAAGCGCATGCAGCTCTCGAGACTCTTGCGTCGAGCCCTTGTCATTGGCTAAAAGTTGGTCGACGCTTTTATAGGTAAACTTTGGAAATCGCGATACTGTTCCTAGTCTAACTTTGAAGGAATCCTTAATAATGTCTAGCTTATGCCCTTGAAGTTCAACCTCGACGGAGAAAGTGATAGTTTTGGAAGTAACGCCGTTTTGACCGAGGTCAGCAGCTTTGCTAAATGTCTTCGGTAGCATTGGAATCACACAGTCTGGCAGGTAGCTTGTAAAACTTCTTGCGAATGCAATTTTCCATACTTCGTTCCTAGTACAGTCGTTGATTGATTTCCCAAACAAAGTCACTGGATCCGCGATATGTATATGTAAGCCAAACCTCCCTGAACCTTTTTTTTCGATGGATATGCCATCATCAATTTCATGTGCTTCTTCAGAGTCAATACAGTAAACATTCATGTCACCAAAGTTGTGGCGTGCCGAAAAGTTCTGTGTTGATGTTGGGGTTGCTAAGTCGTACATTTTTTTTTCCAATGACTGATTCCCAAAGGCGGACCCAATTGCAAGATTGTCACTTAAAAGAAGTGGATTGATGGTTGAACTGGGATCCAATTTTGTCAAGAGTTCATGACATAAGTCTCGCGTTATATCGCGATTCTTGTAGTCACTGAGCTTTCTGAACAGTTTCGAAACAGTAGTGATCATTGCACCATTGTTGTGAAAGTTTCCAGCAGCGTAGTCTTGGAGTATATTATGAATTTGTGGAAAGTCATTAAAAGCCGATCCATAATTTTTAGAGTTCACAAGAAGTGCAAATTTTGAGAGAATTGAGTAATTGTCTTCCTTCAAGCTTTTTATGATAGTGTCATAGTAGATATGACGGGACATTAACGGTAAAACTGTTACCGATATCGGGGTTAACATTGCTTTGTGGAAGTGAATTGCACCCCATAAATTATGTTCTTGCTGTTGAACAATAGCCCAATAAGTAGCGAGAAAATTCGCAGCATCTACGCGCCCATAGGTTTCTCTGGCCAGGTGTTCTTCTCCAACATTACAATCTTTGAGCCCTATTCCCACCCTTCTCATCAGCGTATCAACATAAGCATCCGTCGGTGATGAACGGCATTTTTCGAGATCCAGCAATGCTACTAGCTCACAGAGCTTGAATATGGAGATTTGCCAAGGTCCGCAACTCCTTTGCAGAAATCTATGCAGAAGTTCCAGCTTTTTTGTAACGACCGCCATGCGGTTCCATGCAGCTCTTGTAATTTCGAAGGGAACATAAGACGTATACAGCAAACGTGCCAATACTGGTAATATAATAGTCTTTTCTGGAGAATCCTTGACTGTACCGACTCGGGATTCCAAGTACGGATTTTCCTCCCGTACTAAATACTCCAAAGATTTCCTGTGGAATGATGGCATACGTAGAACCACCATGTTGCGCATTCCAAATCTTATTTGCCCATCTACTGTAGCAAATGTATAGCTCGGGTTCATCACATCTGTTGGAACTTCCACACACATACAGAGCTGGGAAGGATCCGATCGCAGCAGCACGACATCCCCCACATTGAGTGGGTTATTCAGCAGCCTACTAGGTATTATATGGAAAGTATTACTCTCTTTGTCGAACAAATCGCGGTCAATATACCATTGCAAGTTTTTTTGATGTTTCACAGAAAGCGCTCGTTGATCCATGTTCAGACAGTCTTTCATGCTAGCCCAGTTAATATCATTGTGCTTACACCAGTCTCTTGAAGGTACGAAATAATTATTGTAGTAGCGATCGTTAAGTTCTTTCTGAATCTCTGGAAGCGGTTTTATCTCGACGGATGGTTCCAGCTGACCAGCTCTTTGGAAGAGAAGTTTTGCCGCCTCAGACGTAGGCTTGTAGTTGCTTTCATTCAGAAAAGCCTTTTGAAGCGTTCTACACGCAGTGTGGAAGCCCTTACTCATGTTGAGCTAGGTTCTTTCATTAAGCTCATCGTGTAGTCCTGCTAGTTTTTATCAGTTAAACGCCAACAAATCACGTTTTTGGGCGATGGAGTTTTATGCAAATGAATGAATCATTACATGACTGTTCGAAAGCCTTCTACGTACTAGAATGCACTTGCTTTGGGCTCAATCAGAATTGGTAGCTAGCCTATGTTGTGCCCATAGCGGAACTTAAATATTGATGTAGAAAAGCTTGAAGTGGAGCTAAGGTTTTCCACCTCGGAAGAAGCCTATAATAATGGGACGCAAGGGCATACAACACAAATGATTGCTTGAACGGTTGTCTCAGGTCAACTTATTTAAGACTTTTGCTTGGTATACGATCCGCCATCAAATTTATATAATGTTTGGCTAAAAATGATTTTAAAAGTATAGACTAGGAGGAATAAACGCCCAGCAGTTATTGAGCCATGGATAAACATTATGAGCGCACTCTCAATTTGCTGAACAAAGAGGTTAGGAGAGATCATAGGTCTTTAAGAAATAGGCTTCAAAGCATCCTACTAGATCATAAATTCCTGGACGAACTTGTTTTGTCGGTTTTTCCAAACTTCCCCGTGGTTCCTAACGAAAGATGTGGTCTGTGGTACTGTGATCCTTCGAGCTTTTGCCAGACAAGTTATTTCAAATCCACAGACGGTCACACCAATCAATGGGACTTCAGCGTGAGAAGGCTCAATGTTCATTTACTGCCCACACTTGCCAAGTATGGTGGAATCGTAATAGTAGACAGCACGAGACGCGGCAAGAAGATGCCTGACGCATTGAGTAAAACAGTGCCAATTTGGTGTGCAGTTTTGAATAGTCTAATGCTAGAGTTCCTAAACAGGACTGACGAAGAAGTGCTTTTTTGTCCGCCACACACTGTATCAAGGCAAGAATATGTACAAATCAAAGCTAAGATTCCGTTGTTAGTTGATAAGCTCAAAGCTATGGGGGTCATCACTGGAGAGGAACTTGCGAAACTAAATCAAGGGAAAATTTTGCGGCCCTTATGGGTTTATCCTGGTTCATCCCTCTTGAGTTCACATCAAGACTTGTTCACGGGGGAAACAACGTCAGCCGAGTGGGAAAGCCCAGATACCGATCATTTAATACCGGTGGTTCTTTGTACTGTTAGTTATCAATGTCAAGATGGCGTTGACAATAGACATGGATTTACGTACGTCCAGGGTGCCGCCGATGATCACGAACTGTGGGCTAAAGGGCTCACTGCGGAAATGTTATGGGATCACATTGAGTTCTTGAGAAACCCTAAAGCGAGCGACCAAGCTCTTGACGAGTACATTTCAACCCAGCTAAAAGCCAAGAAAGCTAGCGTCAACGCTAGCGGCAATTTAAACGATATTATTAACACAGACGTTATAACGAAGGAGCTCCGTTTAGGAAGAATAGCCGAGAATGTAAAGCTTTCAAAATGCTTACAGCAGCAATTATGTGCTGCTTATTGTCTTGTTATCATAATGAGTGAGTCAGTTGAACTCTCAGGCACTGAAGAGGACAAAAATTCGACAATTAGAGTAATAAAGCTATCCAGCGGTTCTAAAAAAAGTTCTAAATCCTTACGGGCACAGCTCATCAATCTATGTCCGTTGATAGAGTCAAACTTGCATAAGCGGCTGCCGATTCTGGTATGTTGCGGGGACGGCAAGGATATGTCCTTGTGTGTCTTATTGAGTGTCCTTTGTAGGAACTACAACGTTGAAAGCTGGGAACTTGAGCAGCAGAGTAGCATACACAAAACAATAATCAGAAAGCACCTTTCCAAAGTCGTTGCTAAACTTGAGGGAAGAAACGTAAATCCACCGAGAGCATCATTGAATAGTGTTAATGCGTACTTAATGTAGAGCTTTATTTATCAAGAAATAGTGTAACAAAGCACTACAGAAAAGAAAGTTATAGACAAGGTAACAGTACTGAGGATTGGAATCCGATAAAGCGAGCTAAACACTGGCGCCGTCCGTTTTTTCTCGAGGTGTTTACGTATAAGATATTTTTCACAAAATTTAAAAATTGATGAACCTCAGAGTATTTGACAATCAAATTCAAGCTGTGTTCGAAAGATCTAGTTGCTATGCTGCCCAAACGGGGCACGATAAGGTTGCCGTTTAAAAAATGGAATAGCACTGTAGCAATCAATTACAATATATCCAACGCTGATTTAAGGTTAAGTGCCGAGCAATCGAGTCTCAATGCCAGTCTCAAGAAATCAATCAAGGCTAATGTGACGCTGCAGAATGTGCTCAAGGACCGCAACAAATCGAAAATACTAACACTCGAACCCCTGGTCAGTGAACATAAGCTCGGCCTTTCATCTGAGCGACATTTAACCAGACTTTCTGCGCTGTTACACGCCCAAGAGTATATCACAATTTTAGTGGAGATCACTCTTCAGTCCAAGTTAGATGAAGACTATGGACAAAAGATATTCACACAAAACATTCTGACACATATGGAGTTCTCTTCATTCATTCAAGGACTTTTGAACTCTAGCGACCTTGCTAATAAGTTGACGCAAGTCGCGCCGCCAGGAACGCATGGCGCAGAAATGATATTCAATCTTTACAAGATCTACCTAGGGGCTATAGGACCAGGACCACTAAGTCCGCTGCAATTGCATGATCTAAATCAACTTATACACTTTTTCATCAAGAGCTCTCAACTACGTAAAGCGCAGATGGTACTTGACAAGATTTTAGACTCATACCAAAATCAACTTCCTTGTGATGTCACTAGTGCGGTTCATTATTTACAGCTGAGATGCGGTGCTCTGCCGCGAAGCTGGCCTGTGAACACCGAGACTGGTATCAAGTTTCGCTCACCAAAGAGTCGCAAGAGTCATGTATCCTCCAATTACAAAGCTTTTGACAAGAGCTTTGTGCAGGAATTTCTCCATCAACTGAACAATCCAGCAAATCACTGGTCGCACAGATCATCAACAACCTTGGAATCTGCAGTCATATATTCCTTGGGCTTCATGGGTCAGGTTTCCATGATCGAGGATCTCATACTGAAAAAGTGGGGCATTTCACTGGATACTACAACGAAAATTCAAAGCACGAAAGCGACGGTAGGACCAACGTCTGAGATTTTGATTTCCATCTTGACTAGTTTAGCACGCAATAATCAAATGGCATCGGCTCTCCAACTGATTGACTTGTTTATTACAAAATACCCTGAGGTGGAGCTAAATAAAATGTTCTGGAGACGTCTATTTCAGCACAGTACTGGCCTATGGAACCCTAAGAAAGACCCTCGTGGCCAACTCTCGAGTGGATGTTGGGAAGTGATGCAGCAATGGCACGAGACGCGGGGAAGGCAACTGCACATTGATATAATCTTACTGGAGGAGAGATATGTGGTTTTGCGAATGACAAACAATTACAAAGAGGCAATCAAGGTATTTCCGCAGTGTTTGTCACAGCTGTACGAAAAGAATGACCTAACTGCAAAAGAGATAGGATTGGTGCAAAAGTACGCGAAACTCATTTTGAAAAACCTGGCGGCGTCGGGCAATTACCACAACGCCTTGCAGTTTATCAAAGAGTGGTCACCCAATAACGAGCTTGAAATCAGCTTTAGGAGTTACTTTGATGAACATAGGGAGCGATATCTGAACCGCAACAAAAAGAAGTTAGAGGCTTCTCAACAGAAACAGAAGGCTTTTGACGATGAAGAGGAGGATGGCATGCTTTTGGGGAGATTGTGGTAGATAGATATATATTCTTTATAATGAGTTTCATGGATGAGAAAGGCACATTATTCGTCACTTTATGAAAACTCTTGTATTTCATTGGCGAAGACATAGTAGCTGAAAAACCACCACCCATATCTAAACCAGACCATCTGGGAGACATGTGCATTCAGCATGCTGGCGAAAGATAATAAGTACTGCGGAAAACTGCTAACGAAGACCAAATGTTCATTTGGCTTGAAAACATGGAGTAGTGCTGGAACGAAACTGGTGTATTTCTGCAGCACAGACGATTTACTCACAAGACGATAGCAGCGGCTATGAGGAAGGCTCGCCTTGAGCCGCTGGACAGCCTTAAAACATGAGATATGGTTGATATGATTAGAGATGCCCTGATCATCGAATGTGAGAATGATAGGGCTTTCATCTACCATGAGCGCTTTCACCGCTCGAGACGTCTCTTCAACATCCCAAACTTGATCCATACCGTCAGGGTATCCCAGGACAGTAACTAGTGGTTGATTCCGGCGCATCAAGAGCTGCACCGCGTCCTGCAGTTCGTGAGTCCGAACCTCTCCCAAACCATCTGCTCCACCGTTAGTCAACGAAATTACACGAACTGTGACGCTTCCGGTAAGCCTAGCATCAAGCTGAAGGAGGGTTGGAGCGAAAAACATCACTTCATCATCCGGATGCGCAATAATAAGGTTCAGAGACGTCGGAGAAGAACCTGCAAACATGCGATGGTATGCCGCCTCATTGGAAGCTTCGATTCGCCCTGAACTACATATATAAGCTATGACAAGTAAGAGCGCCAGTCTGAATGCATTGGCGAGTGTTTTCATTCTTTACACCGGTTTTCAACGACGTCGGGCTTCTAGTTTGAGTTAGCCTTTTCATTCATTGCGAGATGACGGTCGTCAATATTGAGTTCACGTGTAGTTGTTTTTGTCGTTGAAGTCGCCATCATAAATTAGTTATGACTAACTGCACACATGAGAAACTCTACAAAGGAATAAGCTAGAGAATTAACACAGTTGACAATCAATATGGCAATTACAAACAATTACATCTTTAAACGGGACGGCAAAGAATCCAAAAATTTCAGAGATTTCAGGGAAGTTACATTAGAGATGAACTCTTCAAATTGAGGACATATTATTCTTCCACTTGTTTGAGATAAATCGGACACTCGATAGTAATTAACATTCTTGTATCAGTAAGATAGCTGAAAGTCGTGCTTCGTAATTCAAGTTCGTGTAATTGACAATTACCCTCTTTAGACTTGTGAGCCATGGGAGCTGTGACAAAGGATGGGTTGCGTAATATTGTACTTATATGAGCATTGCTATGGCAGATCCTCCTCTAGTACCATATCGGCGCCCTACATTTGCCGTTTTGGACAGCTTAGAACTTCGCAAAGCCAACGGGCTTACATGTCTCAATGGTTTGGTTCGGCCACTGCGAATGAGCGTTTTTTGGAAAATCCGTTGACATCAGGCACCTACGTCTTTTGCTCCAGGGCCAATTGCCATCAAAACCTGCAGCGCTCGCATCATCCCGGAGTCGATAGCATGCAGGGCATGATGATATAACTGAAGCACCAATAAAAATTGTAAGGAACGCTTTTAGATTTCTTGTTTTAGGCCACATACTCGGAGTTCTAGAACGCGCTTTCCGCCAGATTGCCAAGAATTCGGCTCTTTAGATATTTCAATAGTTCTTGGTAATTTTGCTCATTCAACTTCCTGGTATCAGGCAAAGATTGTGCAAAGTTTCCCGAACATCATAACGCGCAGTGAGCGTGCAGCGTGTTGATGAGTATTTTACTTTATTTCGGTTTTGGAAAGATACGAACCACGTTCCTATGTGACACGCAAATGTCTTATTGCTTCCAAGCACATCATCTCAGCTTGTTCATAGCTATGCGATGTAAATCTAGCAGCAAAATCATTTATTCGGCTCGCTCCGCTTAAGACCAACCTTAACTGGCACTTCACCGATTTGAACTCGCTAGTTCATTTAGTGACATATGGATCTTTCATTCGCCAGTCAGACTTTATATTTTTTTGGCATTTTCAAAACCTGTAAAATTATCTGTATTATGAACATGGAAAGTCGGGTTTGCAGTCAATTACAACGTCAGTGTTCTAACAAAGGCTTGCAAGCATAAGTGTTTTTACAAGATACCGTTTTTCTCTAGAGGTCACTTTTAGCGTGCTTGCTGTAATTGTTGTTGAGATAGACGAAACTCATTGCAGTATTAATAAAGCAAGCTTTTCGGCGTTTTAACGGCTCTCATAGCAATGGGTGACCCAACAAAAGAGCCTTTTGAGCCACGAATTATTCGAACGATGAATTCGCAGGCACCGGGTGCCTGTAACCCACTTTCAAGTCAACCATCGTCAATTTCACAGTCTCCAGCCAACTTTCAACCCCGTTTAGGATCCACGACAAGTGGACTACAAAACGCACCTAGCGTCTCACCTACAGCGTCTTCGGCTACCCCATCTGCTAACTACCGTGTGGCACAGGCTTGTGACCGATGTCGATCTAAGAAAACTCGCTGTGACGGAAAAAGGCCTCAGTGCTCGCAATGCGCCGCGGTGGGTTTTGAATGCAAAGTGAGTGACAAATTATCACGCCGCGCTTTTCCTCGAGGCTACACGGAAACTCTTGAAGAGCGTGTCCGGGAGCTGGAGGCCGAAAATCGCCGGTTGGTTGCGCTATGCGACCTTAAGGACGAACAATTGCATCTTGTCTCCAAGTATTCCTCCAAAAGCCGCCCTGACACTTCTTCGTCCAATGAAGAAGAACAAATGCTACAGCAGTTGAGCTCATCAAATGGCGGCTCTCTTCGTGTCAGCTCCACCAACCTGTACCTCCTCAATAAAACGTCGCCGACCGATCAAGATAACGCTAACTCTCACAGATGCCCAGGAAGTGGCTGCAGTCATGCATCTCACCCACACTTGCACGAGAAGCCCGTTAGTACCAGCTTGAGCGACCCTCAAAGCATCTCTTTCGAGCAAAATGAAGCACCTGGTCTACCAGCCGTTAAAGCGCTTAGTTCCATGGGCAACCATGAGTATTCCACACAACTAGCATATCTTGTGGCATTATCAGTACCGCGCTCCACAGAAGAAATTCTGTTCATTCCCCAACTCTTGGCTCGTTTGGGTCAAGTTCACGGACTTACGTCTAAGCAATGTATCTACACGGCTTCACTTCTAGCTTCTTTGAAAGAAACTTCGCAGGCAGCTGTTGCTCTTTCTGACGTTTTGAATCAACTCAAGAATAAAAGTCTTTGGGAATTTGATGAACCAATGGATTTCTTCAAAACAACATGCAAATTCGACCTAACTTCAAGCAATAACTCTGAACTATTGTCAATACAAGAAATTGAGGATCTTATCTCGGTGTTTTTTGTCGAATGCCACGTTTTAATTCCTGTGCTAAATGAAAGCGAGTTCTACAACTACTACAACAAATTTAAAGACAGTCTCACCACAGACAAGGACTTTTTCGGTGCATCTAGCTCATCTTTTGCTCATCGTAGCAAATCAATCTCCTACAAGATTTTCGCATGCATTTTGATGGTGGTGTGTCAATTTGGTATAATGATAAAGGTCAAGAGAGAGCAATTAGCCCCAAGCAACAAGTTTTGCCACATAATGAATTACTACAATAACGCTATCCCAGCACTGAAATCGAATCCTTACTTTTCCGTCAAGACAACCTCGATCAAGACTTTACAAATGATGTCCTTGCTATTATTTTATTTCTTGAACATTGGAGATGTGTCGTCAGTTTATGACATTAGAGGCAAAATCGTTTCAATGGCACAACAGTTGAGACTACACCGTTGTCCTAGTGCGGTTTTAGGTACAGAGGGCTCTACAATGAGCAAAAACGAACAAGGCGATCGTCGTATTTTATTCTGGGGCATATACTATTTGGATGTCTTTTCTGCTTTACAACTAGGTGTACCTCGCTTACTAAAAGATCACGAAATAGAGTGTGCGCTTCCAGTGAGTGAGGAAGGTCATCTGGGAGTTAGTTTAGCTGATCAGGTTATTAGGCTTGAAGGTCAAGTCTCAGAATTCTCCCTGTCGCTATTGAGGTTTTCCAAGATCTTAGGAAATATCCTTGATTCTATCTTTAAACGTGGAATGAATGCTACTGCCGCTCAACAAGTTGCTTTGATACACGAAAATGCCCTTGATGATTGGAGACGAGGACTACCGAGAGCGTTGAAGTTTCAGTTAGATGTCAATGGAACGGTCAATATGGACGACCTCAGCCAAACGAATCAGTGGAGCCAGGAGTTCAACAAAGGAGATAAGAAGACACTCATGGTATTGTACTTCATGGTCAAATGTTTGGTCCACCTGCCGGTTTTGGCGGCCAAACCGTTGTTGGCTGGCCCAGAAGGTGAATTAAATACAGATACGACGTTGGCACCGGAGGTCACGTTGGCTGCAGAGGAACCTAATGGTGCAACTGATCGTTCATCGTCATACATTATTTTGCAACAAGCAACAAATGCCTTCCTGACTGTGCAATTATCTCTGAAGAATCGTTATTTGCCATTGGCGATCAACATGTCAAGAATTATGGCTCAGTACGTACTCCTGAGTGCTCGTGGCACTTTAGACTATACTAAAGGCGGGACGCTCTTTCAAGACAATAAGACTTTGTTGCTAGATGCGATAAAAGAACTGGAAACTACAAAAAGACTGGAGATCCCTGGATCATTATCGTGGCACAGCTTGATCTTGTTGGATATGGCAGTGACAGTAATATTACAGCCAGCACAAACACAGCCTGAGAAACTGGATAAATTGTTGGAAAAGAGATTAACTTATTACAATAAGTTGATGGGTCGCTCTGCCGGAGGTTCAAGATACAAGAGAAAGATTGAAGATCAAAACTCTGGAAGCACGTTGAAGCTGACACCCGTGAGCTCTGAATGCGAATCGCCTTCGGATAAAAGAATAAAAGTGGAGCCTACCAGTAACTACTACGAGAACAGGGACAATATAGGAGATAACTATGACGAACGTCAAGGCGAAACTTCTTACGGTGGTGCCAATAATAATAATAACCCTCATAACGCCATTGCAGAGGCATTTCACTTGGATCCTGTACTTAACAGCAACCCTTTCAGCAACGCAGACTTGACGGCGTTCCTCAATGCCGATGGCCCGATACAGAACTTAGGTAGCGGAGCCTCCATTTTGAATCTAGCTGGAATTGAAAATGGCGGCTTGGAAGTGCCAAACAATAACAGCAACGGGCCGGGGTCACGCAATCAAATGCAAGCGGCGTCTTTCAATGATGGATTGTTCCGAGTGCCCAGTAACGGCGATTTCTTGAAGGACTATTACCGTGTACCCGGTGCCTCGTCGTCCCAGCTCAATTTGATGCTTTTTGGAGCCAGCTCTGGGGGGAGAAACCTAAACAATGTCAGCGATAAACAAGGCCCCAACAACTTCAACAGCAACGCCGCTCAAGACAACATCAACAACAACAACAACAACAACAACAGTAATACCACGATGCCAATTTCTGCCAACATGAATTCAACATCTGTGATGACCCAGGGCTCGGGATTTACGGTTGATGCGTCTCTAGGTCTGGCTCCATTATTGGCTTGGCCCCAGCCCGGAGTTCAAGATCATCACTCAATACGACATTCTTCATTTCCTGCGCCCTCGGCGCTGGCAAAGTCCGAAACCCCTACTAGAAGTCTTGCTCCCACGACTCATTCTACCAGCTCGCGGCCGCTCCAGAATGCTTGCCCAAATGAGACTCCCGACGATTCAGCTATCACGATGCCCTCCAGGCCCCACCGTGGGCCCAGACGTCGCTGGAACTCATCTTCAACAACCCCGCAGCGACCAGGGCCTGAACAAGAGAATGTCGAGGGCAACAGCGACAACCTACACGAGTTGTTTCAGTGGCAGAATTCCGGCTACTAATAAAAATTATGTCACCTTTTAACTCAGTAATAGAATACGCTTTTCAAAGAACGTCTCACAGGTTCCGTCTCACAGAACTTGCTGTTCATCAAACAAAAATGTATTCGCACTTGTTCAATCATCGGCTCAGTTTCTCGCGGCAACAGAGCTAACACACGGTTCTTCGTTCAAAGTGCCTAATTTGTTCAGTGCGCGCACTCAATCTAGTAAAAACCACGAAACAGTGCTAAAATTACAATTTTCTTCTACACAGGGACAACTTCTACAAGATTCTCCCTCAGTGTTATACCTTGAATCTCAAGTTCATTGTAAAGCGCTCCAATACTCCAGCAATAGCCAATTACTAGCTTAAGGATTGGAAAAAGCAGTTTTTGGGGTCAAAATTCATCCGCGGCCGGAGTTGAGTTTGTACTACAATTGGGACAGGTTTTTGATTGATCAGCCAGCTTCTCTATATTAGACATTTAGAACTTGCACTAGTGCGACACGGTGTATTTAAGGACAAAATTAGGACGCAGAGTTTCACTACCAAAAATAGCTCTTTCACCAGCTTGGACTTATAAAGCGGCAGAGTTGAGCAAGCGCAGGATCTAAAACATCGGTAACCGAGGTCATCTCTCGAGACCCAGAGGAGAAACAGCAAAACCAGTGCTCTCAGCATCATTCACAGTGCTGTAACAAGCATCGCACCATGAGCTCGACCTCTACTTCAGCTCCAGTTGGCGCGTCCACATCTTTGCCTGGTGTGCAGAATGGCCAGAAACACGGATCACCTCGAACGGGTAATGGTCACGTGCAGAACATCGTCAGAAGCAATAGACAGCATTCTCAGGGACCCACTCCTATACATCAAAGCCATCATCAAGGATATCAACAGCCACCCCAGACGCCGTTTGATCTTTCCTATGGTGCATCCTTGCTTCCGTCGCATTTACTGATGACCTCTCCGTTCATAACGACACCAAACTCTAGTGTACCTCAACGCATTCATGGACATTATGGATACCACGGCCATCATGGACACCATCAGCAACCGCACGGGCCGTACGGCTCATTTGCAAGTCCTTATGGCTCGTCGCTGCCTCTACGGATGCCTCCTGTAAATGAAAAACGCAGATTTCGCAATAGTAATAGCTATCGGCGTGACGACGGTGTACGTCAAATTGCATACGAGATTGTGTTTCGAATTTTGCCTCGTACTGTTACTGATGATGAGTCTCGCACTCGATCACTACTGTTTTCAAATTTGTCCCAAGAGCTGCATTTGCACGAGTTCCTAGGGAAATTCGACAGATGTGATAGGATTGAGAGTGTCTATCGTGTAGATGTTGAGCAGCAGTCTATCTTGGTAAGTTTTCTGACCCAAGAAACGTGTTTGGACTTTTACAATGGAGTTTTACAAAAACTCTCGGAATTCAAGAAAGAATTGAAATCCCCAGAGCTCACGCTGAATTTTGTGCATTTGGAAGACATCAACTCAGGGCCAGCTTCACAAGACGTAAAAACCGAGGTTCTGCGCATGGGCGCCTCGAGATCCGTGGCTCTGGAATTTAGCTCAGAGATCAGCTCGCAAGTACTCTTTGAAATGTTTCCATTTTTCAACAACACTGGCCCTCGCTATGTTGTTGAATGCATCGAATTTGTTAATACGGATCGAATCTCAAAGAATTTTGGCTCTCACTATGCCGTCGTCCACTTCATTAGCATCGCGATGGCCATCGAGACCATGGAGTACCTGAGAGCTCACCACCAAACCCTCCCGGATTTGCAAAAATTTTACTACGTTAATATCACTTCTACTTCTGGTAAGTCAGACGTCCGCATGCTGTCCAGTTTTCAAACTACCAAAGACATAACCCCACAGACATCCAATCCTCCGTTGGCAGTCACAGACGAAATTAAGTCTCTTGGTTCTAAGCTTCAACAAGCTACTTTGCAAGCACAAACCATAACAATCGGACCAGAAAAATACGGCTCGCCTACACTGGAGAGTTATGACGAACATTTACCTCATATAACTGCATCCAAGCCCCTCGGCATGAATTCTTCCATGAATGGCTCTTCGGCAAGTCTTACGTCTCCATCCCCACAAGAGGTAATGATCAATGATTTTGAGGATTCTTCCTCGCGCAGCAGTGCAGTTTCGCTAGGTCCACCGGGTACTCCAGGACCAGGCTTTAATCTACCAGGTTATCCGTACTACATGGATATGTCAAATCCTTTGGGACATACTTTGCAGCAACAATTTAATACAGCTGCACAAGTCGCAACAACTATGGGCGGTGGCTTGGGCAACAGGACAGTTTACATTGGCAATATTAATCAGCGGTCCAAGGCAGAAGATATCTGTAACGTAGTTCGTGGTGGGTTGCTTCAAAGTGTGAAATTTATTGCACCAAAACAAATTTGTTTTGTAACATTTATTGAAGCTGCTGCTGCAGTTCAGTTTTTTGCCAACTCTTCTATTGAGCCGATTGTTTTACATGGTAACGTACTGAAAGTTGGCTGGGGACACCACTCGGGTGATCTGCCTCAATCAATTTCTTTGGCTGTCACCATTGGTGCCAGTAGAAACGTCTATGTTAGTTTGCCTGAGCACGCTTTTAAGGACAAATTCGTCAACGACCCGGAATTTGAAAGTCTCCAAGAGAAGTACAAGCTACCAAATAAAGAAGCCTTGTTAAAAGATTTCAGAACTTATGGCGACATTGAACAAATCAATTTTCTCCAGGATGGTCATTGTTGCTGGATCAATTTTATGAATATTTCCAATGCAATCAAACTTGTGGAAGATGCCAATAACAATAGGAATGGCGAGGTTTTTCACGAAAATTTCGAAAATAGGTACCGAGGGCTAATAATAGGCTACGGTAAAGACCGTTGTGGCAATGTGAACAAGAATTTAGTTGCAAACAAAAACTCAAAGCACTATAAAAAGGTGAAAAAGACGAGTTACAAAATTAGAATGCATCAACAACAGAACAATGACGTCGATGACTCTGATGCAAATGGCACCCGTACAGATCCTGGGAAGACGATACAAGCAGGCGCATTTGGTATAAGTGTTGGAAGCAAACTTCCTGTCAGAGATTTAGATGAAGAGGAAAAACTAGAAGAAACGGAGCTTCTGCGATTGAGCCACCGCGTCAATAATGCAGATGGAGGTTTGGGTATTTCCCTACCTGAAGGTGAAGCAAATCCAAAAGGTAAAGATGACGACTGTGCGTCAACCGATTCTTCGGAGGTTGACATCATTGTGTCTGATCCAAACTCTGCAAATCATTCACAACTAGAGGATAGTGACGAGCAACGCAAGAAGAAACTTGAAGAAAAGAAGAGCAAAGGAAAGGCTAAGGCTGTTGATACTCTTTATGCTTTTAATGGGTTTTCGCCAATGGTTTCGAGCACATCGCTGGACGCTGTACCACCTTTGGCACCCTCGACTGTCATCCGCCACTTCCATGCTGCTGCAAAGAATGGGAGAAAGAACGAAGCTTCCAGTAGAGACCAGTCGAGTGATGGAAAATCCAGAAGTTCGCAGTCGCAAAATCCGTCGAGACGCCGCAAGTCTAAAGCAATTCCCGGTTCTGATGTGATGGCTCAGTATTTGGCGCAATTGCAACACTCCACATTTATGTACGCTGCTAATATTCTGGGTGTGGATGACGGAGATGCGCCAGTATACTATGACGAGAACGGCGTAGCTGAACCTCTCACCTAAACATGCAGTCCCCATATAATGAATTCACCGGAACCACAACCTACACACAACTTCCAAGTATCATTTAATATTTTAAGATTTCTTTAGTTGCTTAAGCTTTGTTGCATAGCTCTTTTCATTGTTCTAACAATCAGAACCCTGGAGTTTGGATTAAAGTGAGAAGCGGAGTAACATTACAAGTTTATCAATAACATGGCACACTTGGAACAATAATAACGAATACTGTAGAGCGGTTTACATTCAGATATATTACTTTTAGCCAAGAGTTTCTTTGTATATCACAAGAGACTAATAAATTCTTTAGGAGAGAGCTTAGTCCCAATCTTTTGCAAGTACGCTTTAGTAAATAGAGCAGCTTATATCTCGACTAAAATGTAGCCTTGAATTTTCGGACTAAGGCTTCGATCTAAACCTTTGAACCTTACATCCAAAATCTCGTTATACAAGACAACAGCGCTGCTTAGTTCCAAAAATTTGAAAAATGTTTCGCTTGATTCGAGCTTCGCACACTTGCTAGACGGGAAGCATTCTTTCCGATGTTCCTTATTCCAGAAGCTGATATATTTCTATCCATGACTCATTTACTTTCATGAATTTTTTAGTTATTAGTTTTCGATAACAAACTACGCCGGGAGGAAAATCAGATCTGATAGTTGGCCCAGAATCGTGGAACATGGGTCAGTAAAGATTGTGCAGCTCGTCAGAATATATAAGTGAACTCAGATACTGTGCTTTCGCTAGTGTTTTAAATATATTGAAGTCAAGCATGGAGCAAAATAAAACCAGTAAGGCCGATGAGATCGGACTTGCAGAAAATTGCCAAGTAGATCCCAATGTCACTACGATATGGAATCCGAACTTACAAAATCAGCTATACTTTGGTAGGCGTCTCAAAGAATACATATTTGTGGGTTTTTGCATGCTATCACAATTACTGAACCAGGCAGCGATGACGCAAGCCAATCCGTTGTTCAACGTAATATCTGAGGATATGGAATCTAACGTTTCTCAGCAAGCATGGCTCATGGCTTCTTTTCCACTGGCCTCTGGTTCTTTTATTTTAATCAGCGGCAAATTTGGCGATGTTTACGGCCTCAAGAAAACTTTGCTTGTGGGCTATGTCATTGTTATCATATGGTCCCTAATCTGCGGATTGAGCTCCTATGCCCATAACGTCGATTTTTTTATAGTTGCACGCTCTTTACAAGGCCTCGGTATTGCCTTTATTTTGCCCAACGTAATGGGTATCGTTGGCAGCGTTTATGTGCCCAACACGAAGGCTAAGAACATGGTGTTTAGTCTAATAGGTTCTTGCGCACCCATTGGAGCTACACTGGGGTGTGTATTTTCGGGGCTGATTGGGGCCAAATCTGCAGTTTGGGCCTGGGCATTTTACGCATATGCCCTTACAGCTGCCTTTAACTTCTGCGTGGCCATTTGGATTATACCCAATAATATTCCAATCAATGTTAATAAGTCCAAAATGGACTGGTTGGGTTCGATGATGGGTGTGGTCGGTTTAATCATGTTAAACTTTGTATGGAACCAGGCGCCCATTGATGGCTGGAACAAGGCCTACATAATTGTTCTGCTGGTAATTTCTCTGTTAATTCTCACGGCGTTTTTCATCTACGAGGCCAAATATGCTAAGGACCCATTATTGCCACGCGTTGCGATGCAAAATCGCCGGTTACTGATGATTTTAGCATCTCTATTCTTCGGGTGGGGTTCATTTGGTATTTGGACATTCTACTACATGTCCTTCATCTTGAATCTCAGACATTACTCGCCTCTGTGGGCTGGTAGCACTTACTTTATGTTTGCCATATGGGGTATTGTGGCATCGCTGCTGGTCGGTTATACCATACACAAAACGGGACCTGCGGTCATCTTGTTTGCTTCTATGATTGCTTTCAATTGTGGATGTATTATGCTGGCTGTGACGCCTGTTCATCAAACTTATTTTCGGATGACTTTGGGCATCATGGTTATACTTAGCTTTGGAATGGACTTATCGTTTCCGGCGGCTTCTATCATCCTGAGCGATGTCTTGCCTAGCCAATACCAAGGTATGGCCGGTTCTTTAGTGAGTACCATGGTCAGCTACTCTAGCTCGATATGTTTGGGCATGGGAAGCACCGCAGAACGCTACATTAACAAGGACGGAACAGAATTGCTAAAGGGCTATAGGGCAGCTTTATATGTTGGGATTGGTTTGGCGTCTGTTGCAGTATTCATTAGTGGCTGGTACTTGATTGAAGAGCGGTGGCGAAGTCGTATTCAAAGACTGACAGATGATTCAAAGAGCATATCACAACTGGAGTAACGATCAACGCACTTCTTTACTTCGTTATTAGATTATTATAATATACAACTTAATCCAATTTTAATAGAGTTATTGCAACACAATCCTTTGCCTAAGAAAGGGACCTGTATTCGAAAACCAAATTAAGGTGAACCTTTTTGGGCCCTTTTGCTTCCTCTTTCTTTTTCTGCAATTAGCTTCAAATCATCATCGCTAGGTTCGTAGATATGCCATAGTGTATAGTTTGGTAAACCGGCTACTTTATACCCCATTTTCTTGGCCATTTTACCAAATGCTTCAGTTTCCGCATGATTTTCAAAGGTAAAGGCAGGGAAATGAACACCATTTCTGAACAGTTGTGCTTTTGCCAAAATCGATACACCGCCAACACCATCGAGCTCTAAAACATCCTTAGGGTTTCCATCCGCATCTCTAATGTAAGCCAAATGAATTCTATAAGTCGGGTATTCAGCGTACCCTTCTACAATAACATCGTCTTCGTCTAAGCTTTTAGCTAGTCTCAACGCGTCAGGCGATTCTGGCCAAGAGTTTAAATCGTAAGCTTGCTCGCCGTCTAAAAACTCAGGCAGTGGTCGCCATACGTTAGGAACCGCTACATCGTATCCGACAGACATCAAGTCCTGAATTACCGACCCTGGGCATAACTCTACATCAGCGTCCCTCCAGTAGACCCACGAGTGATAAGGCTTCAAAGCATTAGCGGTGAGCCAATTTCGGGCACGTCCCATTAGTTTTCTTCTGATACCTTGAACCTTTACGGCATGTCTATCCGAAAAACCTTGACCTATGACTTGACCAAAATCTTTTTGGAATATTTGAATTGATCTGAATGGCTTATCGTAGCCCTTGTGGAAAGGTGCACTGTATGCTTTCTCTACCATTTTCAAATACGAGGGCCGCATATATTTCAGAAATAGGTCCCTGGTGCCTTCTTCTTGTAAGATTGCTTCATCGCTATCGTTTTCGGCAAAAAGTTCAGATAAAGTCCCACGTTGCATTTCTTTGGAATACTCAATCAAAGCTTTTAATGTGTTGTCATCATCGGAACAGTCGCTCACCAGAAAAGCAAGATCTATCAGTTCATGTGGATAAGTCAAATTCATAAGATTTTTGAACATTAGCGGCAAGACACGTTCGGCATTACGAAGTGGGACCAACAAAAGAACGTGCTCTCTTTTTCCGACGCCGTCTGAGGATCCTTTAAAATCACTGAGGTCGTAGTGTTGCACAGTGGATCCATACAATGTTTGTACTTCAGCGTCATAAAGTTCTTTGTCTGCAGGTGTAAGGGCTTCTTCTCCGCCCTTGCTAATTAAATAGTGTTCGGCACCATTATCGTACTTCTTTAAGGCATCTATGTCAGCCTCTAGAAAGTCGTAGTCGTAGTATTCTGGGTCTTGCAGTTCCATGGTCGAAACTTGACCACTTGAAAAAGTCCCATTATGCCATGTAAAGATCAGCCCAACGGCAACCAGTAAAAGGATCAGTTTTCGGCTATGATTTTCACAAAACAAGCTTAGTTTCGTCCAAGTCCGTGAGTCATTGTTGCGTTTCGGGCTCAATTTCGACTTGTTCTTAGAACTGTTTGTCACGGCGTTAGCATAAATTGACAGAATCCCACAATGAAATGGTAGCTCTGAAGAATCAGAGCTCCTAACCTCGGGCCTGTTCAGAAGATTGCCGGTCTTATAAGTTTCCACGAGGAAGGTACCAAATAAATACAAAAACTCGAACATTCAAACATACATTGGCAGCTCCAGCTGACTCTTTTTTTTCCCAAACAGTATAGCCATCTCCTCCCACTTCGATGTGCACACTGAAATCTCAATTTAATCGCTAGCAAAGACTATCTGTTGGGAGCTTAACACTTGATTAAGTTGATTCTCTTTGTTCGTTAATTCCGAGCTTTTGGGAAACGTAATTAAAAACCTGCACAGAACTCATTATACACGAAATTGTGTATAAAATACTTATGTTGTCATCACTTGCTATTGAGGCAGCTCTCGACTTGAAAAACGGCTAGATGTTCTTCAGTTTTCAAAGAAGACAACCTCGCATCGAATGTTCACAGATATCTTTAATTGAGCTTGGCATAAACTTCTTTAATTTTACGACTAGGGCTGATTCCCTGTTTTCAGAGTGACTTCCGGCAGAAAGCGCCAATGTTGTGTATATTGTAAAGCATAATGCGCAATGGCTTTTTTTTATTGCTCAATATGACGTATAGCTAGATTTGGTTATATCCATGCAGTAATTTACATTGTGACATGTCGTGTACCTTGTATTTCAGAGAAGGTTAGCATCACTTGGAGTTTTTCTTCACTTTCCTTGTACACTTGCTTTACACCGGCCCTCGACAGCAGTGTATATATGCTTACTACTCTGGTGACCGGTTAGTTGCTCGACCGTTTGCCTTTTATCCCGTCGTCAGCAATCATCGCACATTTCTGCTCCTATATATGCTTTTCGTTTCGTACCTTAAATTTGTCTATCTATCTACTAGTGCCAGTTATTTGTGAAAATCAACAACCATCACAGCGATCTACAGCTTCTCTAATGGCCTGGATATCCTTTGGCGAAGTCCTGCAACAACCGCCAATAATTCTAGCTCCACTATTGATGTACCGCTCAACAATGTCGTCCCAAGCCAACATCTGAGATTCTTTGGGGTTCCAAATCTTTTTAACAGTGTCGTACACCTCTCCGCTGTTTGGGTAAGCAATCAATGGAAATCCTGGCATTTCTTTGTGCAAGCTTTCCAAAATATCATGCGAGTGGTTGTAACTCACACAGTTGATTCCCAATAGAGTGAAATTTGGATTCATCTTAGGCCCCAGGGATTTGATAAACTCCGCAATCTCATGCATAGTCGTGCCATCTCTTAGAACCCCATGCTCGTGGACAGAAAGTCCGATGAAAAACGGTTTGCTAATTATCGAGGTATCCCACGACAAAATAGCTTTCAATTCGTGGAAATTAGGAACTGTTTCAAATCCAATTATATCCAGGTCTTGATTTTCATTGAAGTTCATCAATTGAGGCTTAAAGTATTCCAAAAAATCGATTTTTTCTGGTGTTGCGCCGTAATCGCCAGTAAATTCAGAACAATTGTGGGCTCCCCATGCACCAATGCACCCAACGAGCCATTTGTCATCGCCAATGCACTCCCTGGAGAAAGAAACGATCTTTGTAAGCAAATCATTGTACTCGGACAGAGTTTGAATGCGCGTGTTTTCGGAAACTGACTTAAAACTGGCTTGATATGTTATTGTCATCAAGACCTGCGCACCGCTCCTCAGAAAGTCGCTATACATCGATTTCACAATTTCGCGGTCTTTAGACGCAGGGTCCAACCAAAACGATTCGTTTATGAACGGAACCGTGGACCATACCGGATTGGCTACCTTAATGCCTCTGTTTTCCAGTTCCGTTCCTTGACCACCGTCCAAGACTAGAACGCCACGAGGATTGTTCGTTAGATACTCTTTGATAGATTGGCGTGCCATTGTTTCGTTTTAAGGCTATTAGTAATTGAATTATACCCAGTTCAAAAGCCACTGTAGAAGAAGTAATTTAAGATCAGAAATTTGTTCGAAACGCTTGACTATCCTAACATTTATAATGCTCAAGGTATGGAATCCAGCTATGACACACTATGCATGAAATAGATATTTAGAATTTTCGATGATTTTTTTTCCAGTTTTTTTTTCTTTCAATTGCCATATTTTTTCACTGCGTACGCTCTTCAAATAATCTTCAGCTTGGGGGAACGAGACCAAGATGTGTAAATGGAGCTCTAGAAGTTGGTAGTTAACCCTGTTTCTTCAGGTTTGAACCACTGAGATTTGAGCGAGTTCCAGGTTTCTTTAGCAAGGGATTTTGCTCTTTCTTCCGTCGTAGAGATGGCTTCGATGTAAACTTTCAATTTAGGCTCTGTTCCGGAACCTCTTGTAGTGAACCTGACCAAATCAGAAGAATTCCTGTTTGAACGCAGCGTTGCCGTGATCATTTGTGAGTTGGGGTCTACTGGGAGCTTAGGAACGTGGTCTGGAGTGTCAGATTGAAAACCCGTAGTTAAATCTGTGAACGACTCAAACGTTAAATCTTGACCTAGCTGGGCTGGGAATTGACGTAGCTCAAGTAGATAGCTATTCCGAATTGCACTGAAAACTGTGTTTGTAAGTGCCAGATCAGGAACGGTGTAGTATCCGTTGTACTCTTGAAATACCCCGTATCTGTCAAAGCCACGCCGTAAAACGTCTAGGGCAGAAAGTCCTTGCTCTTTCCAATTCCATAACATCTGCAAAAACACGATTGCAGCGCTAATGCCATCCTTGTCGTGAACAATGTCGGAGAACATGAATCCGATGGCCTCTTCATATGCGAAAGGGACATAATAGCCTAATTTTTCAAGGTCTCGAGCCCTGTTGCCCAGCCATTTGAAACCGGTCAACGTGTCCTCGTAGTGAAAACCTTCTATTTCGGCCATTTTCTTGATCATTTGAGAGGAAACTGTAGAGTTGATTAAAGCAAGTGGATTGTTATCTTTGAATTCCTCACTTTTCTTGCCATAAGCATCCCACGCGTGTTGAGCGAACAAGAATCCAATTTCGTTACCGGTCAATTGCTTCCATTGCCCTTGATATTTGACCGCCGCTGAAAAGCGGTCAGCATCAGGGTCGTTACCAAGAACAAGTGATATGTTTCGTGAGTCAGCTAAAGCAATTGCCAGGTCTAAGGCACCCTTCTCCTCTGGATTAGGAAAATTCACAGTGGGAAAAGCAGGATCAGGAAACTTTTGCTCCGGCACGCAAAAGTAGTCCACACTCTCTTCTAATCCCCACACATCCTTGATCTGCTCGCCAAAAAACTCGAAACCGACGCCGTGCATTGGCGTGTACACAAACCATGGTTCTTGTTTTCCGCTCGGAATGTCCGTTGAGATCAAGTTCTTACCTATGGCTTGCATGTACTGCTTCGCCAATGTCTTCTTAGCGTCAACAAGCGTTCCTTTCGCTGCCGCCTCCGCAATCGCAGCTTCACAATTCCAGGCGTCAGCCCAAGGTTCGAGGTTCAATTCAATCGACTCTGCAATCAGCTTATCATGAGGAGGGATAATCTGGCACCCATTGGCGTAGTATACTTTGTAACCGTTGTCTAGTTTGGGATTGTGACTCGCAGTGACCATGATTCCGGCCGAAGCGTTCAACTGATCAATTGCAAAAGGAACCATAGGGGTATGCACAAAAACATCGTTACGGTCGTTGACCGTTGAGCATAGATCGTAAACTTTAAACCCGAGCTGCAAGAATGCCACGATGGTCACTTTCGCGAAGTCTCGAGAGTTGTACCGGTGGTCGTGGCCCACAACCACAGACTTATTAACGGGAAACTTCTTGGCCACGTATTGGGCCAGTCCCTGCGATGCCTGTAAAACAGTCAGAGTATTCATACGACTGAAACCTGCTTCCATCTTGGAACGCAACCCTGCAGTGCCGAACGCTATTCTAGTGTCCAATCGCTTGTGCAGTTCGTTCCAGTTCTTGGAGCGAACCAAATCGATAATCTCTATCCTAGTAGACTCATTTTTGTCGTACTTCAACCACGTTTCAACCCCGGGCTTTAGGTCTGATGGAACATCAACAGTGTCGAAGCACATCATGGTAAATGTCTGATATGATCTTCACGGTTTCCTCCGTGCTTTATATACGTTTATCTGACTTGGATATTAATAAAATTACGCTTTCACCTTAGCATGTGAATATTCCTGTGCCGCCACACTTACAATTTCTTGTCGGATAGCTTAGCGCATAAGTCCGATCGAGTACACTATTATTTGGTGGGAGTACTTCAAAGCAGATTGATTAACTGTTCCTAACTATGCCTACTTAAATAATGACTATTACAAGAATCCTTGTTGGTGCTCATGCCTTTCACAAATATCAGCCTTCCAACTCTAGCAACAATTCGGCCTCTAGATCATCATCGTCTTCGGTGTCTCGGTCTTGAGAAGGTACGTCGTCCGCAGTTTCGGTGGCTGGGTGTTGACGTTTGTTAGAGTTGTCGTCTTCAGATGATAAGGATCTTTTTCTATCCATCGACTCGGTTTCGAGTGAGGCCTCTCTTGAGTATTGGGGTACGTTCGTCGACGTGACGTCTTCTGCCTTGCGTTCTTCGCCTTTGTCTTCGTCTTCCTCGTCCCCGTTATCCTCATTCTCGTCGTCGTCATCATTTTCATTCAAGAACTCGTCCATTTCATCGTCGTCGTTATCAAGCCAGATATCGTTACCAGCCAAAAGTGTAACTTCGTCGCTCGTGGCCTGCTTCTCGCGCTCACTAATAGCTTTTTCTGCCAATCTCTTCTGTTCTAGTTTTCCTTTGAATTCTTCCAACTCTTCCTGTGTGACCTCCTGCTCCGTAATTAGTTCGTACGCTTGCTCATTAACTCGTTCCCATTTCACTAAACACTCGAAAATCCAATCTGGATGAACAACTTTAATATTTGGATTATAAGCTTTTGCAAGGCGTGCCTTAAATGTACCTGGTGTTTTGGTTACAATATGGGTGGTATGTTCGTTTACGTCCCCGGAAGTCACCGCTCCAAACATGCTAGTCCATAATGCGATATCAGCTTGTCGTACGTTGGTTCCCAACGGGATTAAACCAGAAAACACGAAGTAGCACCCTTTAAGTACCTTCGCTTTCATCGCGGGCATTAACGTTTTAATGTCCGGCGCCTCATCTCCCGCAGCTAGTTTTTCGTAGTATGCTGTATGAACCTTCAGTAATATGTCAGAGAGATGTGGAAGTTCGTCGTCATCGTCAATCAACAGCTTTTGATTGTGCATGTGCTTCTGTAACTCCGCCAGCGGTCTATTCTGTTGTTGAACTTCAAGAGACGCATTGTGTTCCAACTTCTTTGCCAAATCTTCTTTTGAAATTGGCCTCTCCGGTTGATGCTCTTCAGTGATCTTATTGAATTTCTCCTCTTGCTTTTTAACCTCTTGGTCTATCTTTTCCTGCAGCTTTTTCTCCGTGTCCATAATATCCGTCAGAAGTTCTTCTTCTTCCGCCTTTTTACGATGTCTTCTACCCATGTGAAGCATCGAATTCTGTTGTCTCGGCAGAAAGTTAGAGTTGATGTCGCCTACACCGACGAAAAAATCGTACGGTACTACTTTGATCAAATTTGGGCACCAGCTCCAGACATCTCCCCTGTCATCAATAATAACAACCATAGACTGGTCCATTGGAAAGAGCCTCTCGAGCGACTTGTGTGTCAACGAACCATTTTCGTCTCGCGAGAGGATACGGTCACCGAAAAGTTCACCTGTTGGATCGATAATTTTGGCAATTTCTAGTGCGTAAGCTCTTGTAGCCATTGTGTAAATATGAAGCTCGAAACGTGGAGCCACTTTTTCAAAAAACTCTTGCAGTCCAGGCCGTAGTTTAACATAATATTGACACTTACGTGCTGGAGGTCTTGGGCCCATGTAAAATGGCGGAAGTATAGGATCTTCATCGAGTGAAAATGACTTGACATTTTTAAGAGCGTCGTAGTTTGGATTCGAAGGGTCGTTGGCCCATTCTTTGATAGTTGGGTCCACGCCACAGTGTATTACTGTTTGGTCGAGATCGACGACTAGGACAAGTTTTTTTAGTTCTCGAAGCTGTTTTTGGGCTGTCTTCTCAATCGATGCCGCCTGTCTTTCTGAGACTTTAATGTTGGTGTTGTTGTGTGCCATCGTTAGTTTGCTGTTCGAAAATCCGTTGTGAGGCATGTCCTGGTCATCTTCGTCTACCGCCTTTCCACATACGACGCACAGAGCACCGTAAGTCACATCGTGTGAACAGGGCTGACATACTTCAGCTATCACGTCGTTGTCGTTGACAAACTCATCTCCCAAACTTACGTTCAGCGCCACTATTTGGCCTTCGATAGGCGAGTCGAACGTTCCAATCAGATCTACTCGGCGCTTTTTCTTACTCGCTTCTTCGTTAGGTGCGGTTATCACATCCTGGAGCTCCCAATATTTGTAAACAAACAGCCTTTGGTCCTTTTTGACTGAATCTCCAGTGGAAACGCATAATTTGGCGATGGTAACGGGAAATGGTAGGTTAGAAGGGAGTCTAATAGGCGTCGTCATGGCCTAGAAAGCTCTACTTCTCTACTCGTTGACCCTTTAAGATGTTCTTGATGGAAAACTTTGTATATTTTTCGCTAGAAAAAAGTTTAATGTCCTCTTAGTCAAAATCATGAAAACGCCAAAACCTAACTTCAAATTTACAGAGGAAGGCAATTGGTAAATGTGGAGCGCTAACGATTCGGTTTTTCAAGCTACCATTGCTCTCCCACTTGGCTTTCAAGTCCATCTTGCGAAAATGGCTCATTCTCTTCTATTACCTTTTAGTTATCATGTTCTACGTTTCTGTCTTCATTGGGTTCAATTCTGGCTTTGCTGCTATCTTGCTGAACTGGACTTTCCCTCAAGTGGTTACTATTCCAAGGAACTTGGTCGCCCAGATCATTGATCTCTTCCTGATTTTGATAGTCCTCTGGGTCTTTGGGATGTTCCAATAGTGGTTCCCTTTCCTGCCTTTCGCTCGAGTTATTTTCCCACCTTGTAGAGCCACTTTCTTTTGGCTCTTCTATTGCATCAGCTACAACACCTGTGCTGTCCTGTGAAGAGTATTTGCCGGCTTGCTGTTCTAGTTGTACGGTCATATCATGAGTCTGTCTTTCCGTCTCAGCTTCGCTATCACTGCTTTCTAATCCACCAAAAAACGGATCTTCGTTCAAATTGCTTAAATCAAGTTCATCAAATTCCTTGGAATTTTTATTCAGTTCTTCACGTTCCTTACGCATCTGCTCTTCTCTAGCACGTCTGTTATCTTCAGCCATTGCGGTTTCTTGTTTTCTTCTGTCTATAAGTAATGGCACTGACCTCAAAAGGCCAACGTAGCTGCGATACAGTAGGGTCTTCACTTCTTTCTCTACCGTTTTGCAGTTTATACGCTCCTTCGCAAACGGGGAAAGCAGGTGTGTAGCTTTTATGAATGGCGCTTTTTGCATTTGTAGCTGGTGTCTTTCGTAGTCGCTGACCCTTCGTCTAGCAATTTCTACACGATTCCGTGCATATTCTTCCACGTTATAATTTTTCTGAGGTAAAGTCCTTAGCAAGTCATTCACCTCATTAACAGCAGATGGCCGTTTCTTCTTGGCAGGTTTGAATATCAGTTGTGTCTCCTGTAAACTTGCTTGGAAAACTTCGTCATTGTCAACAATATGTGATTTATTATCCTTACTGCTGAGTCGCGAAAGATGTATCAAGGCTTTTTCAGATAGATCGGATTCTTCTGCAAGCTTGCGTTTCATCTGCCTTTCATCGGTAATGGGTTTATTGTACAATGACGTGAATTTGTAGGTATGATCTGGCGGAAACTCAGGAAGCCATTTTGGCACATGCCTGACGTCTCTTACTGAAGGCGGTACTAGTTTCAGGATATCTTTGTCCTTGACGAAAAACTCGGGATGTGGCGCCTTCGAAAGCTCTTCTTGTGACAGCGGTGTGTTCTCAATATCCACAATTAAATCACTGTCCTCTTCAATTTTCTGTACTTTATTCAAACACTGGGATCGCACATATTGGGACCTCTCAAGCTCTTGCATCAGGTCCGCACAGGTTAAGTTATAGCCTTCGATCACCAGTAGAAGGTCTTTCTTGGATATGCAGTGTCGTCTCTGGATGTTGGCGACCTTGTGTAAATTAACCATCATACCGGAAAGTGTCTCTTCGACAAGTAAAACTAGGTTTTCGAAAGCAAACTGGGAAACCGTGACATTCTCATTGATTGATCTCAGTTGAATAGCTATAGCTTTCTCGAGGATTTTCTTCAGAGGATCTTCCAAAGAGCCCTTCGGTATTTCACTCAAATTAGGCAGCTTTTTGAGTTGAACACCACTTATGCTGTCCGAGAGCACTCGAGGAGAGCTTGGTTCCGTCTTCACCATTTGTTTACAATAATTAGACCGCTCGACGCTCCGATCTATACAGACCCTAAGATTGTTATTGATATTTTATATACAGAATTGTGTTGATTTTATCAAACTGCGTTGAAGGAAGATCACTGTGTACTAAATATGATGGCCTAGCGTTGGTCACGTCAATTACGTTCATTATAGATGGCAGAAGGTACCCAAATTAGACATCACCACTTAGCAAAGCATCTAACGCTCCTTGCACGGACCCACCGCTTCGTCTAAGCGCAGCAACGTTTCTGTCAAATTCAAAAAATCCCATGTCGTTCAGTTGTCTTAGTTGTTGTTCGTAACGCTCCTCGGGGGGTCTCGTGTCTTGCTGCGCTGGAGCAGCAGCACCACCTGCACCAGCACCTAGAAGTGACGAAAAGAAAGCTGGATCGAAATTAGGAGCAGCTCCACCGGCTCCACCTAACATGGATAAAAAGGGGTTAGTTGGTATGTTGGACCCCGTTGAGGACCCTGCGGCTGGTTGTGGTGGAAAACCGCCGAGCAACGATGCGAAGGGATTGGCAGACTGAGTTGTGGTGTCTGATTGAGTTTGCTGTTGAGCGGATGGGGTCTGGTCTGATGATTCTGGTCCCGAGGTCCCAGGAGCTGGGAAGGCGCTAGCATCCATGTTGCCTTCTCCACCTCCCATCATGCTTGAGAACTGCATGCTTTGTCTGATCATATCTGGATTCGTCATCATCTGTCTGAACATGGGACTCTGTAGTAGTTGTCTTGCCTGTGGGCCCATGCTTTGCAACTGCGGACTCTGCTGGATCAGAAAGTCAACCATTTGAGGGTTGCTCAGCATCTCATTCATTTGGGACTGCATTGTTGGGTTTTCAAGCATTCTGAGGACCTCGTCCGAGTTAGGAGCGCTTGTCATGCCTCCATCTGGACCAAACGAATCTGCGGAAGGCAAATTCAGATACCCAGCATAACGGGCGCTTGTGAGATCCGACAACGGGTTGAATCCGCCAGTTTGACCCGCTGAAAGGCTTGGTGGAGCCGCTGGAACTGCACCCGATTGTTGCTGCGAAGTTGCTTCGTTCGTGTTGCCCGTTGTGGCAGAGGCAGAAGCAGCGCCAGGACTTGATCCCTTTTTAGCACCACCAGACCTCACCAAGTGGATAGAATGGTCGTCCAGGATCTTGTAAGACTCGACAGTCTGGTCGTCCTTAAGAATTTTACCCGAATATATCAGCCTCTGGTTGTCTGCAGGAATCTCAGATTTCTCAGCAATGGCAGTTTTCAAATCGCCTACTGAGCTTGCAGGATCGATAGACACGTCCAACTTGTTTTGCCCAAACTTTACATGAATAGTGATGCTCATTTGAAATAGGTGATCGAGCCAATTAAGTTCACTTTTAGGAATTAGGAATTGGTCAACGAAACTGCTTAAATTATCATTTGTGATCTGGTGGCGAGGAGAGAGGAAATTACAATATTGAATATATGAGTTTACATCGTGTCTGGTGATGAAGATATAAAGAGGCCCTGTAAACGAGGACTACACCGTGTCTTGCGTATTCGACGGTGTCTTCTAAGCAGCAAATCTTGTTAGGGAGCACTTCTGAAGAGCCGGTTTAAATAAAGACATTGCAGCCATAATCCCACAAATGGTTGTTTAAAGCAAAGTGGAATAATAATCATTAGGTGGTTGAAAAGAGAACTTCGCACATTAATTTCGTTCGTCAGGCGTGCCGTTCTGTAAGAGATGTTTCAATACACTTGGCAAAATTATGGTGTTCGAACAAAGTGTTCCTTTGGTCGGGCACATTTGACAGGGGCTACCAGAACTCTTCAAAAATTATGTGAGCTTCTTGAAACAGTCGTTCTTCTTTCGAAGGCAGAAAGAACAATGCCACAAGACGCAGGTGCGTATACATGTACCCAAATTCCCACTGAACGTTTTATCCAAGCCAACTTCGTGCTATCGTCATCTTTTTATACATCTCTTTGCATCGTTCGGCTCCCAAAAGCGCACAAATTATTATCAGTAAGGCACTTGAGCCCTCGAGCGCTAGTTACAACTATTCCTGCCAGCAAGCCACTCTCTGATACTATTTTGTTGATGTCACTATCTACGTCTCTGTCGTTGCTCGCTTTCTGATTTGATTTTTTTTTTTAATAATAAGGCGCCTGGACATCATCACGGACATACTAGTCATAATCACCAAGTCGACAAACCCAGGAACCGAAGCTTAGTCTTCGAAAGCTCTAAACTGTTGGCAACTACGTTGGTTGTGTTATAAAGCCGTGTGCGCGTGGGATTGTGGCCAGTGACAGACATAAGGTATTCAAAAACTCTCATTTGTTGCTAGATCTAAGACCTCGGCATACCAATTAGCAGCATCCAAGAGCGAGATATACCAGCGATATTAAGCTACCGCTGTAAGTTAGACACCATTGAGAGCTTGGTCCAGAGTTTCCAACCTAATAGTTGATTCTCAGCGTTTCGCACGCGGACGGCTAGCAAGTTATCCACTTTTCGAAAAGCACGATATGGCCAAGACACTAGCCCAGGGAAGGAAACCAGGCTCCGGACGGAAACCGGGAAAAGGCAAGACCTTGGCCCAGGGCAGGAAACCTGGGTCAGGGAGAAAGCCTGGAAGTAAAGGTCACGTGGCGAAAAAGGACCCGCTGAGAGATTTGAACGCGGTGTTACAAGCACAAATCCAAACGGAGGCAGGGCAGGCTCCCGTGGCACCTGAGGGTCTGAGAATCACGGGCTCGGGCTCCAGCACGGGTTCCAGCACCAGCGTCAGTTCGTCGTTTGCAGCATCGCCCGTGAATCAGATCCAGAAACGCAACCAAGTAAACACAGGACTGCCCGTGCCAGGATCCAATATTTCCCTACGCAACGACGCCTTGCGCTCCTCCAATCTCGGTATGGGATCAAGGCCGGTAAATCCAGGAATGGACATCTCTTCCAATAACCAAATGAATCCAAAAAATAATTTTTCTGGCGCCCACAACCCGATCATTACGGGCTTATCCGCTAACAACAGTTTGAATAGTGTCGCGCATAATCACTCCGCACGCGTCCCATCAATGGAAATGTTCAATCGAACACACTCGCCGCCTGTGCTTCAACCTGCTGCTTCTGCTTTTCTTCCGCTCCAACCATGGGCGGCCTCCTCTGCCACCTCACTGCTGCCAGGATTCCCGCCCTTCATGTCGGCAAACATTCCTCAGCAGTCGTCGCGGCCTAATACATCCAGTTCTCGATCTCCAAAACTTTTCACGGACCGCTTCGGTATACCAGGTGATCCTGACTCTATCGCATCGTTTGCATCCCACTCGCATGCCAACCGCGATTAAATTTAACATAGCATATAGCATAAACAAAGAACAGTACAAAGGTGAAAAGAATTGATTCCTTTGGATTTAAACCTTTCGCATAAACCTAGTGCAAGCTTGGAGTACTTTGTAGCTTCAAATTTCACAAGCTCTGATGCGAGTTTAAACTTCGAAGTGAGTTCGTGGCCAGCTACGATTGATGTTCTCGTATCATTTACGAACACTTTCATCTTTTTCAATGCATCACTTGTTTTAACCCGGGTCCGTCAAGCCTTTCTGAGAAGTACGCCTTTTCTATCTGCTGATAGCCATTAAAAGCGAAATGTCCTATTAACAAAACCACTATACAACGCACTAAGAATAAAAGGGCTTAACAAAAATGACAAGTAGACTGAAAGAACAATATTCTTGTGAAAACAGGTTTCAATCTCAAGCCCTCGTGTTGATATGTTTTGAGTAATTTTGGTTATCGTGAACTAGCCGCCACTATTACTCGGCCGCCCAACTGAGAAGAATGAAAGTACGGCAGTGAAGGAAGTTACAAACCATGAGCTTAACTTGAATAAGAATGATTTGTGATCAAGGGTCTCTTGGCAAATCTCAAACTTGTCTCTACATGGCTAGTGGCCGTTGACACAGTTCTGCCGTTCTACGTGATTCTTGATGTTAAACATACAGGAAATTTATTCTACAACTGGCGAGCATATACTAAATTGTACAGCATCTCGTATTCTGTGGTGCCCCTCGAAGACCCTCAATTTGCAGTGAAAATTGTCATGGATGCTTTTGAAGCGCGCTTGCAATTTCTGCAAGTCATCAAGAATCTACACAAGACATTAAATGCGTCTAAAGATAATTCACCTCTCTCGGGCGGAAATCAGCAACAGAATGACCCGGTGTCATTTTATCTAAGACATTATGAGCATCACTACGAGGATTTCCAACAGTGCATGCTCGATTCGACTGCAAAAATGGACTCTCTGGACAGACTGAATGTTCTCATATACTGGAGTAGACTAATATCGATGCTTTGGCCGCGATGTATGAAAGGTGTTGACGGCGAACAGAATACTCCTGGGAAGGTAGTGTACGGTCATCTGCTAGGACAGCTGGATGAAATAGTGTCTTTAGTTTTACCTGCAGAAGATTGGAAAGCTCTGACAAATCTAAATGTATGTGCTGATATTATAATGTATCTGAATCGACTTTGCCAAGTTCTGGAACAACCTCCGGAAGAACAGCAGTTGTTGTGTTCCAGCAAGCAGCTGCTAGAAACGCAGGATATGATGTTAACTACCTTGCAAGACCAGCAAGCTCTGGAACTGCCGTGGTATCACGTAGCCAAGAAAAGTCAAACCGATTTTAAACAGGCGCTGATAAGTTCCTACCAACTTCTAATAGACCGCAGGAAGCACGCGGTTTACTTACAAGAGTTGTATCGCATCAATGGCATATGCGCTGTAGCGGCGCCAACAAGCAACAGCACAGTTCTGCATCGAATGGAAAATGACCGTGAAAGACACAAGAAATCAAAAGAACATTTGTGGTTTACCGAGAGAAATTTCATTCTCGATTCTCAAGAGTTTGATTCGCTCTGGAGCTCATGCAAAGGAATGACCAAAAATGACTATACAGATATTCGCGATCTCAACAAGATTGCTCATAATAGCTATATGTATAATTAATCAATGTGGGTAACCTGGGCTTAGCTTATCAAACAAGACATAGAAGCATACAACTAAGTATTTTTAAGAGGGAGCAAAAGCCTTATGTTTTAGACAAAAACGAAAAGAAGGCGATTTTAACAAATCTGCGAGCAGCAGGTGCCGTGGGTTCCGTAACAAGACGAAATGCAGCTCTGTACATGTTGCGCTTTTGAAGTTTAGTCACGTAAGTTGGAGTGTGTGTTGTCACGCAAGTCGATATGTCAATGCCACAGCGCTAGTTCGCGAAAAGGAGATTTAATTTCAAACACTAGCCTTCATTAGGCTTCTGGTCAAAGATGAGCGATCAAAGAGAACCCTATTAGCTTTCAGCTCTGATCAACAAATGCTAGCAGGTTTTAAAGTTGATCGAGCGGCTATCGAATTTTTTTCGTTTATTATGCTTATGTGTGGGGGCCCTTTATTTATCGCATCGTTATATTATGGTATTCCTGGTTATCTGAGATAAAACGAAGATTCTCAAAGCTGTGAGTGGCCCTGACTTGACACACGAGAAACCTTGAGGTCTTTAATTGAAAGTCTTTTGACTGTGGACACCTAGATTGCATCTTAACCAGCTTTAATAGATGAGTGCTGAACGAAAGAATAGGGTGGAGAAGGGGAAGCAAGATTCGGAAAATCATAGAGGTCGTTCTTCCTCACCATCACTTTTTTTCTCTAGATCCTCCTCCTCAAATCTACTGAAGTTGAGAAGAGCGCATTCTCCCGTCAAAGAGGCAAGAAAATCCACGCAATGCAGCAACAATCTCGATACCCAAATTTGCACCGATGAGTGCCCTAGCAGCCAAGGAACGCCAAAACAACCCCAAGTTCTACAAGCCAGTAGTCACAACAGTAAAATGATGGTGGAGGTTTTACCGTCTTTTGAACTTTACAACACGTTGCACAGGCACATTCCTCAAGGTAATGTCAATCCCGATATGATGGATTTCCCGCCTACGTACCAGGCGGTTCAATCTCAAGCGCCTGCTTTTGCTAATGAAAGTAGCGAACACGTACGTGACTCATCTACAACTTCTCTTCAATCTCTGAATACAGTCGAATCGAGGTCTGGCCACCAAATCCTTACTCTGGAGGCGCTTGGCACTATGCATGAGCCCATTCAGGACGATCTGAGTGAATCCGATAATATCAACATTGACAAGATTTATTCCTTACCTAAACTAAAAACTCCGATCGAAATTGACATACATGTTACGAAAGATCCCGCTGGAGTGGACAAGAAAGCTGAGGACGAATCGATACTTCGAGAATACACATCTGGGGACATTATACATGGCTATGTGATTATAGAAAATAGGTCACCGCAGCCTCTCAAGTTTGAAATGTTTTACGTGACGCTCGAGGGTCGCGCGACAGTCATCGATCGTGAAGGCGGCAAGCGCACTGTGAAGCGATTTTTGAGAATGGTCGATATCAGTGCCAGTTGGTCTTACTCCATGATCGATGTGTCTAATGGTTTGAACTACTCTCCTGGTGCAAGGGATTTTGAGAACTGCGTTATGGGACTTAATAATAGCAGAGTACTTGAGCCAAACACGAAATATAAAAAGTATTTCATGTTCAAGCTTCCTATGCAGCTGTTAGATGTTTCGTGCAAACATCAACAGTTTTCCCATTGTTTGGTGCCTCCCACATTTGGTATTGATTCAACTAAAGATGGTGGAAGATATTCTGGGATAAAGATTAACCCCATGTTAGGGTACGGACACTTGGGAACCAAAGGCTCCCCTATTTTAACTACCGATCTGTCATCAAGCGAAATAGCAATCAGCTATACAATCGACACGAAAGTTGTTGGTAAAGATTCCCGGACCAAAAAACTTAATATTTTGAGAGAGCGCGAATACAACCTTAGATTTGTTCCCTTTGGCTTTTGTCGGCCCTTTACCGGAGAGCGCGATCCGCTGAAGCAACTGCAAGACATCATAAGACTTGTTCAAGAAAGAATTCGAGCACTAAAGAAGGTAATGCATCGGCTAGAGCTGGGTGAGCAGATCACTAGTGAGGATTTGCACGATACAGATGTTAGCGGAGCTGTGGTTGATCCTACAGAGGTTGACTCTGAAGATATTCTAAGACGCAAAATCAACCAGCTCTATATCAGCAATCGCATTGATCCTGTATGCTCATCTTTCCCAGTCAGTCACGCAAAGTTTTCCAAAACTAGTAAGAAGACTATAGAAACTGAATTCAAGTACGCTTTGAAGGACAAGCACAAATCTTCAAAAAAACTTAAAAAGGGCTTCTTCGGCGGTTTGAGCGGGTCTACTAATGGTTCGACAAGCTCTTCTACTTCCGTCACAAATAAGTCGGGAATCATAGTTCTTTCTTGTGATATTCCAAGGGCAGGACTACAGTATTTGGAACCATCTTTGTTGAGGAAGACAAACAAATTGGAAAACAAGGGGGTCCAGAACAAGGAGAATTGGGAGAATTTAATAAATTCCCTCTCAAGTAAAGATAGAGACGTCCTGGACCAGGTTACCGTAAACATGAGGTGCATTCAGGCTAGCAATTGCGAACCCCATGAGCCACCCCAAATTCAATCAGTAACTACCGAATTAATTTGTATGACTTTGAAGTCAACTAATTCTATTCCTATGAAATTAGACGCGGATATCGTACTCAAGAAGGAAAGGTTCGCGGAGATTCAGAGTACATTTCAAGAATTTAAAACTGAAGCAGAGAATTTGCAGCAAAAGTTCAACGAAAATCGTGACAGACTGAACGAGCTTTTCAATAAAACCCGAAGGCCGGGAGTTCATGAAGAGCTGAGGTTCACCGACTTCTTGTCGGAGCAAATTATTACTGATATTGAAAGTATAGCCAATCTGCGCAGCGAAGTTCAAACCTTACCTCACATATTCAAAAAACAATCACACACCCTGGAAAATGAAGACGATCTGCTAGATTGTTTACCAAGCAAGAGTCCCAGCAAGAGTCCCAGCACGACAAGTATTCTCTCCTCTACCTTTAGTGGATCGTCCTCCGGCACTCATCACGCATCAACTGCGGAAAGACTTAGAAGACAATTATTTCACGAGTGGATTAAAAGTAATAATCAAGAGTACGACAGGGCAGTTACCGTTAATCTCGAATTCGGTGACGACTCGAAAGAGACGTTGATACCCACCTTCGAGAGTTGTCTGATTTCGCGTTTGTATTGTGTTCGTGTGAACATCAAATTCGAAGGCCAATCTCATACTGCAACCATTGATATCCCTGTCCAAATAAGAAGACTTGAATCCTAGGGCTCGTAGATTTATAAATGTTTAGATAGAATAATTACTTTCTCCCTCCACCTCTTCGCTTCGGTAGCTGCTTTTGATCTAAGTTTTGATACCCCAGTGAATGGCGCAAACACCAAATGTTAGTGGTTCATAACCAGCGGACTGAAAGCCAGCCTTTTCGATCATGGATTTGAATTCTTCAGGCTGTGGAAACTTTTGGATAGATTCAACCAAATACTGGTAAGAATCAAAGTCATTGGCAACTAAAGAGCCCATCACGGGCAAAACTTTCGACCATTGCTGGTATAGCACGTCAACGATAGGATTATCTACTTTGGAGAATTCCAGACAATAGAAAATCCCGCCAGGCTTCAAGACGCGGTAAGCAGTGTTCAAGCCTGCCTGAATGTTGGTAAAGTTTCTGATACCGAATGAAACAGTGTACACGTCTTTAGAGTTGGATTCAATTTGTTCCAGCGTTTCCCCATTTTGAACCAGGAACTTGACGCGTGGGTCATTGTAATATTTACCTTGATTCATTGCTCTTTTCTCACCTTCCTTCAGCATATCGGCGTTTATATCGACGATGTGCATGGTAGATTCTTTGTCGTGAAACTTGTGCTCCGCATGGTCCAACAACCCAAACGCGATGTCGCCAGAGCCACCTGCCACATCAATAAAATGTAGTGGTTCCTTGGCATTTGGCCTTTTCCCAGCATCCAACTTGTTAATGAAGTGATCCTTCCATAGCCTGTGAACTCCCATGGACATAACATCGTTCATGACATCGTATTTTGAGGCGACATTAGAAAATACGGTTCCCACCAGCTTTTCCTTTTCGCTCTTTGCTACAGTCTTTGAACCGAAATGCGTAGTTTCAAGCGTTTCCTCCTTAGCCAAACTTGAAGTCAAGTGCAGAGCTCTTACGCCGCATAACCTTCTAAATTGCGAAGCTTTCAATGAATACTGGGCTCTCACGCAGGACCTTCCCAGAAATTTACTCAATGCAGCCATCCTCTACTTGAACTTATCCTCAAAGACACACTCAAAAGTAAATCAGCAATGGTCTGAAAGTCTTAAAAACTTATACCGTGCGTCTCCTATGCCAATTGATATTGAAGGGTTGTTCTTTAAACAAAGTCCAGTTTTTTACTTGACGGCTGCGATTAGAAGAAAGTTCAGCCGACCACATAAATGGAAAGATACACGACTAGATGTTTACGCCATAGTTATCATGAACACTAATGTAAACTTAGATAAAAGAGAAGTTTTAGGACTCTGACCGCTTGCGAGACACCAACGAACATGTTTTGTACCAAACAACGTCCAGTTTAATATTGAGTTGCTAGCATTGCTTAAAAAAAAGAAGGAAATCTCAAGTAGTCACTTCAAGTAAAAGCATCGAGGTGCAAATCCAATGTGAGGAGAGCATCAATCAACTGTTATACGAGTTCATTCAGAGATTCACGTAAAGCTTTGCGTAGGAGCTTTAGATGTAGTAGTACGAATATGACCGAAACAACTTTGTAGTTCTCATATCCACAAGCTTCTACTTATGATGGTCACAGAGCTACGAATGTAAGGGACACGACAACAGTCCATAAAACATCGAGTTAGCAGGTTACCTTAAACAACATATCAAGGCAAAAATAATCCAAAAATAAAGGGGCGAGCTGGGAATTGAACCCAGGGCCTCTCGCATGTTTGAGATAATTGTAATCCGAGTCAGGACTCGAACTTCACCCAAAGCGAGAATCATACCACTAGACCACACGCCCATTTGATGGTAAGCAGAGAGTAGTTCAATCATATACTGGTAGTTTGTTAGCATGCTTTTGTTTTCCTGTTCAACGACAAACGTCTTCGAACGTATTCAACAAGCCCCGCACAATTCAAAGACGAAGAGAGTGCGCTTTTGCCCATTTCCATTATGGAAAGAATGTACATCACTCTGTACTCCAGTGTCACAGTGACGTACGTTTACCATGATTTCACACTTTTTTAGGCTGCTACGAAATGTTAACAGGTATTCAGTTAACACGTAAATCTGGCACCACCTTGTTTGTGTACTAAAATTGATTTGCGTCACAATTGTCGATTATGGAAAACTGTCACAGAACGAAAAAATGACTGGCCCGAGAGATTTACAGTCTTGAGTAACCGTCGTAAAAATCCCTAGTTTCAAAGCAGCACTTTCTCATGCAAATCAGCACCGTTTTTGTTGTTTTACTTTCGTCGCTCTCCGTGACAGTTGTTACCTCACCGGTGTACACGCACATCAAGCCACGAGATATATCTCTGCTAGTGTCAGGGAGCGAGATGCCAGCCTAGCCCAGAGGCGACATATATGAAGTCCCAAATTTATAGTAAGTAGTCCGAAATATAATATATGATGACCATAAAGAACATCCTCTACCTCATGGGTAGATCCACAAGCAGATATGAAGTACGGCATAAATCATTTATTCACGTGATACAGCTGAAATTGGAAAATCCAATCTCATTGCATGACAGTTACCTTTTTTAGCTGTAGCACGAATTAAAACTTAACTTTGAAGTCCACCTCCTGTTTCACAGCTCAGTGCAGCTTCAGAATGGGCTTTGTGTCAATCATAATATCGCTATACGTATCAATTTCGTATGTCGCCGCGATACATTTGTGGTCGGGAAGAATTGGGGACTTCAAGATCCGGCGCGATGATCCTAGAGTAATCAAGTCGAGAGTGAAACGAGTCATTGTGATTACAGTAATAAACCTAGTAACTGTGCCGTGCCTCATATCTAGTTTCGGAATTGTATCTTTTAAAGACGCTTTGCTGTCCATGGGGTTGCTACCGGGCGGGTATCTCAGCAAGGGCGGCGGAATCACGATGGATATGAGAGCTTTTTGCGGCGACACTTACCGCGCATTGGAACTGGCGTTTATTTTGTACTGTGGTCCGTTACTAGATAATATTCTGTACTACTTGCTGACTCCTGGTGCACCTTTCAGCGCTGCCTGGTACGATTTGAAAAGCGAGATTGTTACCATCTGGGGTTTTCGGAATTACTTTTTTGGCCCTCTTAGTGAGGAACTGTTCTACACGGCGATGCTTACGAATGTTTTTATTTTTACGAGTCCGAAGTCCGTCACTTTAAACACCGTGCTGTGGGTTCCCCCGCTTTTTTTTGGCCTTGCTCACGCTCACCATGGCTGGGAGATGCATTCTCTTGGGATGCACGCACCTGGGCAAATCCTGGCTACCGTTCTAATTCAGCTGTCATACACGACAGTTTTTGGCGCATTTACAAACTTTATATTTCTGAGATCGGGACGAAACCTATGGTGTTGTGTAATTCTCCATGCATTTGCCAACTATATGGGCTTGCCTCAAGGTTCCGAACTTGCCACACATTTTGAGAGTAGTGCTTCACCTGTTGCATTCCGCTCACTTCTTGGTCAAATCTGGAAATACAGTTACGTTGCATTTCTCGTCCTTGGCCTTGTTGGCTTCAAGAATAATCTGTACAACCTTACCGCGAGCAAGTATTCCATAGAACTATAGACTTCGACTATCGCTCTCGCCCTTCGGTGCATCTTCATTTCCGGACACTTTTTGTCAATCCGTATAAAGACATTATATATTAAATTTTAGATACGCGTGTAACGAACAGACGCTAAAAAAACGTTTAACCAAAACAGTGGGAAATATTGAGTGCTCGAGCTCTGTTTGACTGTTTCAAGATTACCACATTGTTGGCGAACCTTGCCTTCGGACAATCAACTTACGAGTGTGCTGGTTCACGACCACTTATCGGCAAATAGGTACTTTACTCATAGGTGATTCTGAAGTGGTTCTGGAGACGTAATCGCTATTCAAAAATGTCGTATCATGGATCGAGGACTGAACATCAGACCCAGGCTCTGAAAGATAGATTGAAACTGGAAAATGATGCAGAACAAAGGCCGCAATCGCGATCAGAGAAACGAAAATCGGAGGTTTTGATCGCCGCCCAATCTTTGGACTCAGAACTGCAGCACGTCAAGAATTTGAAAAGAATCTCGATAGGATCGATGGACATGCTGATAGATCCAGAAATGGAGTTTCGAGTTAGCCCCACGAAGTCACATTCCTCGCCCAGCGAGGATTCTCTTTCCGTCGAATCCCAAACAGATGACGATCACAATGAGATTCGCAGCATCGACGGGGAGGACGACAACGAATTTTCCTACATGAATGATGACAGCATAGACATTACAAGCACTGAGTATCTACAAGAGTCTGGAGAATCAGCAGTGAATCAAACATCCTCATCAGGCCGTAGCCTTCGCGGTGTGCGAAGAGGTGGCTTTTCAAGTCAACCTCGTCTTAATGAAAATACAATATCAATGGAAATGGGGGACTCTGTAACGCAAAACTTGTTATGGGTACCAGCCAATCAACATCCTAGTGTGAAGCCTGAGAATTACCTTGAATTGATTCAAGACACCCTGCATACATTAAAGATAGATCCTGATAACGAATCCTCATCAAGTCATAGCGTCACGCCACAATCTGCATCAAAGGCTACTGCCCATTCTAATCAACTGCGGTCGGGCCCTAGCACACTAGTGCGAAGGCCATCAGGACTTCGCAAATCATACACAGAGCTCGAAGACCTTTTACAACATGAGCTTGAAAACAATAACGAGAACCATGAAACCTTTACAAACACAGCAAAAACTCCCGATAAAATTCATGCATCTTCAAAGCTGGGATCATTAAGGGACATTACAGAAGAACTCACGCGAATTTCTAATAGAGCTGGCTTTACGGATAGCGACGCGGTCTCACTAGCTCGAACACTAAGTATGGCCAGCTCTTATAATGGTCAGGAGCCAGAATTCAATTCAAGCCAATCGACGGAACTTCCTGAAAACGAGTATGCTTCAAGTATGCTGACGAAGAACGGTTTAGCCATACCCGCACGTTCTTCTCTACGGAGAAGTAAGTTCAACACATACAGGGTAAGGACTTCTAGTGGTAATAGTGTCAGCCCGTCGAAGTTAGGTACAACAACAGTCGATCGAAAGGAGCCCCCAGAGTCTTTGCCTCAAATCGCAGACACCATACTACAATCCCCGGGTTCGTTTAATGATTTCAATGAGATTTATGATCACTATAGGCAAAGTAGCTTAGAAGGTGCGATTGATATGCAATCACCAGACCATAAAGAATCCGCAGCGCAGAACGTATCCAAGAAAGAATCTGGGATTCAAATCTTGAACGACAATAATTCAGCTAGCAAGGACGCTTGGGTGGAAAAAAAGCATCTTGAGCCCAAGGAAAACCATACGAAACTTAAAAGAGATGGAAACAAGCAACAACAAGATGGCCTGGTGCCGCGCAAAAAAAGTGGCTGGAACTGGTTCAATAAAAGGACAACTAAAGATCAAGAAATTACCAAGAATGACGAGAGCAAACTTTCCAATGACTTTTTGAACATTAAGGATAATGAAACAAAAATCGCCAATAGACCAATTGAAAAAATCAACCATTCAAGGCATAGACATTACAGGGCAGAAGACAGTGTTGTGAATGAAACAACGGAGAATAATTCTGTCAAGACGGTAACGAACACTTCATCTTCCAAAAAGCAGAAACGTGAAAAAAAGTTCATACAGCTTTTTAGGCGTAATAGATCCTCATCGACCGGCAACCGGGACAGGGATGAGTCTACAAATGTAAATGAGATATGGAGCGGTGGACTTCATGATGTGCTAAGGACAAGAGCATCATCCGCAAACTTGGCCAGTAGCACAAGAAGGAAGTCTAGAAAGGGTAGCCGGGGGTCGAGTGATGAGGACTATGAGTCAATCGGAGGAAGTTCTGTATCATCATTCGATCATGACTCGAAGCGCAACACTTGTGAGCCCATTGCACAACCAATCACAAAACTGCAGCCGTCAGTGACATTAACTCCAAAGATCAGACCAGCTGTTACGGCTAAAGAGGTAACACCCGACAAACCAAGCCCAATTTCTTCGGAGTCCGAAAAGAACTCGAGTTTGGAGCTTGCTAATGAGGCTGGCACAGAATCTAAACCGGATTTTGGTGGCAGAGTTGACAAAGACGTGGGGCTTAATCCAAAGGAAGATGCTTTGGCTGTACAACAAAGTAAAATGCCCGAAGATGAATCACCAAACGATGCCTCGAACAAATCATTTTCCACAGATGTCCTTGCTGGAAATGATGAGGGCTTCGTTACCCAATCAACTAAAGCAGATAAAACGGCAACTTTGGCGGCACCCGCTGCGGGAGGTTATATCTTACCCGATCGGAAGCTGACATTTGGAGATGTTGTGAAGCCAGAAAAACCCAATGCGCCCATGGTTTTCAGCGATAGTTCATTTGGGTTCCCACTTCCACCTCTTACAGTTTCAACTGTTGTCATGATAGATCAGCGACTCCCCATCAATGTTGAGCGAGCCATTTACCGATTGAGTCACTTGAAATTAGGCGACCCAAAGCGAGAATTACGGCAACAGGTTGTACTGAGTAACTTCATGTATGCGTACTTGAACCTAGTGAACCATAGCTTGTATCTCCAGCAGCTGGAGGAAGAGAATGTGACAGAGACAATCAAAAGCTAAAGTAAGTACAGCAGAGTCGATGCGCGTGCCGCCAGTATTAGTGACATTCGAGTCACATGGGCATTTTGGCCTTATGGGAAATTTCTTGAAGAAAAAAAACCCTCGATGAGCTTGAGATCAACTGAAACGCGAAGGTCGACAACAACATCATCAGACACACTATCGACAATGGCTGAAGAACGCAGTTACCGCATGTTGGTGCTTTTAGAAGATAAAGTGGAGGACTCGACAGCTGGAGCAACGGTTATCGAGAATTCAGAGGCTTCCCAAACACCCAATGCTACACACGAATTCGTTGACGAGCTGATATTGCCCTTCGAAATAGAAGACATGGACAAGCTAAATCGGTGGTTTGACAAATTCGATGCCGATATTTGCATTCCCAACGAGGGATTCATAAAATATGAGATCAGTAGCGACGGGCTCGTTGTCTTATTACTGGATAGGTCCAAAGAAGATGTGGTGAGTCAAGTTCGCGAATTTGTCGAATCTACGAAAATTGAGTATAGCGACGATGACGATGAATCAAGCTAGCTAGAGCATAAGATATATAAAACCAAAAATTTAAAACAAATATAATTCATTAAAAAGGTCCAGTAAGTAGCAGATCTCAAAAAATTCAAAGGCTCGACAGAAGTTGGAAGGTATGCGCAAAAAAATAAAGTCGACAACTGCAGGATTTGAACCTGCGCGGGCAGAGCCCAAAAGATTTCTAATCTTTCGCCTTAACCACTCGGCCAAGTTGCCTTATTTTAAAATATTGCGACCAATAGGTTGATATCAGTAGGAAGCAATGTCTGCAATGGCTGGGCTAATGACCTGGCTGGGCTAATGACCTCACGAGATAATATTTTGAGGTATCTATAATTTGGGTATCTATGCAAGTAAAGTTTTAAGCAATTACTTATCCTCTTTTGCCTTTGTTAGCCTCTATTCGGTAGTTGGGCCTTGTTTTGAGTCTAATTCTTGGATTAAATTTTTATTGATCAATTGTCACCTCGATTTCTATTACATTGTTTAAAACTCCCCGTTGATACGACTTTGTACTGGCATTCTATGACTGGAGTGTGTGAACCTGCTTCACATATTTTGCTAGAATCACAGATTATTGAAGCTTTGTCTCTATATTGACCAGATTCATGCCATTTAATCTGCTCCTACTATATATGTTGACTTTTGACTGTGACACATAAGTATAACGTGATAAAGCTCTTTAACGGGATGGACATTAATTAGCCCACTCGACTAACCTATCAGAAAGCTAATATAAGGCAATGATAAGTGGAACAGCTCATAGTCAGTAAATCGCAATTGCAACTATTGACAAGAGAGAAGAGATACTGCTTTTCTGTTCGTAATATTACTACTGACTTAGCAATTTGACATCATATTCTTAACAAGCTGTGCAGCACAGAATGTTAATATTTGCGCGTAAGGAAGCTTTGAATAAAAAAAGACGTTGTCTTTATAGCTAAAAGCCTAGAATTCGGTTTTTATCGTTCAATGTGGAGGGTTACCTTAAGAACATTTTCCCTTAAATTTTATATATTTATCTCAAGTGTTAACTTTGAGTGGTTTCGCCAAGACTTTTGTAATTATAAGTTGTCATAATTCCGAGAAAAGCTAAGTGTTCTTGATTTATTTTCAGCTAAGATCGGGAGAGTTGTGTACAAAATCTTGCCAGTTGTGAATAGTAATCCTCCTCGCACTCCATATATATTTACTTGTACGAAATTCAAACCTGCGGCCGAAAACAACACAAGCAGGAACCCGGGTATCCCGGATGTTTCGACTAATCATCCGACGCCGAACAGTTTGGCATACACACGTCGTAAAAGTGTCAAGTTTGTTTACATGTTAAACTATTATCGTATTTTGCGATATGATTTCCCGATGGGTTTTTCGGTACGAGAATATTTCACCAACCATGCCACCTAAATGCGAGCATATAAGACATAACATAATTGCTTAGACTACCTAGAACCTCCAGACTATTAGGCTTATTGAAATAGCAACCTTTTGCAAACACTGGCTTTCGAGAATGGAAACTAAGACTTTACCACTATATTCGACCAAACAACTGCAAGAACATGCTACACGCGAGAATTGTTGGGTTTCGCTACAAAATCGAAAGCTTTATGACGTGAGTAAGTTCTTGGACGAACATCCTGGTGGGCCAGAACTGATTCTGGATTACGCTGGGAAGGACATCACCGACATCATGAAAGATGTGGCTACTCACGAACACTCGAGCACTGCATACGAGGTTCTTGATGACACCTATCTAGTCGGGTATTTGGCCACTCCGGAAGAAGAGAGCAAACTTCTAAACAGCACCGCAGGTAGCCACCGGATGGAGGTTAAGCTGCAGGACGAATACGACTCTACAGTGTTTGTTCCGAACGTTCCGGCTGCTGAAAAACTCAGCATCGTGACTGATTATTCACGTGACTTCACTCGTCACAAGTTTTTGGACTTGAATAAGCCTCTGTTGCTTCAGATGCTGCGTGCTGATTTTTCCAAGGAGTTCTACCTTGATCAAATCCACCGTCCGCGTCATTATGGCCGCGGGTCGGCACCTCTATTTGGTAATTTCCTCGAGCCACTCTCAAAGACCTCCTGGTATGTGATTCCTATTGTATGGTTCCCTGTCATCTTATACCATATTTATACCGCATTTCAGCACATGAACATACCGCTTGCAGTGTTCTTGTTCGGCGTCGGCTTGTTCGTATGGACACTCATCGAATATGGCCTCCATCGATTCTTGTTTCATTTGGACGAATATTTGCCAAGAAATCAGTTCGCTTACACGATACACTTCTTGCTGCATGGTGTTCACCATTATTTGCCTATGGACCGCTATAGATTAGTGATGCCACCAACGTTGTTTGTGGCATTGTGCACACCCTTTTACAAACTGGTATTCGCACTTTTACCATATTACTGGGCCTGTGCTGGATTTGCAGGTGGTATGTTTGGATATATGTGCTACGATTTAACTCACTATTTCTTGCACCACGCTCAACTACCTAGTTATTTGCAGAAACTCAAGAGATACCACATGGAACATCATTACAAGAACTACGAATTGGGTTTTGGTGTGACGTCCTGGTATTGGGACAAGGTTTTCGGCACTTACTTAGGCGACAACGCCCCATTGTCGCAAATGAAGTTTGAGTAAGGAATCGAGGTAGGATATTTAAAACAAAATTGATATAGTTATGGCGTTGAAATTGAGGTGTTGATCAACATTTTGTTAGATTTCATACTGCATGAAGGTGTACTCCTAGAGACTCCAAGCGCTCACCTAGTCCGGAACTCTTATCTATCCTGGAAAGGGATTTAAGCAACATTTTTGTAAGCTTGGACTCGTCGTGATATTTGCACCATTTCGCATGACAATTGGTCTCTGAATTCTCGATCGTGGTGATGAAAGCACGCTGGAAACACCCGGAACACTCAACGATTTCTTTATTCACAAAGGTGTATCCTTTAAGTACGAGGCTCAAAGAACGGAGAGCGATAGCATCGATCGACACATCGAAAGTGCGCGCGAGCGGTCTCACTGCATCTTGATCAATATTTTCTAGTTGTGGCATGTCCCAATCTTGACACCTGCGTAACTCGTTGGAAACCCGTTCAAACTCCAAATACAGGTTGCCTCGATTTAGATGGTAGTTTTTTTCAAGATCGTAGCTCTGGCGGCGCCGCCATGAACAACCAGTATGATGTGCCGTAGTCAAGATCTCCTTGAACCTACTCTCAAGCTCTGCAGTCTCCAAATACTCGTCCAATTTGAGGTAGAAAACCTCGGAACACTGCGAGCACTTCAAGATAAGCGACTGCGGCCCACCACTTGTCTTGTTACAAGGCATAGGAGACCAGCCTGCTGCCGCCAAGACAGCTGCGTTAACTTTTTCGGAGTTCCAGAGTAGCAGGTGGTGTCGAGAAGCCTTGACCAAACTTTTTAAATGATTGGCAAATTCTTGACACCCAAACGCCAATTTTTGACCATCTAGGGCTCGCTCGTACAGTTTGCCAGCGTTTTGGAGTTTTACTGGTAGAAAAGGGTTCCGCTTAGCCCTTGTAGCTTTTGTCTTGTACTTGTATTTGTTGATCAGCACTCTAGAACTCAAATGCGGCCTTACCAGGCTTCCAGAGATGCTAGAACCATCCAATTTCTGACGCAACGCCTCCACTCGTGACAGTAAGTTCGAATCCATGCTTGAGGGTTGCAATCTAGACCTTCTGGACTGTTTATTCAGCGTATTTCACCGCTTTTTACCACTTCCATTCGAACCTCGAAGGATGCATCAAATTAATCTTTTTTAAAGACTACTATTATTCGGTCACGTAATGTCCTCGTCAGAAGTGCCTTAAATATATCACTCTTTACTATTCTGTCGAACCGATATTTCAACGGGTGCCGATGGTAAAAAATACTACGCATGCGCCAAGACGAGAACTTGTAATCTTCGCTGCCCTCAAAGACCTGTATTATCTTACAGCTGGAGCCTATTCACATTTTTTCTCGACTCACTTGACGAGAATTACCCACCGCAGTATTCGGGCTTCCCCGTCTTCAAGCTCATAAATACCACCGCACCGTTGAGAAATATCACAGCACGCTGACGCCACTCTACGAGCCTCCAAGACAACGACATCGGACTGTGTATTCCTGTTTCTTTAGATCGCTCGTGATGAGAGATACCAAGATTGCGTGGGTGAAAAATTTTTGACAAAAATCTTTCGAGAAAGAAGAGTTAGGGGGAAAGCGTTGAGGACGATACAAGTAAAGGCATTGGTCTCACACTTCTCACTTAGTAATTAGCTTGCAATTTTTAGGTCGAGAAATCTACGTATTCTAAGCTGTGAGTTTTGATTTAGCGTGTTTCTGAAGTAGCCTTTTTTTTTCGGAGGGTAGAAAGAATAAAAAAGCGTCCAATTCAAGTTTTCATTTTCGTTGAAATAAAAAAAAGGCTAGAAAAGCTGATCTGCTAGCATACTCGATTAGAAAAACTGAGTTGAGCCGTGAAATTAGGAGCCTGCATAGTAGTAGACGCCCAACGTGTTTGTTGCAAGAGATTCGTAGAACCGTCGTTCTGTTTTTCTCGTTCATTTGAGCCTCTCCAAGCGTTGCTTAATCGAAATCAGTACTCCTCTTGAGAATGCTCGCAGTATTGGAAGACTACCAGAAGAACTTTCTAGACCTGGCGCTGGAAAGCCAGGCGCTGAAGTTTGGGTCGTTCACGTTGAAATCCGGTCGCCAGTCTCCGTATTTCTTCAACCTGGGCCAATTCAATACCGGGAAGTTGTTGTCGAACCTGGCCACCGCCTATGCGATCGCCATCATCCAATCAGACCTCAAATTCGACGTCATCTTTGGCCCGGCTTACAAGGGCATCCCCTTGGCCGCCATTGTGTGCGTGAAGCTTGCAGAGATTGGCGGTACCAAATTCCAAAACGTCCAGTACTCTTTCAACCGGAAAGAGGCCAAGACCCATGGCGAAGGTGGTACTATCGTTGGAGCTCCTTTGCAAGAACAGCGCGTCTTGATCATCGACGACGTCATGACTGCAGGAACCGCCATCAATGAGGCTTTTCAAATCATTGCACAAAACAACGGTAACGTGGTCGGCACTATTGTGTCTCTGGACAGACAAGAGGTGCTTAACACCGAGTCCAAAGAACGCTTGAGTGCCACTCAAGCTGTTTCGCAAAGGTACGGTATCCCTGTGTTGAGTATCGTTACTTTTGCCAACATCATCAACTACCTTGAGAGTAGGATCACTGCGGAAGATAAGCGGAAAATGGAAGATTACTTGCAGACATATGGCGTGTAACAGTGCCGCTACCAGATTTTACTCATCACATAGAACTTTCACTTCTCAAAATCCTCTCCTTTTACTCTTCTGCAAAGAGTTTATGAGACTGATAATTTGTCACTTTTCTTAATGACTTCGATCCTATACACCAAGAATATCTCGTAAACTCAATTAATATGTATTTTTGATTTGCTACTTGTCACTCTCGCAACCTCAACTGTCTGTGTCCTTACTGAGATCCACTGGTAATGAGTCCATCCATATCTTAGATGCGCCGGAATTTCACATTCACAAGTAGTAGGGAACACAATGAGTCCTTTGATATCCCCAACGAACCTGTCTTCCTTCACGTTCTTGATTAAAAACATCTTAAACTAAATCTTCTTTCCTTGAAAGGCTCACCTACGAACCATTTTATATTTATTCTTGGGCATTTTTACAGGCTTTTCGGTCACCACTGGGGCTGGCGCTTCATAAATAGACTTCACCATTGGATGTCCCATGCTAAAAGGACTATGAATCGGTACTATATCATTCATAACAAAGCCCTTGACTCTGGGCACTTTTCTGGGTTCATAATCTTCGGCGCCGGCCTCCATTGGCACATCCTTCAACACCTCAAGCGTAGTAGGATGTTCCTTCATGTATTTAGAGACAAGTTTCATAAACATGCGTTTGTTTTGAAACAAAGATGGGGTCGTCGAAAGTCCTTCATCCTTTAAAAATAACCGTATTCTTCCTGGGTTTCCGAAATCCTGCGGATGACACTTGTGGCCTTCAATGACGCAAGGAATCTGCAATTGACTTACGGCATCAGCTAGTGTTTGAGCCAGTGGGTTCTCTACTGCCCATTCCACTGGAACTCTTCTACCTTGTTTGTGCGATCTGTTTTTGTCAAAGTAACATGGGTACAAAACTTGGAACTTTTTCAGCTGTTGCTTTTGTTCCTCTGTGAAGTTTACCACCTGTGGGTGACCAGACATGTCTGAGCTTTGCCTCGAGACTTGAGAGTTATTTGCTGGGAATAAAGGAGGCTCTTCGTCCTGACTCCTCTTTATTTCTGGTACAATTCTGGGTGCTACGGGAGATTTCATGTTTGCATCAATCTCTGCGAGATCCATTTCTAGGTTATCGATATCATCATAATCATCAATTTCTTCAAGTTTAGGCATCTTAGTGGTGACCGAAGGGCTAGTTAAACGATTATATTATGCAATAGTTCGTCCCACTTCATCAATTCATTGATTTCAAAATTTTTGTTAGTTAATCTAAATGAAAAAAACACGTGAACTTTCAGCGAGCGTTCACTAGACGGTGCGCCTTGTAGCGATACGTTCGGCTGTAGAGATAGGATAACAGTTCAACGTTCAGAATGCAGGCCTAATTTCACCACCTTGCTTAGCCAATATGTTTAGAATGCGTACCGCTTTGCTGTGAAAACATAGCAATAACGTGGAAAAACCGTCATTGGGGTTTCTTCAATAGACGCCGATAACAATTCCAATCACGCAGTATTTTATTATTACACTTGCACAAGGTATCATTAACTGCCCGGGTGGTATCACCTTGGGAAAGGGTTCAAGAGATATCGTCAAAAAAGAACAAGTATTCAAACACTACTTCAAGATATGTAATGAGAAGATCATATTAAATCGCTTCCTCACTAGATTTTAAGCTAAGTCTTTGTTCGTTCAACAAACTGCCACCAGTACAACAAGGAAAGGTGCCAATTCAGTTTTGAGCTAAGAAACCTTTATGAAACTTTTATGAAATTTTGGCAAACCTAGCTCACAAGTCTATCTCCCTGAATGTTGCGACAAGAACCGAAACGCCTTTCTGCGCTTTATGTCCTACCTTGGATAATGCAAGTAAATTAAGAAGCAACGTAAATTGCAATTGTCGCAAAACAAACAATCAATGAGTGAAAGGTCGCAGGATTTGCAATGACACTGGCACCGCATAGCTCGGCGGTTCGTTTTGTTGTAAGAGCTGACTGCTTTCTGACTAGAAGCAACTTCAGTTTGCGTGCACTGATTGCCTTTCATAGTTGTCCGAAATGCCCATATGAAACCCCCGGCAACGACAAAGTTGAAAAAAGTGATCAAAAACTCGCAACCTGTTTCATCATGCAATAGACTGGCCTAACGAGTTAAAGATCTCAATCTAGTCCCGAACCTTGAACTTGCAGCAAGGTGAAGAATATTTGCGGGCCAGGAAGCTTTACAATAGCTTCTGTGGCGAGTTTACTATTCCATTTCGCCCACATGTGACTGATTCAGCCAATATGAAATTTCGACAATTTGTAGATTCATCTCGGAACTATTGACTAACACTTCTTTATAGACCATTGGGTGTCGATGAGCAGTGATTCTACCTTCGAGAGAACGGTCAATGGTGGGCAATCTAGTGATGAAGGTAGTCGCACACAAATTGCCGATAGCGCAGCCTTACGAGAAGCCAATGAGCTCTTAGAAACTTTAGAACATACTCATCGAAATGACCTGGCACTGCATCTATATTCGACGCATCTGCTAAAATCAGTACTGAAAGCCGCAAATCGTAAAAACTTCGCATTAGAAACAAATACTTTCATCAAGACTCAGATTAAAGATAACTGGACAAGCTGGCCTAACCCATCTACAGTAATAGACCCACAAATTGATACAATCTTTGAGGACGGTACTGATCTTATTTCCACAGGTTCCAGCAGCCTGGAACCCGGTGAAATTTCTCCTGCTGGACTCGAGCATGCTTCAATAATGGTAAAGGCTGAATTGAACGCTGTATGGCACAACATTCTAGCGGCGAAAGCGTCAAGGTGTGGTTTAACGCTTGATATTGACAAAATGGACATTCCAACAGATATTTCCACTGCAATCATGAACAAAATGGACCACTTCTTCAAGGGTTTACATACTACTGTGGCATCCACAAATAAAATAAAATTATCACAGACGAGCGGTTCTAGTCGGCTCACAATATCAGAATCACGGCTCGGCAGTACACCGGTTAGAATGAACAGAAAAATCAAGCTGGATCATAGAGACATCCTGACTCGCGGGTGTAAAATGGGTGACGACATGTACGAAATATACATGAAGACTCTTGAACTATACAGCGACATACCGATGAAATACCGGAAAAGGGAGTTTAAGCTTTCAAAAAAAGAATTGACCAAGTATACAGCAAAGACGAGAAGGGAACATAAGAAGCCAATATCATATTCCATGCAAGATAATGGTTATATCAGTGCAGAAAAGCTATTGAAGCAGAATACCTTATCGTTTGAGGACAGGATTAAATTAAGAAGTATTCTCCACAAGGATCGGGATCGTTTGATAGACAAGAAAACCTTCTTGTGGATAAAGGGCTGTAGTCAAGAAAGCAATGAAGATACTCTAGAAAAAGATGCATATGCAACAGACGACTGGATCGTCCCGTTGCGGCGCACTCACTCAAAGAGCAATCGAAAAGATTTCCTCAAACACAAGATCTAGTACTTCGAGCAAGAGGCTGGCATTTAGGTGTTCGTTTTGTAGCATTGCATGAATATCAGCTCCAGCCTCTCTAGAATTTCGTAGACCGACGACCCTTCCACATGTTTCTACTAATAGCATTTCTAGTTTGAGCTTAGCTTCTTTTTCAACCTGTAGAGCACCTTCACTATTTTTTTGATTAGCGGCTTCCTGGGTTTCGAGTTTTTTGAAGAAAACGTTTTCGATCCAAAGCTTAGAACGTATTACTTTGAGCACTGTCAAAATGCTGTGATTACTGGTGAGTCTGTCTATGGAGTCCTTGACGTACTTTTCGATTGTGCCTCCTAAAAGCTGTTGTATCACTACTAGTAGGGCTCGACCCCTTAGCCAACTAGAACGTGAACCCTTCAACGAAAACAATGCCACGAATAAGTCGCATATAGGTCCGAAAAAGAACTCTTTTCTTGTTGGTTCTTCGTCAGTTAAGAGAATGCTTTGTGATTTTACAGCCAAGGCCTCCGCTTCTGATTCTTCTTCAGACATTCGATTATCGGGAGACGCAGACGCCTCCGCCGAAGACTCAAAAAGTCTCGATGATACAGAATCGATCCTAGATAGAATGTTTTTTCTATTCTCATAATTTTCGATCCTTTCCTTAATGCTGAAAGCAGTATTGGTATCAGTTAAGAACTTCCTGAAGTGCCTATCTTGACAGATTTCAGGTATGAGCAAGAGACACCGCAAAAACCGTTCAAGCTTCATCGTTCTTTCTTTGTACAAAAGAGTTTTGGAAACATGATACACCAGCGACATCTTAACCTTCTCCGGTACGTAGTCTTTATTTTGCAAGTGTTTAACGAGGCTTTTGTATCTTCTCTTCAAATAAGTATTGAGTTCGTAAAACTCGCTGTATCTACGTGGTATATCCCAAGAAGTGATCAGTTCATCATTGACGTGGCTTACACTTATGACATAGTAAATGATCTCTCTTCCACTCTTTTGGGATATATCGCTTAAATGAGTTTTGATAGAGAGTTGGCATTTTTTGAAAAGACTGTTGGCGTTTTCTTGAACGACAAGCTGTTGCCTCAATAGCTCTTGCTGAAGAATCTCTTTGTTAACGGCCCTTTCGGATTTCTTAAGGAGCCTCAGTTCCGACGCGCTGTCCGTGAGGTCAGCTTTCAAACCAAGGTGGTTGAGGAGAGAAAGCTGTTTTCTTAAACGATCTATCGAAATGGTGAGCTCTGCTATCGTATTTTTTAAGTTTGATTGATTTAACTTCATGATGGCCAAGTTAGGACCTGAATCATCACCATAACTATTTGAGATGCCATGACCGTCCAGACAATCGGCATCCTCCTCGCTTGATTTGTCTTCATCTCCATCGAAAGACCAATCATCCTCGAAAAGTTTATTCTCAAACAAAGTACTTCCTTCACTTTTCCCAAACAAATTCGAAAATGACTTTCTCATTCGAAGTTCGCCAAGCGCGTTACTGTTCCTGATTGGAGAGTCATTTTTTTCAGTGAGGACCGTTCTCGAAGAATTTTGTGAATTCTGCCCATAGTCTCGATCGTCGCCGTCTGTTACGGCAACAAATCTCTTGTAAAGATTAGAGTTTTGAAACTCGGCAGCAGATATCATTCTGATAAACTCTTGCGAGATTTTGAAGTCTCGGAAACATGAGCCGTCCAGAAACTCATAAGAGAGAGCTTGCAAAAGCAATGTGCTTTTTCGAGCAGTCTGATAAACCTCAATGGCAGCATCTTTTCCCTTGTTTTTCAAAATTTTTTGAAACTCTGACACATCTGAAGCACACTGTTCGTTCAGAGACTGCATTATGAATAGGTTGCGACCTGAAAAGAATTCTCTTGAAGTTTTGACAAGGTCTTCAAAATCAGTATCCGACATTATGGCAAGCTCATCATTGCTTGGATCTTCTAAAGGGTTTTTAAAGCCTTGAACCATCAACCAGAATTTCAGACAGCGATCGCCCTTAGTATCATTCAACTTGAGGTATTCCGAAAAAAAGCGATAGCAGAATTTATCTCCTCTGATATCGTCCATTGATATGGTATTCACAAAATTTTCGAAGGCGTTGATTTGCGCAAGTCGAAAGCCTGCATTAGAAGGTGGTAGTTCGAATAGATTGGTAGTCAGGTACCTTAATCGACTATCAATCATGTTCAAAGCCAGAATCAGTCGATTTGATAAAACGGATTCTCTCTTACCTAGCTCGTTGGCTTTTTTGGCTAATAATAGTTGAGATAAGACGGAAAACTTAACGGCCTTGAGTGTCTCCTTGTTTTTGATGCTACTGATCTCTTTGAGCAAGTCTTCAAAATCCTTAGCATCAGTTTGAGCATCGATTTTCATCTTACCAAGTAAAGCATCCTCTTCCAAGGGTTGGCGAGTTTCGGAATTATCGGAGCCTTCTACTTCAGTGGACAACGCTGCCCGGATTTCCCTGACTTGAGTTCTCTCCTTAAGTAAAGTACTGCAAATGGATGCTATTAAAGAATTCCATTGGTCAGGATTGACGAATTTTTGCAAGAGCGGATTGAGGATGCAGCAGCACAACACCTCACGTCCAATTATTTTGACAAAAGGCGAGGCCAACTCCTCCGGTGCCAAAAATTTCTTCAGCAGTAAATGGGCTTTTTCCCTGGAGTATTTTTCGAGACAGTAAGGCAGTGATAACGAACCTAAAGAGATGGCCTCGTGAATTTTATATTCGCGCCCGAACTCGACCGCAACTGCGAAAGAATGGTCACCCCCGTTCGCCTTTTCTTCTGGGCTCAAGCTATCAAAAGCAACTTTATCAGCAGACTTGAAGGTTTTGAAATGTTTGGTGATTAGAGGGAGCATTTTGAGGATAAGTAGCTTCGGTAAATTAATGTTTTTGGTAGCATCTTGCATATTCTTAGCCATATCATCTAGAACTGTTCTTAACCCACCAAGAAAAGGTGCATTGGCATCTTTATTGAGAGACTGATACCAACTGGCAACAAAATCTCGTAAGACATTGTCTATAATCAGCTCTATCTCTTCAGAGATTTCAGGCATTTCGGGGAATATTGGTCTCTTAGATATTTCGAAAGGCTGCTGATTCTCAACAGCCGGAATTTGCTTGATGGTTGGTTCAGGCACCAGCTCGAATTCAACAAGCAGAATACCACGCGCAAGGAGGACGATCAATGCAAAAGCCCAAAAATAGAGAACGCAAAACTTTACCAACGGCACAAAGGGGATTAAAACCAGCACGCCGCAAAAGCATATCTTAAGAGCATTTTGTCTGTCTATCAAACCGGCCATTTTAAACGCGCACACTACCAAAACCGTGCATACAATTGTAAACAGACTTTGAACCATCAAAAACACGTTATAATAACATCAAGCTGTGAAGTTTTCTGAGATTGAGATTGTGTTAAGAAGTTTTTGATTTGGTTGAGAAATTTCTCTCTGAGATCTGAAGTCGTTCAAGGGGAAGCGTCAAGACACACACGGTCGGTTGATCGTAAATATTAGATCAAAACACAACTATGCATCATTGTGTACGTGCCAAAATGCACATTGTTACTGCTGTTAAATGAACTTAGTTCTTTTGCCGTATCATGTTTAGACTTGTTTGAATACCCCTCCGTATGCTCTCAACTTGCAAAGTCGCCAGGTGTATCGAATCTTGTGGGGGTACTGGTTGTCACTCGATTTGGGTCCACGGCGGCTAATTAAGATCGACAAACAGTTGTGAGTTACAGAATGTTTTAATCTCCCAACATTTCTTGGAGAATTTTGATCTCAACTGACATAACTATTGCAGAGTCTTTTGTAATGGGTGTGTTTTTTAGAACATTTACAGAGCGGGTTTGTCGGCTCGTCAGAACTAAATAACTGTAAAATTCCCTTGCAATCGAACAATGTAGATCTTTCAAGTTACGTAAAATTCTTAAAGACCGCAATCAAACTCTTACTGCAACAAGCATGCGTTTTGTTTTATTGTTTTGTATTACATCATGATGCTAGAGCTCATTGAGCTGATGCTATATTTTCTATAAGTGTGAGGTTTGTTTGGGTAGGCACATTAGCGTAATTTCCGCCGGTCTTATGCTTTACTCTTGGTGCATTCCACACTTGGGCCGTTCTTGTGCTCTTTTTTTCTGGTTTCCGTACCATCTTCTTTATCTTTTTTCGAGCGCTTTTTGTCTTTCTTATGTTTCTTGTCATGTTTGGAGTTCTCACTAGCTTTTGAAGCTTTTTTTGAACTCTTGCCATCCTTAGTAGACGACTTCGTTACCTTGTGCTTTTTGCTTTTCTTTGAGCTTTTTCTATCTTTCTTACTACTCTTTTCTGCCTCCTTCGAAAGTTTCTTAGCTTTCTTAACTTTATGACTTTTTTCCAATTTACTTCGACTTTCGTTTTCCTCATCTGTACGCCTGCGTTTCTTTCGCGAGTTACTATTCTCCTCACTCGGTTCTTTCTGCTTTATGGTTCCTTTGAGGCCTTCTCCCTTCACAAACCATTTGTACAATGGTGAGTTCATCTTTGAAGCCACACTACTTTGAACCTCTTTTTGTTCAAACTTGATTTCTCCATTGCCCGATCCATTAACGTTCAGATTTTTCAAGTGCCCATCAAACAATGTTTCCCACCACATATCGCCATCATCTCCGCCTGGGGCTGACCCAAGTCCTTTTTTGTCCCTCTTGTGTTTGACCAAAATTGGTCTCTTCAACCCCCCTACTTTGAGTGCCTCTCCTTCAACCCACCCATACGACTTTAAGTATCCTCTGCTATCCATAACAGAACCTCTGTTGTTTTAAGCGCTGATAATCATGAGAGCTCATCGCGTCTCTTGAAATTTTTCAATTTTAGGATTTTTCAATATTATTAAGTAAGCTTTGGGCTCAGGACATATAAGAATTGGTGTGAATTGAAGATATACAAACCCATCACTAAGTGGATTTGAATGCTATACGGTGCTTCGTTGGTTAAGAAATTTATAGGTATTTGGAGGACTCATTTGATTGGATAAGCGCCTTCCTGAGATTTAGACGAATCTAAATGGAGTTCGACGAAGCCTTGCCAAAAGGCACTAAAAGACGATATTCGCCAGAGCCTGAGACCGAAGCCTCCGAGGACGCCAAAAAGGCAAATCAAGGGCACCATACTAGAAAGAGAGAGAGTTCCACAGTGGTGGTGCGAAACTTACCCATTAACTATAATTATTACAAAGTTCGTAAGCTTTTTCAGAATTGCGGCAACATTGAGCATATCGACGTACATAAAACTGCGCTGGAGGACTCAAGAATAGCTAGAATTGAGTTCCAGGATTATAACGATGTTCTCACAGCTCTGACAAAATCCCACAAAAAGGTGGGTCAAAACGAAATAACGGTCGAAATTCTGCAAAATTCCACTCTATGGGTCACAAATTTCCCCCCTGACTATAATGCCTATGCTTTGCGCCAACTGTTTGGTAAACACGACGGAAACGTCTTGAGCGTTCGTCTCCCGTCTCTCAGATTTGACTCTCGCAGGCGATTCGCGTATGTCGACATGGCATCTGCTGATGAGGCTTCTAGGCTAGTTGAATCACTCAACAAGTCACTTGTAGACACTTACAAGCTTGTTGTAAAGCTATCAGAACCTTCAGAAGCGACAAAGAGAACAGACTCCGCCCTTCTTGAAAAACGGCAAGTACTGGTGAAGAATCTCGATCAATACAAAGTCTCGAGGGAAATGCTTTCGGAAATGTTCAAACAGTTCGGCACTATAGAGAAAATAGCAATCCCAACGGACCACGACAAATCATCGGATAGCACAATAGAGAAGCTAAATAGCGGTTTCGCTTTCATCGATTATTCCGATGCCAGCTCCGCCCTATCGTGTCTCATATTAAACAAGGTAGAACTCGAAGGGAGCCCCCTCGAAGTGACAATTGCGGACAAGAAAGCCTACCTTGAAAGACAAGCTGTAAAGCGTCTTCTAGCCAGTAAAAAAAGGCGAGATAATATTATAAGCATATACCCACTTGACGATAAGACTTCAACAGCTCAAGTGAAAAACCTGATTGTTGAACAAGCCGGAATAGCAGCAAGCGATATCATAACGATATACTTGGTCTACGATCATGAAGGAGCGCTGGTCGCTGCTAAGGATGCTCCTACAGCTGCTAGAATGTCACTTGCGCTCAATGGCTATGAATTGAACAGGAAAACAATTTGGTGTGGTACCATCAAAGACCTTCGAAATCGTACCCCTGGTCAAATTGCTACGAGAAATCGAGTAAGAAAATCTCTTAATAATGAAGCAACACCAGCGAACAAGCTGCAGCCTTCGAACCCCGGCACAAAAATGACGAATGACGACTTTCGAAGTATGTTCCTGGGCAAATAAATGTTCTGTTCGGTGAATACTTATTTACATATGATCTATAGAATCATGCGATATCTGAAAACAAACTTCCATCCAAGTTCTTTATACCCGATATGACGCGTTTCACGAAATTAGCTCTTGTTTCTTCATTATCCATTAATCGCTGTTCCTCGAGTGTAGTAGAAACAATCCTTGAATTTAAAAACTTTGGATGCGTTAATAAGTGTTTGAACGCATAACTGAGTTCTTTTCTCTCCGCGAAGGTGTCTAAACCGTAGAATAGCTCAATTATTTCTGTTTTGTCAATAATCTTAGTTTGAATATTGGATTCTGTCAAGTAGTCTTGATAATCAAGAGCATTAAGAATTCGCTGCAGCATAATTAGTTGAGAAGTCTCTTTAATCGCAGCAATGGAAACTGCTAAGGAAGGATCTGACCACTGTGAAATGGCGCTTTTTATCTGCTCTGAAAAGTAGGAAACAAACAGGCAACATTCAGGTAGAATTTTCTTTCCAAATTTACTCAAAAGCTGCAGTATTATGGTCAAGAGACCGTCGGACCACAACGTGTGCAATTTGGGCTGAGTATGGGGCATGATCTTACCCTGTTGAATAGCGACAGACACTGGGCTCTCAAGTACGACGGAAAAAAGGCCATTGGTAATAAGTTTCTCAGCCACATATTCAACGGAGCACAACTCTGTCAAAAATGTTAGCGACAAATCGCAAAGCACCGGTTCTTCCTCGAAGTTCAATAAATGCGAGCTCGAGTAGACATTTAGAATCGTCTTGATAGTGCCTACTTCGTTCAGTGACGACGCCAAGATCATTTGGAAATCATTGGGCGGTTGTAAGCTCTTTATCTTGGTGAAGGACGAGAGTAAAAGGAGAAGATCTTGGATTTTGTCAGCTAAGTTGACAAGAACAGGTCTTTTCCTGTGTGACACGGACGAGTTGATTTCTGACAACAAAGTTGATAATATTGAGTTGACACCTTTTCCGAATGTCAACTCAAAATATTCAAGAAGATGATCAGCTACGGATTCCACAAATATCTTGCCATTATTCACTAAGGAGCATATTATCAGGACAATTCTAATGAGTGGTCTATAATAAGACAACTTGGATGGTTGTGAGATACTATCCAAAAACCCTACTTCCTTGGATTTTACCATGTCCATTGTGCTCAAAAGCAGATTCATCAATTTTTTGTCTGGGATTGTTTTCTTTGTCTGAAGAAAGGAGTAGAGGATGTAAAAGGCGAGCTCAATGCGCGCCAAATAGATGTCTTTGAAAATGGACCCGTTGGTTGCAGCTTTAGAATCAGATGCTAGTAGGTAAGCGGCGATATCCAAGTATGTGTCATTTAGCGGTACTGGTGATTTTCTAATAAAAGAAGTGAGCAAAGCGCCCCACGATTTTGCGGCTGCTATTTGGTAGTTAACAAACTGTAAGTTGATAGAGGCTGCAACTACAGTGTGTCGGAATCCAGTAACAGAATCGGTCCCGATCCACTTTTCATCCTGCTCGAAATATTGATCCATTAAAGGGATATCAAAAATGCTGGTATGAAAAGATCTGCTGAGCCTTAGAAGAGGTGAGGAAGTGAACATCGAAAGCTGAATGTTGGGCCACAGTGACCGAAACTTGCTCTGTAGAGAACTTTGGAGTTTTTCATCGTAACCATCAATTTGAAATATTTTCTTGACGGAGGATGCCAAATCAGGTTTGTTAAGGACCTTCAACAGAACATTGTTATCAGCTGTTGAAGTGAACAAAGACAAGGCTAATATTTCGGCAATTCTAGAGACGACCTTGTATTGATTAGAAAATTCAATAAATTGTTCTGCGGTTACTTTTTCACTTGTAGTCTGGGGTTGGAACGTTTCCAGTCTTTTGACTAATATGTTGATAAACTCGGTGTCGTTTTCGTAACCTCTTGCGGCCGTCCAGGTGTTGAAGGCGTAAGCAATTGCATCAAGCAAGTGAGAGCTTACGGACTCTGGAAGTTTATCCAACTTCAATGCATTATTTTTGAGAATGGTTAATATAGAGTGTGAAACTGCTGTGCTGTCACTCTCCACTTCTTCTTTATCATTTAGTGATACTAATTTTCCTGTGAGAAACAGAACCGCTAAACCGTCTTGTTTGCTCTCCATGATTGCAGAAAAAAAGCTGTACAAGCTTTTTGCTAAAGTTTGGTTGGTTAGAGGGCCCTTTAAATCGTAAGCAACACAGCTCAATAACAATTTTGAGTTATTGTTTCCCATGTAAGAAAGTAATGAAGGCGCCTCCATATCCCACGGTGCTCGTACCAAGTGTGTGAATAGTTTGATAATTTGAGTACGTTGATCCAAAGTAGAAGCATAAGATTTAACGAAACTCGCTGACTTTGTGAAGATTGACCTTTCGAACGCAGATGGTGGTAAGTTTAGAAGTGATCTCACAGATATTAAAAGGTAGGAAAGTTCAAAGCTTTGCTTCACAAGCTGAAAATATAGCTCTGTAAAGGGAAGACTCTTACGAACGAAAGTGTCACCATTAGTTGACGTGAGTATTGCAATCAATGAATCAACAGCCCTATTGTCTAATGCTGAAGTGCTTAAGAATGCACCTATCGCAAGTTCTGCAGCATTTGATAAAACACTGGTGACTTTCTTCTGAGGCAGCGAGGACGGGTCGATCCCATACACAGCGTATAAGATTTTAGTGATCAAGGATGTAAGTAGTAAACCAATTTCAAGACGCTGTTGATGGTTCGAGTAGTTCTGAAATTGAAAACCTTCATATATGCGAATCATGTAAGTCATCAACTTACCAATAATTTCTTTTTTCATGCGCTCGGGAAACGACTCTTCTATGCTTATTGATTCGGAAATTAAGCAATTTGTCAATCTTATCAACAAAATACTGGACTTGAAATCTCCTGAAGTCCGTCCCATGTTCGCAAGGATGGAAGCCGCTAAGCCTTCCTTTCCATTTCGATCAATTAGATTAGAACGAGCCAAATGGGACCACACGAAATGAGGGAAGTTTGAGATCAACTCAATCATTAAGCCAAGACCAGCATTGACAACTTCGAGATCTCTGGCGTGTAACGCGAGCTCGAAAAGCTTGAACAGCACAGAAACTATGTCACCATTTTCCACATAGCCCGATAGATGTTGAAGAACCTCTATAGATCTCTCAATAGGCGATTCAGGACCAACTGTATTTCCTATCAAATCGATGATTGCCACGGCAAGCTCAGATTTCCCTTTCTTTATCTGATCCTCTTCAGATTGGGTATAACTTTCGCACAAACTCTGAACGATTCGCCCCAAAAGAGACCAACCGTTATATGTGTGCATGAAAACAACAGCATCCTCGGCTGTTGATGAAATGGGGATGATTTTACCGTAAGTGCCTTTCGGAATTGGCATCAGCACATTTTCTTGGCATTCGAACGGTGGCCGAACCAACAGCTCCTCTTTAAGGACAATGAAGTCGCTGCTCACTGAAAAAGTTCCATCAGTCTCAGCCATATCATAAGAGATGTTGGATAGTCTAAGCTTTTCAGTATAAGTATTAAGGTCTTTCCACTCGAAATTCGCAAACTCCGGATGTATAGTAGTAAAGTAGATCAAGGGAATAAGGCCCTCAGTTACTAGTGGCACCTTAGTGCGAATGAGGCTTACCTTTTTTTCGACTTCAGGATTGGTAAGGAATTTCTCAACAAAAGCTTTTGGAGCCTTTACCAAGATTTCCTTGATTGTTTTAGCCGTTTGCTTTGTCATCGTAACGAAGTTTAGTGACAATCCTAGCAAGGAAGACAGGACGGAAGACCACAGCTCGTCATGTTCCACGCAGTGCGAAAACCTCAAAAATGACCCAAGGACATCTAAGTCTTCTGCGTATTTAACCAGGTATGATGTGATCTGAGTGATGGGTGTGCTTCCAAAGACCTCTTGTACAAATTGTGCGTTACTTTCAGGCGACTCTTCTAGTAGGTATGATTTTAATGAAAGGACAAAAGACCAGTAGTATAATATTAACGCGCTTCCAGGTTGGTCTAAAAGTGTACTGTTGATCGCTTTGAAGCATTCAACATCTTCGAAATAAGAAGCGTCTGTGTTAATGGAGAAAGACGTTACATCCAAACCAAGCATAAGCACAGTATTGACAGTTGCTAGCGCTTCAATTTGATCGGAAACCTCGCGTGATGCGCCAGAGGGTGAAAAGCATGAAAAAAATTTGGTATCCTTCAATACTGTAAACCATGATGTGATTACGCCCACTGGGGTGTCTGAGTTTATAATTATAATAGGCAGAAGTCTTAGGATTTTGCCCGCGTAGATTACATCTTGGCAGCTTTTGTAATCTTGTAGCTCTTGTGACCAAAGAGCATCGGATTTGTTTAAAGACGCGGAGTCTTTGGCCACCTTTGATATTATTTCTATCAAATGCAGACATACAGTAGTTCGATCGGTAGCAATTGCCTTGATAAGCTCCCTGCTGGCCGCGAAAGTCTCGTAGTCACTTGTCAAAATGGCGAGCAATGTTTCTACCACTTCATTCCGCTCTTGTAAGATACGCTGGGCGTATAAAAATAATCGGTCCTTTTTCAAGCCACTGCGAAAATGTGTCTGGGCTACGACACGTAATCCATGATGATGGCTGACACCGAGGAAGCGACACAGCTGCGAAGCATCTTTCCAAATTTCTCCCGAGATCTCGTAACTGATGCTTCCAATTTTAAGCGGCTCATGTTTAGAGGCAACTTCCGCACCTGGATTGTTGTATAGGCCTGGGTTCAGTAGCAGCTGACGGTAGTCCCTGAGAAATTGTGAGATCAGGTCCTGGACTTCCAGCGAGCTATTTGACGAGCCTTCGGACGATTTAATGAATTCGCAAACACTGCCGAAGCTCAGATGCGAAATGTCCATTCTCTGGTCTCAGGAAAGACTTGTTAATTCCAAGTTCGGGAGTAAATCAAACCAATTGAGCTTCACTATGTCACCGCTTCCCAAATATTGATCATTTCAATTTTGATGATATTTACTAAAATTTTCGATGTCAACACAATTATATGTAACCCGGCTAAAGTAGTTAAGAGCTACTGCTCTAATAGAACGTGTAGATTGCGCTAATTCGTTATTTAATCAGGTAGAGAAGCTTCAATTCCTGTCCACTACCTTGTCTGTTAAACTTCCATTTGATAACAACCATGCTACTTGTATAATCTGTAGAGAGTTCACTAATTGTTAATGTAATGCCATTTACCAACCTCAGGCGGCACGGGAGCATCTGGTAACTCGTTGGACTCATAAACTACACCAGAACCGGCCCTCTTAATTTGTGGCAACTTTTCATCTGTCACGGACTCCCGAAGAAGCTTCCCCCAGGAGTCATGGCACTCCTCGATAACGGCCAAAGTCTCTTCGACACCCCTGTAGCGGCCATCAAATGCAAATTCGTTGGCAGGCTTGCCCGTGGGTATCTTATAGTTCCGGAACCAGTTCCGGGTGGCCTCTAGCAGCTGAGGGAAATGAGTCTCAACGTCTTCAATGTTCTCGATCTTATGCGCAAGCGGGTCTTCCACGTTAATAACTAGAATTTTCCAGTCCAATTCTCCTTGATCTATGAGAGCCAAGGAACCTAGAATTTTGACTTTCTTGATGTCGCCCATGGAAAGAACTGCAGATCCAATTTCGCAGCAGTCCAAGGGATCGTTATCGCCTTTAATTTCGGTCACTCCTTCGTGTGAACTCACAGCAGTCGGATCCTCCCATGTTTGCGGGATTGCTCCGTAGTTGTGTATGAATCCATGTGCAGGAAAAACGTTATCAACAAACCGAACTTTGCCGCTTTTATTGTCCTGTACTATGGGATTAAATGACAGTTCTTTCGAAATCTCGAACTTTGCGTTCGACCAACGCGGGACTTCCACAACCATGTTTACTGTGCGTCTCTGTTTATCCAAATCGAGAGAGATGTCGTGAAAGTAAGAGCCTACTTCTCCATTTGGCAATTTCAAATACTGTGCAAACTCCGGAGTAAATTTACTACCACGTACAATTTTGCCATAAAAAGGCGCTTCCAGATGAGAATTAGTCATAAGCAACCTTCTCAAGGGCTCTCTTAGGGAATTGAATCTTCGCATCATCGTCAAGCAGCCTTGTTGTAACATCCACTTTGGCGCCAACCTACTTAACTCTTCTACACTGGAGAGCTTTTTCATCCGTTGAAACAATGGGGCTAACTCACGTGCCTTGGTTGATCTAAGCGATGCGAAGTTGTCATTATAAGCAAATTACACAGTTCTTGTATATTTAAGTGTTTACTACTTCATGCCCAGTACATATAATCTCCGTAGACGTCAGTTTTTGGGTATCAATATTTTTTTAAGGTTCTTCTCTAGATGCGATCGGAAAACGTACAGTGGGCCAACACAGTGAGGAATGAAGAATCGGAGATGGTAAAAAGATAGGAGCTATATATAGTTTCAAAATTCAATGAAAACCACCGCCGTATAATTTATACTGGCGAATGAACCTCGGATTATATTACGAGAGTAACGTTGAAAAATTAATGTTATTCTTTTGGATAATTAAATGAGTTAAGTCTATATGATTGAAAGACTACAGTTTTTGATCTGGGATCTGTAATCTGTTATTAGTTAAAGTCTTCTTCGTCTTCTTCCTTGAAAGGGTCCCTCTTTTTTGAGTCAACGCGAACATAAGAAGGTGGAGAAGTTTCCCAGTGAATTTGACCCTTTTCGTTCAGGAACGCGCCTTGATCAGAAATGTCTACAACAGGTTGCAAATTGGCCAACTCGATTGTTGAGAATCCGTAAGGATCACGAGGAATCCATAGATATGGACACTTGGCACTTACAGCAGGATAGTCGTAAGCATGCTTCTCGTTCCCCGGTAAAACTTCCTCATTAGGATCAGGAAGATTGTAAATTTCTGGCAGAACCGCTTTTACAGCCTTGTATGAGAGATAAACATGAGGCAGGAAGTAACGCTTCCAAAACGGAGCAGGCGGCACACTCATTTTCTCCCCATCTGCAAGTAGAGGCGTTGTGACGACACTGTTCTCGTTGTCGTAAGGAACACTCCCATTGATTTCGTATGTGTTTTCACTTCTCACGCTCGTAGTTTTTTGGTCAATTGTAAAGGAGTTGCGGGGTTGAAACTTCCTAATAGCGTACTGAGGCAATTCTTGAATTTCTGTTTCTTTAGAAATGCCTGTTCCACGATAATTGAACGAAGGAGTATCCGAGATGCCGTCTAATGGCTTCATGGCATCAATTGGCACAAATTTCATCAGCCTATCAAAGGAGGAATTAAAATTCAAATGCATAAAAATGGTCACTCCCAAACTGATAGCTTGCATAACGATAGGACCCCATCCTTTACCAACGATAAAGAGGCCAAGCAAACAAATTTGGCCAATGTAGAGACCAACAAATGTTTGAAAAATAGCCCGCGGATAATGGTTACCTTTCGTGTCTGGCGCTTCTTTATAAACGTAAGTCAAATTGTGCAGATATGCCACGTAAAGCAGGAAAAACGATACCGCGCCGAATGCGAGAATAATGGGTGCTATGATGGCATAAGAAAACACGATGACGGCAAGAGTATTGTGAACGGGAAAAGCGGTGCCCCACGCCACAGATCCCAAGCCAACGAAACGATTCCATTTCTTTCTTGGGGTGTTGCTGGGTAAAATGTAGAACAAGATCAAAGTCACCAATTGCAGTAGCAAACCAGATGATATGGAGAAGCCTTGCAACAGAATGTAAGAAATGAAAAAGTTTGAGGCCTTAGGTAGGTTTTCTGCTAGAAGATTCATAGCGGAGGATGGGTTCTTAATAATTGCAGGAACTACAACGGTAGCTGATGAAGCGATCGTTGTGACGAGAAAAGTTTGGACCACTTGAAACGCAAAATAAGACTGCTGTGTGAAATATTCGACCGCCTGGAGAGAAGGAGAGCCTGAAAGCCAGGCCATTTTCCTTATAAAAATAGGCAGGATCATCATTAAAATGGCAAGACCAACGATAGGAGCCAAAGATGTCAGAACTCCGTACAAAACTGTAGGCAAACGTTTAAGGAAACCTAACCAGGGCAAAATTTTGATAAGGTATGTAATCTGAGAGATTATACCCACGAAGGCAACGGGGAACGTCCACAGTACAACCAATGCACAGATTGCACCAGCTGCGAGGTACTTTCGAACAGCTCTTTCAAACCAAAACATTCTCAAATTAGACCAGATTACGTCTTTAGGTGCAATTCCAGCGTGAGCTGGAACCATAGCGAGAGGTTCATGGTGAATTACTGTTTGAGCAGCAATTTGCGCTGCATATTGGGAATCGAATTCGACAAAGACCGAGTTGAATGGAGCCGCCTCCATATGTTTCTTTTGCAGCTCTTCCACTTCTGCATTTAGCTTTGGTAATTCTTCTGAAATGTAGTCGATGGTGTCTACCTTCTTTCCTATTAAGAATTTCAAAGAATGTCTAGGCCTTTTTTTCAAAGGTACATAGTCCGAGACATTGTTAGAGGGGATAAAAGAGGGATCCTTCTTCTTGATTTTGGCAATAGCTTTGACGGCTTTTTTCAGTAGAGTAGTTTCGGCAACCTCAAGTTTCAAAGCCATCTTTTCACGCTCCGCAACTTTTTTAGCTAAACCACCCGCACCTCGAGCAATCCACACGTTCTTCACACCTTGAAACAGCTTCGAAAACTCTCTTTCTTTCAGAAACTGTTTAGGCACAGTTTGGAATAGCACAGTTCTTGAAGAAAGCTTTTTGGCATACCGTGGAGATGCCATGACGACTTGTCTGAGCGACGTGTAGTAAACGAGTTCGCGGTAGATTACAAACAGAAAAGACCAGTAAAAAATCCAACCCACAAGTACATGGGCATAGTAGCGCTGTTTTTTGTCCACGTTTGTGTAAGCAAGCATATCCAGGCCGCTCTTCAACACCCCATTGGCAGCATTTATGGGCAGTAGGATGGGAAACACGTAAAGCGCTGACACTGCAAAAAAGCAGGCGACAATAAAGAGGTACCGGATGAAAAAGTAGCCGTCTAGGCCTGCCTGTTGGATAATGAAATTATCTGATTTTTTGAGCAGAGGCACGAACCACTGCCACAGGCCGCGAGGTAGGGGCTCTGGCTTTTTCTCGTCATTGATCAAGTCAAACGACGACTTGGGCTCGTAGATTCTTTTCAGTTTTAGCCGCTGCAGGAGGAAAAGCGTCGTAAACACCGCAAAGATCGCACCGTTGACGATCAGTGACGTTACGACCTGCTGGGTACTCATAGTCTTCACATCATCTTGAGAAGACATCGTTCTATATTAAAGACACCACTCTCAATCTCACTACCCTCTGTGGCAGCTGCACAGAACACTGACTTTTAATTTTTGATGTTTTGATGTTTTATGTGTTTAGTTCTAGATCTGAGAATGTTTATATTTTTTGACCGATGACAGTTTCAGATGAACCGATGAGCTCGCCGAACACCGTGGAAAACAAAAATAAGACATTCCTCGGGAAATTTCGTTCTGCATACCCCGCAGCTGTAAACAAATCGACAGATAATAACACATTAAAAATCAGAACCTCGTTCTGTGCGCTGCTGGCCTTTCTTGTGGTTTTGAACAACTCATTTTAGAGGTATTGAGCGTTTTTGGCGGGGGACTCTCTTGATACGGGTCGAACTTTAGTTATTCTTTACCTAAAGAACAAACACGCCATAAGAAAAGTTTTGAAATCAAAAGCCAGACTGAATGCACCTGTGAGGATCCTCTTTACGCTCGTTACACATGCCGTCATCTGCTGCTGGGGAAAGTTCGTCTTTGGAGCACTCTCCCCTTCACAAATGGAACAGCTGCTCCTCTTTTCTGGATCCTCCGCGGGATATGCCAAGATGTCAAGTGCGCAAAATTCATATCTACGACTTTGATAACACGCTCTTCAAGTCGCCAGCACCCAATCCGAACCTGCTGTCGTCGTTTCTGATCAATCTGCTGACAGATCCGCAACGACTCAGTAACGGAGGTTGGTGGAGCGAGCCGCGTTTCTTGAAAGAACTTATCGACGAATGGATCGGCTCGCGTGAAGAGAAAAGCAGCCGTTCGGAGCTGGATACAGTTGACGGCCTATATTGGAACCAGGATGTCGTAGAATTGAGCAGACTGTCGCAACAGGACCCTCACACACTATCCATCATGATGACCGGCCGCAAAGAGGCTTTTTTCCAGGATGCGGTCAGCGAGGTCCTTAGGCAGCCTGTATTTGGCAAGCATCGGCTGCACTTTAACGCGGTCTTTCTGAAAAAAGACGGATTTCAAACCACTATGCTCTACAAGACTACATGTCTCACTGACCTTCTTACACATTATGATAAATGCGAGGAAATAACCATATATGACGACAGGGTGCGACAACTGCATGGCTTCCAGCAATTTCTCAATGAGTTTGTTGAGGCCATGCGTCCATCTTTACAGTTCAGCCTGATTCACGTTCCTGGGCTTATTAAATACCTCAAGCCTGCCAAAGAACGAAGTATTATATCGCATGTATTCAAGGAACACAACGACGCTGTCAGTAATGTCGTGTTTCAACCAAACTCGAGAGCTTACGGATTTTACATGGGTAAGATGTACGTTAAAGAAAAACGTTTGGGTGCGGCTTATATTGTTACTGCATCGTCTCGACTCAAAATCGCTAAATTTGCCGCTGTCCGATTTGGAAATCTAATCAATTCAGGGCATTACCATATAGTTGCGAAGTCAGTACTGTGCACTCCTTATGGGGCCATAACAACTCGCAAAGTCGCCACTATGGTGCTCAGTGGTTCTTGCAAAGAGGCTTCCGAACAAATAGTTGAAAGCTACATGCGCTCCATGAATAGCGGCGTCGAGAACTCGCGCATACGTTTTCGAATAACTAGGTTTGGAGTAGCAGCGGCAATGGGACGAATTGTTTGCGACCTTGAACCAGAGGACGATACGCGATACGCATACACGGAGTTTCCAGCCCTAAGGTTGCTTCTTGCAACGACAGATATTCACCTTATCGAACATAGTTCTAACTTGTACCGGGACGAGTTATACGAGTGGACACAGGCCAAAGATTGTGCGGAAATTGTAGACACTGATTTTGGATATATGTTCATTATTACCGCAATCATGGCAAAGAAGCCAAAAAAGTCCAAGAAACGAGCTTTGGAGTTACATTAACTTACTATGCTAATAAGGCGAAGGACATCAGTATATTCAAAAACCTGTATGAGGAAGACAATCAATGAAGCGCTTTCCGCCCGCATATACTATTTATTTATTCTTAATCTAATCTCTACTTATGATCACCAGCACTTTTAAGAATGGTTGATATTTCGGCCACTCAACCCGGGATACCGTCCATATTCACTTTACAGTTGATTTACGTTTTTAATTATCTATATGCGAGCTCAACATAATATTCATAAAGTCTCGAAAAGCGTTCTTCATTCCCCGATGGAGGCTTCCAATTTGCAAATCTATTGGCATGAGTCTCAGCCGATTTATAGTCTCTGCTTTCAATCAATTGGAAAGGCAGATGGAGGAAAGACTAGACTTGTCACTGCTGGTGGTGACAACAAGATAAGAGTCTGGCAGTTGAATCTGGATGAACAGAACCGAAGCAAAGTAGATACCATCGACTTTCTCTCTTCACTGACTCAACATGAGCAAGCAGTGAACGCTGTAAGGTTCAATTCGCACTACGATATTTTAGCCTCTGCTGGTGATGATGGGCAACTTCTACTTTGGAAGAAAAATGAGACCATGGCTAAAGACTTTGGGGTCGACGAAGAAGAGTTTGCAGATTTCAAAGAGTCCTGGTACGTTTGGAAACGCTTGCGTTCCGCACCAGCTGCTGGGGCCTCTGAAATTTACGATTTGTCCTGGAGTCCAGACGACAAGTATATTGTGACGGGATCTATGGACAACAGCATACGAGTTTTCGATGTTCTTGAAGGTTCTTGCGTTGCTACTATCGCGGATCATAATCATTATGTACAGGGAGTTGTGTGGGATCCTCGAAATGAATTCATTATATCCCAATCCGCTGATCGCTCAGTTCATATGCATCGGATAATACGAGATTCCAGCGAAGCTGTCATAGACCTCAAGCTTATTAACAAAATAACAAGAGGAGAGGTACCATGCCGGAAGGCGGCCAATTCCACAGAACTAGATTATGGGAATGTCAAATCTTCATTTTTGTTCCACAACGAAACTTTACCATCGTTTTTCCGCAGACTGGATATGTCACCTTGTGGGAATCTTCTATGTGTACCTGCTGGCATCTTCAAAAATTGTGACAGCTCATCAGAAAGTGGGAACGGGAACGATGAGTTGGCCAATGCTGTATATGTGTTTACGAGATCTTACTTGGAAAAAAGCAGCAACAGACCCATGCTCGTCATACCATTTCTCAAGAAACCTGCTCTTGTCATTTCCTTCAGCCCGCAACTATACCAACTTACAGCCAGTGCGAAGCCTTACGCTCAATTGCCCTACAAACTCGTCTTCGCGGTTGCGACATCTGACGAGGTTTTTATTTACGACACTGAAGTGACAAAACCTATCTGCATCATTGGGAACTTACATTATACTCCCGTTACGGATTTATCTTGGGGTCAAGATGGCTCTATGCTAATGGTATCTTCTACTGATGGCTTTTGCTCATATATATCGATCCACGAAGATACTCTGGGGCCGCGGTACGCTGGAAAAATCAAAGAACAGGAATTAAGCCTCTCAGGGAATGCTCCTTCACTAGTCGTTACAACGTCAACAATCATCGACACCCAGCCAGTAAAAACTAAACGGTCTCCGCTTGAGGCTGCGACAAAGGAGACATTGGACAGAAGTGGCCTAAGTTCTGGTGGATTCAGTTCACCTTCCAGTACAACTGCTTCCGTTACGAAAGGTGAGGAAAAAGGACAAAGTGAAGCAAAAATAGTAAAGCGGAGGATTCAACCTACGTTGATGTTACAAAATAAAAAATAATAGATAGATAGGAAAATCGTGATTGTTGATCCTTATATGCCACTATTGCTCAAAACGTGCTCTTCTAACATTTCAAGAACACATCATCGACTTTTGGTTCATTTGAGTAACTCAGACAGGGTTTCATCCTTTTTTAACTTCTCTTCCATATTCTTTCTCGCTTGCCAAACCAAGAAACGCTTTCGTTCTTCAATGCTGAGTTCGGGGTAATCCAGGCCACTGAGTTCTTCATTTATATCGACCTTATATTTGTTCAAAAGGTCATTAGGCTTGATGTTGCTCTTTTTTCTTGGATCTGAGTTTTCCGGACCTCCAGAGTTTGCTTGCACGGTTTCCGAACCTGCTGTTGAGTCTTGTGCTGAATACCCGGGAGGAAATGCAAATTCGTCGCCTCTCAAGAATTTCTCTACCGTTTCTTCTACAGAGCCAGTGTCCTCTAGGCTGTGCTTAATCTGTTCTCTGTGTAGAGTAGGGGCCAGGCTCTTTACTACATCAATCATGTCTTCCGTGACTGGTCTTTTGGGCCGTCTTCTAGTTGCAGTGGCGTTTCTCGAACGACCGGTACTTGATCCCGTAGCAGAACCGGTGGCAGGTGCTTGCCGCGCAGATGGGTGCGATTCAGATTGAAGTAACCATTTGACCAAGACAAATGTCGCTAAAATGACTGCCAGGAACGCTATAGTTGAAGAGTCCATTGGTTATTGTGGTTTAATAGTTTGGAGGCCTAATAAAGATCTAACAGAAATTTGGATCTCTCTTCGTACTCAGGTATCAAGAGTAACGAAACAGGACTTGGTGAGCCATACTTGTACCACCTCAAAAGCTTGGAATAACGCGATCACGAGCTCGTGTAGTGTTCTATTAGTCCTTAAACTCCATCTTGAATCTCTTTTTCTGATTCTTCACCTTGTAAATAAAAGCTGGAATACACTCAGTTTCCTTCACGTTGTAAGACGTGAAGTGTTTCTTGACCTCAGAGGCGAGTCTCTTCTTGGTAACTCGGGCACCTGGTACTCCAGTCTCATTCCTTTTGAAAGAGTAAGTCTTTTCGCCCAGCTTCGAGCCCAGGATGTACCCCTGAAGCGACAAATTGTCCTCGAGCGGCAACTGAAAATGGTCTTTGTAACGGCGCAAAAACTCGTCAGAGTACGCCTCAAAGTCTACCGGATGCGCTTTCGGAAAGTTGTCCGGGTGGTTATTCTGCACATGCGTGCGTATCAGATCGCGCAAATATTGTTGTTGTGCAGCCGTTAGTCGCTGTTTGCCAGAGTTTCTAGCATTATTATTGACAGCTCCCGTATTTTGGTTACCGGCGTTACTCCTAGCCCGAGACTCCGACTCAGAATTGGAAGTGTGAGCTTTAGGAGGCATGTCTGAGGATTTATCAGCAGCTTAAGCTTTATAAAGTCGCTATTTCAAGAAGAGGTGATAATCATTTTAAAATGTTTTTATTATAAAAACTACACAACTAAATGAATCTCTGAAAGTTTTTAAATACCATTTGCTTTGCCTGCTCTGGAGAGTCCATTGCATAGTTATGAGCTATCTGTGAGAGAAGAAAATCCAATTCTCGCAGAATAAGCTCTCCGCTGACGGTATCCCAAGTGAAATCAGTCTCTGTTAATATACATTCTAATGGGAGTACTTGCAATAGTTTTGACGCAGATTCATGGTTCTTGAAATTGATATAGCGCGAAAGACTGAAAAACAAGCGTTCGTTTGGAAAATTTTTGAGCCACATCCCAGCTAGCGTCTCCAAGGACCCCGTGAAAGAGTGGAGACAGACGTTGATTTCCCTGTGCGGTGATAAGAGCTTCATGCACAGCTCGTACATCAAACTGGGGCACTTCACGCAATGAACTGACACTGGCAGTGAATGGGCAACTGCTAATTGACACATCTGCTCGAAAACTTTTACCTGATGCTCTATTTTTACTTTAACTCGACCTAGGGGAGCCGACTTGTCGCCTTGATAAAATCCATTTTCCGGCAACCTAAATAATTTGTCCAGCCCAATTTCGCCTATACAGTCGCAAGTTGACCTGTCGAATTCTTCTGCAATATACCGTGTTAAACTGACGGGCTCGGGCAGCTGTTCAATCACCCGATTCAGATCATAAACGTTGGAACTGTGCAAGACAGACTTGTAGTGGGTTTCCTTCGAAAGCCGATTGGTCTGATCGTCAATATAATACATATGACTGTACCAAGGGTGAATTCCAAAGCCTACCTTGTTTCCGGAATTAGAAAATTTCAACTCTTTTATCCTGCCCCAATCATAGCCATTGTTGGACATCAAGCATCGCTGAACAGGAAGACTGGGCAATTCCATGGGTCCTCCTTTAGACGTAGTTTTCGTCGAGACATGGCAATGTGCATCTACATAGAAAGCCATGGTTTTTATTACGACATGCCCAATTTGTATGTTAGTAGGAATAGAAGGGTTGATTCCATTATTGAGGGCACTGTAATGTCTATGTACTCGTACTCGTAGCAGCTATCAAATACAATTATGACTAGTGCGTTTAGCTTGGTATCATTGAAATGTAAGCTTATCCTAGAGCTCGCAGCATTGAGTCAACCGTCAGGCCACGAACAAGAGAAACCCGGGGGAAGAATGGGGAAGCCATAAACCTCGCTGACAACTTGGAAAGACTCATCCATTTTGATGTGGCATAAAGCCAGCCTCCCAGTACCGCTTGGTAGGAAATGGGTTTTCTACACCGGTAAGTTGTTATCCGGAAAATATAAACTGCATTTTAATGTCGGCGGCTAATTTGAAGTTGTGATGGCCTTTGTGACTTGAGATTTTTAATTGGACTTCCCATTTTGAGTGCACGAGTTGTTCTCGTCAGTGACCAGCAGTTGACTCGGGAGATAATATTGGATGGACCCTGCTAATTTATCTTAAGTGGCCGTTTGGCAAAACACAAAGCAATAGAGAACAAATAAGCTGTGTGAGTACGACATGCATCCACTTATATACATATAAAACAGCATGTCCATTGCTAACATCTGGCTGTATACGCATATACAGTGCCAAATATTTGATAATTATCGAGGTCTTTAACTTGCAAATATCGTGTTCATTTAAATTAGCTGTCGCGAGTTCTTAGTTTTCCCGTTATTAACGATTCCTAGGATAAAGGGGGTCCCGGAAAATTCGAGCAGATCTAACTTCATACTTCTTCTTTCGAACACCACAAGCACAATACGGTTCCTTTTGCTTAATCGCTTAACTATTCTCAACTTGCTAAGACTGAATTGAAAGGATATGGTTGTCATTGTTGCCTCTTTGTTTCTGCCTTTCCAACCTCAGTTCGAGGTAAGCGGAACTGAAGCCGATAGAGCAGCAGTACTTGAACATGAAGCTGTCAAAGCCCCACAATCAAATACAGGAGGAGCAGGTTCATTGGAAGGTAGTGACCCGACTCGCAGAAATAGAACAAGCTCGGTGCATTCCAGCTCGCCATTTTCAAATCCGGAAAATGTTGCTCCAGACCTCCTCGACTACCAAAGCGCCATTGTCAGTCGAGATACGGAGCCCAATGCCAAAGCTGCCAGTCCGAGCATTTCATCAGAGATGTTCATGGAGAATTTGACAGCAAATGCGGTCAATACTGGTGCCGGAGGGACTCCAGTCAATCCCGTTCACAACACAGGTAATACCTCGGTCGAAGAATTTTTTAGTTCACATCCGGGAAGTGCAATGCAGGCCGTTTTTGGGCCCAGTGGCGTTTCTAGTAGAAACTATTCAGTAACCTCAACTCCAGGTGCTGAGGGAATCTTGAGCCCCACGCCTCAGCATGACTCTACGGCAAACCTGTTGAAAAACGTGAACAAGTCCTTGTACCAGAACATGTTTACTTCCAGCGGAAGTCCTATTCCGGCGGCAGCGTTTGAAGGTAAATCCCAGCCTCATGCGTCTCAACCAACGAGCACTGTCATTACTCCGAAGTCTAGAGACGTGCCGGATCTGAATTCCAGTGTGGTTGACCTTCCCAAAGCCAAGCAGCAACAGCAGCAACAATATTCATTGCCGGCAATGAGAAGGGTTCATCGGAAGTCCTCGGGTGCTGCCCAACTTGCTGCTGATTCAAAAGATCACAAAGGTGCTCAACACTATCCTCCGAAGCATCCACTGCGTACGCATGAGTCTGGTCGTCACATCTCCTCTGCATTGAAAAATGAGGTGATTGAAGAGAGCGATAGTGATGATAACTTCTCATATAATGAGGACGACGAGTGCTACGAAAAATCCACCGTACCTCAATTCGGTGGATACTCAATTAATGCTAAAACCAGAGCTTCCTTACTTATGGGCTCCAAAAATATTTTTGCTCAAGTACCTTGGAAAATTGTCGCTTCGGGCAAAGGAAATGGCGGGTTGAAGAATGCGATATCCACTGCCGCGTCTGAGAAAACGATTGAAGAATCTGTGAAATGGGTGGGAACAATGGGTATTCCAACAGACAGCATTCCTCAATCTGTTCTCCAGAAGGTTAGTCATGAGCTAGAAAATAATTACGAATGCGCACCTGTGATTTCGGATGACATTACCTTCAAGGTTGCTTATAAAAACTTTTGCAAACAGATTTTGTGGCCCACGCTACATTACCAAATTCCAGACAACCCTAATTCTAAAGCTTTCGAAGACCACTCTTGGAATTACTATCAAGATTTAAATCAGCTGTTTGCTGACAAAATTGTCGAATCGTACAAAGAGGGAGATACAATTTGGATTCATGACTATCACTTGATGTTAGCGCCAGGTATGGTGAGAGCAAAGCTGCCAAATGCCAAAATTGGATTTTTCTTGCATGTTTCCTTCCCCAGTAGTGAAGTTTTCAGGTGTTTCGCTCAGAGAGAAAACATTTTAAATGGTATTGTCGGGGCTAATTATGTGGGCTTTCAGACCGAAGAATATGCTCGTCACTTTTTACAGACTACGAATAGACTTTTGATGACAGATGTAGACAGAAGTACCCTGAAATACAAAGGTCGCATTATTAAAGTGGGAAACGAGCCCATTGGTATCGATGCATTTATCTTGGAGGCTCAGCTAAAGGCTGAACAGGTCGAAAATTGGCGTCGACTTATCCGCAGTAGATGGGCAGGTAAGAAACTTATTGTAGGTCGCGATCAATTTGATCGCATAAGAGGACTCAAGAAAAAGTTATTGGCTTACGAACGGTTTCTGCGTGCCAACCCTGAGTGCGTCTCCCAAGTTGTTCTGATCCAGATTTGCCTGGGATCTGAGAAAGATCCGGAACTGGAGCGGGAGATAATGATAGTCATCGACAGGATCAATGCATTATCTCCTGATATAAGTGTTTCTCAGCCGGTCGTATTTCTACATCAGGATCTCGATTTCGCTCAATACCTGGCCTTGAATTCAGAAGCAGACTTATTTCTGGTAAGTACAATGAGAGAGGGTATGAATTTAACATGCCATGAATTTATTGTCTGTTCAAGGGAAAACAATGCACCATTGCTGTTGTCCGAGTTCACCGGTAGTGCGGACATCATGAAAAATGGCGCATTTCTCATCAACCCTTGGGATATTAAGCAGGTCGCACAAACCATCAAACGTGCCCTCAACCTACCTGTGGAAGAGAAAAGACGTCGTTGGAAACAGCTATACAAGAGCATAATGAAAAATGATTCCGACTTTTGGATCAAGCATTCTCTTACAGGAATATTCACCTCTTGGGATTTCAATCAAGAAAGATCTACCGTCTTTAACCTGTCCTACGACACGATACTTTCAAGCTACAAGGCAGCCAAGAAGCGTGTTTTTATATTTAAAATTTCGGAGCCACCCACAGCACGGGCACTGTCAATATTGTCAGACTTGTGTGCCGATAGTATTGTTTACGTTTTCAGCTCATTCTCGAGAAATATGATGGAGAGGCTTTACACTCGTCTTTCTCATGTTGGTTTGATAGCAGAAAATGGTGCCTATGTGAGATTGAACGGACGTTGGTTCAGCATTGTTGAAGACAATTCATGGAAAGCTGATATCGCGAAGGTTATCGAAGATAAAGTTGAGAGACTTCCTGGCTCGTACTATAAGGTGGGAGAGTCGATGATTCGTTTCCACACTGAGAATGCAGATGACAAAGATCGCGTTTCTGGGGTTATAGGCGAGGCAATAACTCATGTGAACACCCTTTTCGGAGATAGAGGCATCCATGCTTATCTGCACAAGAACATCGTTTTTGTACAGCAGGTGGGACTCGCGTTAAAAGCTCTTCATTTCCTCATGGCTTACTTCAACTCTGTTAATTCTAACAGAAACTCTACGCCACAGCACTCGGTTGAAAACTCGCCTTTGCTGAGCCCAATCATGGGGCCCTCTATGTCAGCAGGTTTGATGTCACCAAGCACACAAAGCGCGAGCAATTCTTACTTTAGTTTAGGCCGCAGCATAGCGCACGTGGACTTCATGGCTGTTACTGGATCTACGTCGCCAGTTGTGGAGCCGCTATTTGAGTACGTTAACGACCTTGTCAAGAAGAAACACCTCAAGGCCGGCTACAGCGTGGTGTACGGCGTGTCTCCTTCGACATATGCCAAGGAGCACATAGAGGGTCTCAATGAATTGTTATCCATGCTGGAAAAACTCAATACAGCGCACCAAGACTTCAGTAACCCGTAAAGGGTTGCTATTGTCGAAACATCCATGACGGCTAAAGATATATGAAAAAAGAGAAGAAAACTAGCGATAATATACGACGCCAAAAAACATACCCACGGCAATAATCATAACTTTATGATCAATATAATGAATAAGTGTGAACAAAATCGGCGTTCTAGATAGTGACCATTCTCTCGATAGTTATAGTCACTCTCGGTGACGCTGACAGTACTAAATTCTATTGTCGCACTTGACGAAATTGAAAAATTTTAAGAAAATTGAAGTAAGACTAAAAGAGAATTTCAGCAAAATTCAGAAATACTAGTATAGTTACTCTTGATATAGACTTGAAAACCATTAAACAAGCCATTCAAGATGGGTAAAAAGAACACCAAAGGTGGTAAAAAAGGTAGAAGAGGTAAGAACGACTCCGATGGCCCTAAGCGTGAGTTGTACTACAAAGAGGAAGGTCAGGAGTATGCTCAAATCACCAAGATGTTGGGTAATGGAAGAGTAGAGGCTTCATGTTTTGACGGCCTCAAAAGAATGGCGCACATCAGAGGTAAGCTCAGAAAAAGAGTCTGGATGGGCCAAGGTGATATCATTTTGGTTTCGCTCAGAGATTTCCAAGATGACCAATGTGATGTGGTGCACAAATACAATCTGGATGAGGCACGTACGTTGAAAAGTCAGGGAGAACTGCCCGAAAACGCAAAGATCAACGAAACTGACAACTTTGGTTTCGAGTCCGACGAAGACGTCAACTTCGAGTTCGGCAACGCAGACGATGACGACGACGAAGACGACGACGACGACCTTGACATTGACGACATCTAAACCATCCAGGGGGTTTTTTCAAGCCCTTTCACAGCATTGCACAAACTCTCTCTGTTTTTACCTATGTACCATTATATAAATGAATATATATCAGTGACTCTATCTAGAGGTGTTTGAACTGGATAATATATCATGTGGCTAAGACATGTCTATGCTGGTGGCTCATGCTATGGAGCTCAGTTTTGAGCCTCGGGCCTTTTTTTTATTAGGTTCCTATTTTTCCTCACGTTCTTGGAGTTCTTAGCATTCATATTCTCGAACGACAGATTGCCTCGTCCTAAACTCTGAACCTGTCGATGTCTGAATCATCTCGTGTCAAATGAACCATTTCTTCGCTTTGATAAGTTTGAGATGCTACTCGATGGTGCGTACCTTGGAAGGATTTTCTCACAGTGAACCCTCCAACATTGTTATCTAGGGGAATATTTTCCACGTCTGACTGATGACTGAACAATTTGTCGTGGTTCTTCTTTCTAGCCAAATTTAACAAGTAGACCCCAGTAAAAATAATCAGAAATCCACATACTAACGAGACAGAGTCCTTGTGATCGCTTTGATCAAAATTGCGGTACAAAATGAACGACGCCACTAGCGTTGCGGTCGTGAAAGTCACGTAGTACAATGGATTGACAATTGACGTATCAAATTGATCCAGGGCTTTATTAAAGTAGTTCATTTGGGTCATGATGCATACCACTACAACAGTGATGAAGAAGTAGGTGGACAAATGAGTGAACTGATTGTTACCACTCAAGGTTAGTTTCAACGCTATTCCAAACGCTTTGATCGACATTACCGAGATCGACCCCACGGTTGAACAAATCGAGATGTAAACGATTGGATTCTTTGTACCGTAGGTGGGAACGACTCTGGTGATCATGAATACAGTAAATACCGCGACTAAAAGGGCGTAGCACAGAAATGCAGGTTGCAGTGCGTATCCTAGAATTTCATCCACCGTTTGAATATCCTTGTCTGACGGCGCATGCAAGATGATGATCACGGAGCCCAGAAGACACACGGTGCAACCAAGCTTCCCAAGAGTGCCCAATTCCTCCTTCAGAAATACAGCCGCCAATATTGCGCCGATAATCACTGAGAGCGCGCCCAAAGGCGTTACCATGATGGCAGGTGCAAACGTGTAAGCCGCAAAATTTGCCACCTCTCCAATAGCCATGGTAGCCATTCCACCCCACCAGATCGGATTCTTCAGATACTCATACCCTGCTCCCTCGAAGTTGTTTTGTTCAGAAGCAGCGTTCAGTCCCATTTTCGTTAGGATGAACGAGCTCCCAATAGCTAAAGAGGACGTGATCGCCAGGACCAATCCAATGTATTTATCCTCGAGCATTATAGATCTTAGATTGATAGACCCAATAGTGCCATTCGAGTATGTAGCTTGGAAATCGATGTTTTTCAGCCTTGTTGTGATAAGATGAAGTAGTTAGAACACGTAATTTCAAAAATTCATCATCTCTATCTACGAGATCATACATTATAGGATTTTTATACTTTCTTCGATGTATCATGAGAAGGACGTTAGGCATGCTACGAAGTGTATCATAGTAACCTATGTTTGATTTCATATTCGATGGCTATTTGTATGGATTGTTAGGCTAAAAATTTCTGACTTCTTTAAGTGAGTTTCAACAATCTTTGGTTGTTAACAAAATTCGAGAGCGTATTATTCACGGTTGGCGCTAAACTACTCGAAGTTCCGAACCCTAAACATGCATTGTTGTTCGCGCCAAATTTTCGCTCGTCTATTCAAATGATTCAACTCTTCTCTTTGTGGAACAGAAATTTACAAAAGCCACCAGTAGCCGCCGAGTTCAAAAAACATGATCTGAAGCTCTAGAGAATAATTGTCGGGTACTTAGCAATCGGTACACAAGGATACCCGCTTCTTCATGGATGTTAAGGTAAAACTTTTTCGTAATTAGTCGTGCTTTAATATACGCACGACTACAAGGCTTTATTCTACACTTACTTGGTTTGCCTCTAAGGAAAAACGACAAGCAGGATGGTATAGATGTGGCAATAAGTACCCTCGTTGAAACTTGTCCATCTGATTGCTATTGGACATTTCAGCGTGCCTCATTAGTTTTCAATCGTTCTACATCATCATAAAGCTTTGAAAGGATTCTTTCTTATCGCTGATAGTTGAAAAATCCATACCAACACGAGGAGACGAGGATTCAACCATGAATATTTCTAAATTGTTGACGAGCGTTCTTCTGCTTAATACTATCCAACGAGGCATCAAGAGCATCTAATCCGTCTACATGATGTCTGAACCAAAACTGCATTTTGAAAAAAAAATCGTTCTCGTTATGAGACGTCGACAAACTTGACTTATAAAAATGAAAAAGCTGTTACTGGAATGACCACTGTGCAACAGCTTGCCCGTTACAAGCAAAGGCTGATCGATATCAAGCCACGCGAATTTAAATCATGCTGCAAAGAAGTGACAGAAACGCTCTATGTGTTATTTGATGATATCTTCGGCATTCTAAAAAGCGGAACCGCCATTGACGATCGCGAAAGACTCGTAGTGACCGACACGTTAGGGGTTTGGTTGCTGAGAACCCGTCAATTTGTTGAAGCGACAAATAAGTTGGATAGCCTGAATGACTGCCAAAGCTGGTTAATACAAAAACTGCGAACAGAGCTCCTAGTCGTGGAAAACTGTGATTTTCTATTCCGATACGTGATCGACTTTTGGAACGAGAGTGGAGCTGCTCTTACCAACTCGCTCAACGACTTGTTGACGAAATTGATTCAGCTTGCGAAAGAAGTTCAGAGCGCCGCATTATGGAAAGACTTGCTCGACTCGTGGGTCTCGCAAGCATTGCAAATTCCGTCAACAATGCGTGTTCAATACTATTTGCTCCATGTTCTTGCACCCGAAGCGGACTTGGCGCATGTTTTGGATAAAAGGCCTGATTTTATCGAACACTCCCTAAGCCTCATGTGGACTGAATCCCTAGCCACGCCTATAGGAAAATGCATCGCAAGTCTCTTAATCAACGTGTTTGAACATCATTATGGTAACACTTCTGATTTCAGCGCTTGGTTTACCTTGTGGGAAGGTCCAACAATGCGCTTTTTCCATAATCCCAGAATGAGCGAGCGTATCGAGATTTGCATTCTCATTCCTATATTTAAAGTACTTGACGGCACGATCTTTGAACAGTTCTTAAACCGTAACTTCCAATCCAATTCTCCTGATATGATTCCTATTCTCAAGATAGGTCAAGAGTTAGGAATTGAGGAAGAACCGTTTCATGAAGACAGGCTTGTAACTGTGCGATTCCTCGAACAGCTTCTACGGCAAGATGATTACAAACTGCCAGTGTTTGAACTCCTGACTTTCTCTACTAAAAAGTCGAAGACTATACCGCCGTACATATATGATGTTATAAGGCAAAATATCCTTGTATTTTTTGTCGACGTTGAGGTGAAATCCAGAAACGCATTCCACAGTTCTCTAAAGCACTTTATTGACAGAATAAGAGATTCCGCCTATTCCCTTAACAGAGACTATCTCAAGCTCTGCTCTAAGAACAAATTTCCACAGGAACAGGCTCAAAAATTAGTTATGATAGACGAAGCATTCAGCTTCATTAAGTGGCTCGTGTTCTTTCTGAAGTCACAGTTGGCACCTGGCTCTCAGTATCAGCGACAAATTTTGGCTACCAAAATCTTGAAGACCTTAGTTTCATCCAGCTTAGATCCCACAATAATATCACGGCACTTGGACCCCAGGCTAAGAATGGCATTCCCTTTCCAAGTTTGCCTTTCTCAGGATGAAACTCTTAAAAGATTACTTATTGATGACCTTTCCGATAACTACAATGATGTTCGAGATAATTGTCTTCAACTATTAACGATATTTGCTCAGTCAAGCTCCGTTGAAGACAAACTTGCCAGCCCCCAGAATGACATTTTATTCGAAAAGTGTTTGGCATTCTTGGATTCATATAAAGGGTCTGAGCAGGGTGCTAAAATTGCAGAGTACCTTTTCACTATATCAAATGACAAACATTTCTTTATCAGGAGACTCGTACTAAAACTTGCAGACAAGATTGAGTGCTCGAGTCAGAATTTTACAGCCGGTCTCAAAAACCCAGTGAATGGTTATTTTTTAGCCTTAAGTCTCTTACTTCGCAGACGTGAATTAGCCCATGAAGAGAAGGAAAGCGAAAAGATTCTCGACACATGCATAAGTCTTATTATCAAGAACTGGGAAAATGTAGAGTTTATTTTATGCGATGACCCGTTCGAGAAACCAGCAGATGGGATTCAGGTTAGCTGTGAAGTTTCTGATCCTCAGGTTCTCAGCTACGCTTTTCGATCCATAAAAGAGTCTGCTGAGATGTTGCGAATGCTGATGAGTATGCCAGAACTATCTGAAACTCAGCTTTATGCCTGTGGAAATCTCATGTTGAAGCAGCTGCTCACAATTCGGCACAGCGGAGCTTTTCAATCGCTCATTCCCAGCTTCGCAGCATGTTGTCAACGCTGTAATCGTGAATATCCGTCACAATTGAGGACTTGGCTAGATAATATATTGGTTGCTCTTGAAACTAAAACGCAGTTCATCACACGTCGTTCTGGTGGCATTCCCCACATCATCTGTAGCATAGTTGGCTCTGAGAACTCGGACAATAGACCTCTATTGAAGCTCACGTTTGAGCGATTGATGAAAATTGCACGTCTGCAAATATCTGAGCACGAAGAAACAGTTGACTTACCACAGGTAAATGCCTTCAATTGTATCAAGGCTCTCTTTGTGGAGTCTCCGTTGTCAGATGCATGCGCTCCTTATGTTTATCCTTCATTGGTCCTATGTCTTCAATCTTTTGGCTCACCACTCTGGTCATTAAGAAATTGTTCGTTTATGTTATTCTCTGCTCTACAAAACAGGTTGTTTGGAAAAGCTGGAAAAAACATTAGTGCGCGACTGTTTTTTGCCCGTTACGATGGAGTCAGAGGTATTTTACGCGAGCAGTTCGAAGAATCGATCACTACGACCATGTCTTTCTATAAATCAGGAAGCGAGAAATATGATTCAAGCTCAGAAGTACGCCCCCAAAATGAGTCTATTTTCTTAGTTTTGACCGTTTTGTCGAGATTGAAACAAACTCCTGGCTTTGATGGACTTGAAGATTTCAAAAACTTGGTCATAACATGTTTGGAGTCACAGAACTGGATGGTGCGGCAACTGGCGGCTCGAACTCTACCAACACTAGTAGGAGACATTCCAGCGCAACTTTTTGAGCTCTTGAGAGAGCTCAATTCTTTGTGTCTTGGTAAAAACAAAGCACACGGATACATTTTGGCAATTACAAACTTGGTAAAAAGCACTGAGCAAGAGCCTTCTCATTCCATTGCTGAGAAGTTCGTACCGTTGGTTATGCAGGGAATTCCGGGCTTCATCCTAGAAAACTCTTGTTTAGTTACAGCCAATGCTTATGTGAAGTTACTGGAGGCTACACTTTCTCGATTATCTTTTAAGTCTAATGAAAGAAATTTCGCCGTTGCAAAGCTGGCAAATGTCTTTGTGAACTTGAACGACGTATACTCAACAGATGGGACGAAGCAACTGTTTTTACGATCTCTGCTGCTAGTTCTTCTAAAGATCGAGCATTCGGACAATCTACCTGATATATTGGCACTCGCTTTATTGTCACCTTTTTTCAAAGTTCAAATAGCTGCAGCAGAATACATATCTCAAAATGCCAAATGCGGCCTTTTTGGGAGCAGTGTCATTGTAGAGGCACTTCTGCAAATGCTGTTCGATGAGGACTTGTGGGACTACGTAAGACTGCCAGTTTTGAGAGCATTAATAGCGTTACAAGTGGAAATAAGTCCCAAACACTTGATGAAGATGGTATCAAATACTCACAATGACGAATTGCGCGCAATCGCGCTCGAATACGTTGGTCTCTTCTTGGAACGCATAGATAATGACTACGACGAATACGTGAGACTTTTTTCGTGCGATGAATCGCCTTTCGAAGTGAGAAAATCTGCCCTAATCTCCTTGATTCACGCGACAAAGCGTATTCCCAATCTCAAAATGATATTTCTGATCCGCAGGTTTTTGTATGATGACGACCTCGAACTGCGAGCCATGTCTTCCGCGCATATAAATCAGTTTGTGCTCAGATTGAGTTCAGTCGAGGCTATGACAGGATTTTCAGTAACTGCGCGAATGTATGTGGAAAAGATGAAGAATAATGCGGAAGCCCGCAGTATTGCCTTCGAGACCCTAAAGCAGGAGCTAGAATTGTTGGAGTTTCAGCCGCATGGAAAAGCTAGAGTAGACGAGCTGTTTGAGGTTGAGCTAGAAAACCAGTTCAGAAACACCGTTGAAGAACTTTTAAACGACGTTGCAATACTGGCAGTTGAGACGGATAAAAGAGAGGAAATTCAGTCTTATGTATCATCAACCATCGCTACTTTAACATCTCAAATGAGGACCGCACAGGTGCACGATTCTCCTGCCGGGTGGGGCTCCAACTGTAGGCTTTTTGCTCAACTAGTCGTTCTCCGCAAGTTGGCACAAGACTTCGATGTTACGGGGAGAGAAGAGTTCGATGAAACTCTTAATATGCTCAATTGCCACCCGTTAATTTTTGAACTTACCAGCGGTCCATATTAATCAATAACAGTATAATAATTTAATTGTTTGTCATCATAGTCTAGGATGGCACAATGACTTGAATTGATATTGACCAATAAATGTTAGAGGATCAAGCATAATCAATAAAAAAATAAATTCTATTTCAGAACACAGTGACATATGCATTGCATAAATTTCTTGCGAGCTTTACTTCTTGAATGCATCTACTGCTAGAAGCAACTTAGTATTCTTGGTAACCATCGGTCTTCGTTGGTGTGCAATCTCTGAATCACATTGGTAATTTAGCCGCTCCGAGACAACCGGCATGTCATGGTGTTTCAGCTAGACAGTATATTGCCTACGTTTTCATTCTAATTTCAATAATGACTTCGTGGCCAAGCTGGTTAAGGCGTGCGACTGTTAATCGCAAGATCGTGAGTTCAATCCTCACCGAGGTCGGAAAATATTTTTTTGAAATTTCAATGTAGGGCTATAATTTGTTGGAAAGAGAGATGCACACCGCACTTACTACTTATAAAGATACGATATGTCTTTGTTCAAGTCGTTTAATTGAGCAGGAGAGAAAGACTATGGTAGTTGCACTAACAGATCAATGGATTTCAAACAGATAGAAACAGGCGAAATTAATGCATTTTGGAGATGCGCCGTTGAATTTTTAAATCAAAATGATCTCCTGGCGCTGGGCCGCACTAACAAGTATTTCAACGAACTGTGCAGTAAGAAGCTTTACGAAAAAATAGTCATATCAAGAGATCCAGTTTTGAGGTCGCAAGAGTGGTATTTGGATTGTGGGAAAAGTTATGTTGCCGGCTACAGGTCGTGGAAAAAAAGCCAGGACCAGAACGATCTGTTTTTGTATGATCGTGTCGTGCGCTTGACCGGCAGTTCACAATTGGCTCTAGTAAAAGAAGTCGTGATCCAAGAAGATGTGTTCAATAACGAAAAGGAGGGCCTCGTTGTTTTGGAGCAGTTGGTGGAAAAATTAATCGCACTGGATCAATTGGAAGTCTTAGACATTAGGGATAGTGTCCTTTTCTCGAGGTTTTATTCGCAGTATTTAAAACTCTCCAACCTAAGGCAATGCCAGATCTGGAATGTTGCGGACTTGGAGCAGCTGCAATCTGTTGAGAAGGTGAAATCCCTGAAATTGGTGCTAAAACAACCGAGATTTGATAGTCTTTCTTTATCTCAGCGTGTCAAGAGCGCGCTTTCGCACAATCTTGTGGAATTAGCCGTTGACGACCTGGAGCACTCTAGCCTGCGCCTCTTCCAGTATTTTTGTACCGAAGGGCTTATATTGAAGGCAGTGAGATCCCTCAAGTTCAACCATGTTCATGGTATTCATGACTACAACAAGACCATGCGAGAAATTACTATTCTTTTTCTCAAAGACACGTTTCTACTAGAAAAGATTTCGTGCCTAGAATTTGAAGGGTCTTGCGAAATCACAGAGTGCTCTTGTTTCAACGATTTTCTTATGGACTTAGCGCCGTATTTGCACAGTTTACGTGAATTAGGTCTTATAGAACGGACCTTTATAACTCAAGGTGACCATTACACAGAGGAAAACTGGGACTTAAGCGTCAACAAGTTCGTACTCCACTTACCGGACGTGTCTGAAAGACTCAAAAAGTTATCCATTCGCCACAACCCACCCTTAAATGGAATCACTATAGACTCTGTCGAGGGAAATTATGTCAGACGACGCACACTTTATGAGAATGTGCTTCCAAAGCTTACAAGCCTTGAGTCTTTGATTGCGCCTACATTTCTCCGATCAGTGGCGGCGTACGAGGTGTTGGTGTGCGATCTTTTATGGAATGGTTGTGAGTGTGACTTCTGTGCTAAAGTGTTGGCTGTTATTGACGCTTTCATTATGAACCATCAATTCTACTCATACCCAGATGGCGGATTCAAGGACATTATACCCACAGTTTTTTTCGCTTATACTGGCGACGCCTTGGAACGTCGATTCGTTACAGAGACCGACTGGGATCTGAAGACGTCGTCAATCTGCCCTGTGACACATGCTTGGGATCTACACGGCTACGAAAATATCCAGCATTTTCAGGATTATGAATGCCACTTTGATGAGTCTGCCTATGTGGCTCTATGTACATGCGTGGCACATTTTTTCAATTCTTACATGGATCGGCTCGTCAAGTATCTCCCTAGCCTGCGCTGGTGCGTCTTGTCTGGTATCTATTATGCTGTGAATGATAACAATGAATACAGATCGATTTATGACTAATGATTGGAAGAGGGACTAGCAAGGTCAAGCCAAAACTGAGTGACTGATGCTTGTTTTTCTTCATTTCTTCATTTGGTGCATGCTTGTCAAAATTCGAAAATTTTTAATGATCTTGTCCGATTCTTATGTAGACTTCATTACCAATATAATAAGCTTTACCACAACCATTAGCCTTTCAGGCGTCCAATAATTCGCACAGTTGCCTGTTTGTATAAGGCGTTCACTGAGGAAGAATAACATTGCAGCAATTGCTACGTTTTTCTCAGTCCTTCCTTGTAAATAGAACCAAATCCTTTTGATAGAAGAATCGTTGGAAAGCGTTGACGAAATCGAGATAGCGAATCATTCAGATCCATCCACATCATCCAGCAGTTGCTCATGAATTATATGACTGAGTTACTTACAGCATGTTTTCAATAAAACAAACTCTTGGCTTTCTTTTATGTCTGCGACCGATTGGACCTAAAAGAGGTTATATACACAAGTCATTGTCTTTTCGACGATACAACTCGTCCAATAATAACCAGACGAATAACACATCGAGATGCTGGTCTCTAAAATCACTCCGCGAGGACTTTATTGAGGATCGGCCTCAACCCATATCCTGTATTGCAAGTTCCCCAGATGTCCTGATTGAAGCGACTGAAGGAACCACGAAATATCCCAGACTATGCTCAGACAACATCGGAAAGGCACTTCATGTCAGCTTCTTAAGCTCAACGGACTCAAGGGTGGAAGCGCTAGGTTTGCAGAATAAAGATATGCGCTATGATTTAACGCTTGACGTTATAGTACAGACACTTTCGGTGCTCGAGCAATGTCAGAGATATTATGAAATTCACAATTCATATCTAGCTTACAGGCATGATCTGTCTAGCCTAAGAAAAGGTTGTTCTCCGGAAGATTATGCACAGTTCGTCAAAATTGTTCTCAAGGCCGAATTTTCTTTGCGCAATTTCGTCCTATCCGAAGCACTTTTCTCAGAATACATCAAGTTCCCTAATATAGAAGCTGGGATAATTGATATAGGGCTCGTCACCCTCGTGAAGAACAGAAATTTCGCATTAGTGAAGGAATTTTATGTCCAAGTTTTAAAGAACCCGGAAACGTTTCCAATTTCGCCTCTTACGTTACATGCATTTGCATTTGAAGTTTTCAAAACATCTGATCTTATCTTCATGAAGCAGATCATGCATTCCTGGCTCGATGCAACCTCAGATATGATTCAACCACCACTTAATGAAACCTTTTCTCTTCTCCACAGGCTGCTACTCAAGTTCGAGGACAGTGAAGGACTTTCCTCGTTTTTCTCACACTCAAAAGTTCAAATGGCCAGTTACGAGGGCAGCGAAGAATACGACCTTTGCATCTTCCGCCACGATATGGCCACTTACAAATTCACGAGCGTGAATGAAATTGCTGACAGGATGAACCATCTTTTCCTGAAAATCAAAGAAGCAAGGAGAATCGACTTTTACACCGAAGTTCTGAACTTTGGTGTTTCAACGAACGATTTCTCCCTTGTTAAATTTGCCATTACAAGAGCGCAACAAGACGACACAGTCGAGCTTACCAATGATTTTCACAAACACGTCTGCCACTATTTCGTCAAGCAAGGGTCTTTAACAACTCTCGTGCATTATCTAAGGGATGTCGTCCGAGTAGCCCCTAACTGTCACCTCGGCCATGTCTACGTCGAACAGCTCTGGTGCTGTGCTCTAGAAAACTACCCAATATTATCCAGAGAAATTACTAACGATATTAGGTTAATTCTCAACAGAGAAGACTATCTCCGTGAGTACAACTGGTTAAGCTACATCATTTCGAAAAAATTTAACAAGAGGTCAGGTAAAGTAAGTGGAAGTAGAAGTACAGCCGAAAAGTACCTGACATTGAGCTCCCATTTCAGTTCAGATTCTACTAGAGCTATCCACGAATGTATTACGAAAGGTGATATGATAACGAGTCGAGCGATAATGTTGAATGAACTGCAGCATGGAATAAGACCAAGTTTCGCAGTGTTGTACTCTCTGCTGAAATTATTCATTAGAGATTGTGTTGACTCTGCTCGGTTAGTTGACCAAATAATGCGCGAAACTTACCGCAACATTCCATTGAAGACTGATATTTTATGGCTCAAACATAATACTTTAGAAGTTGCAAGGTCAATCAATAGAAACAGCTTAAGTGTGGCAGCAAAGATAGAGGCAGCGCAGGTAGCTGCCACAAAGATTAAAGATTTCGAGAAAGAAAGACGAGCACATCTCAATTTCCAGAACTACATGCAGCTTTCAAGCATATTCCTCATATTACAAAATGCGAAACTGGCGGCACAACTGCTCGAGCGAGGTAGAAAACGTATGGACAGCTCTAACAGAAGAGATTGGTACATATACTACTCGAACGCCTTAAAAATATACACCCGTGCCCGAGATCCAGTGAAATTCTTGTCACTTTTGAAGGAATGGAACAGCAATACTGATGCATGGCTAGTAACCAATGACACCCTGCGCTCCTGCAAAGGGTTTGTGAAGTACTTCGAAAAACACCCCCCTCGTACCGATCAGATCATACCTGAACGGGACATTATCTCGGAGATTAATATGGAGATCGACACACTTCTGGCAAGATACGTCAATTTCAAATTTCAAGGCTTGAATGATATGCGCATGGTAACCGAATTTTTACAGAACTGGATTGACCAAGACCTACGAAGCAAGCTTCACATCTCCGAGCAAGCCACGTTACAAGAAACCCTAAAAAAACGACACGCGCATTTTCCATCAATGGACCAATAGCAGCATCACACAATTCGTCATTTAATGCATGCGTAAATACTCTCTTTACGCCCCAGGAGGCTTTCAAGGGTCTCAAAACAAATTATTTAAAACATCTAATTATACTGTAAATAGAATCAGCAAGAAGTCCACTCCATTAGACATACATCAACATTGAAGCTAGACACAAGCGAAAGCTCAGAGTGGTGGAAAAATGAACTTCACGTTGTGAAGGACAGAATCTTCTGTTATTTTTCGAGAACGCGATGAGATGAGCTTCATCTTTTGATTTTAAAGAAACCTCTCATGAAACTAAAAAAGAGTATCAATATAAAGACTCTTAAAGTAAGCAAGAAAACAGGAATCTGGGATGGATGGAAATTTACATCAGCTGGTCGAAGCCTCCGTATGTATCATGTTATGGAATACACAAAAACCACTGTACTGTTGTTACTAATTGATGCCCTAACGTAGTCCGTCAACCCACTAAGAGAAATCTCTTTTAAGCTTTTGGAGGCCACCGTTTGCTCTATATGCCAGGATTACATGTATGTTCCTGTAATGACAACATGTGGACACAATTATTGCTACGATTGTATATCAAATTGGCTGGTTAGTAATAATGCCAATGAGTTGACATGCCCACAGTGTCGACAACCATTGAAAGATCCGCCTGCCCTCAATTCCGCGCTGCAACACTTGCTGAACATCATAATTGACCTCTGTGCCCCAGGAGATGCACGGCAGGATAGAACGAGAGCTGAAAGCGTTGCTCAATACAAAGATGATGTTGATAACAATACGCTTTACAAAGATGTATTCAATAACACAGCAATGGCTGTGGTTGATGATGACGATGGCGTAGCACGCTGCAGTAACTGCCATTGGGAAGTGGAAGGAGACGTATGTCCGCATTGTAGTGCGAGAATGAGAAATCGCACTGCGGATTATGATGAAGAGGAGGACGATGACGAGCAGATATTAAGTGATGAATCCCTAGAGCGTTCCAATAATCTGCGATACGGCAGCCATCGGCAAACAAGTGGATTACTTCAGGATGTAGAGGCTGAAAGCGATTATGAAAGTGAGCCTGAAAGCGATATTGATAATCGTCCAACATTCGGTGGTGCGAGGGAAATCCTAAACCACATCAACGAGCGAGACCGCCGACGCCAATCGGACGACGACGACGACGAAAGAGATTCAGATCTGGACTCCTTTATCGTTGATGAGGCGGAAGCAGAGCAGAGCTCCGATCAGTCAGGTGGGTCTCCAGATGCAAATCCGCGCGTAGTCCAGCTTGACGGCAGCGACGAAGATAGTCATGAAAGTCACGACAGTGATTTCTACGAGCACAATGATGATGGTGGGTTTGCGAGTGGGGACAGCTTGGATATTAGCAACAACGATAACGACAAAGACAACGAGAGCGGAAGAAAGGTCCGGAAGAGAAGGTTCCAGGTGCTTGATGACAGCGACGAGGATGAATAAAGAAGTGACTTCGAAGAAATTTTTGCGAGCCACTAGTGAGGACTACATCACCAGCACTATAAATTTAGTGTAGGACTTCTATGTGCCTTAGGCAAGGTAGAAAAGTCAAAGAACCTAACGTCACTGCCCCGCCAGAGCTCATTGCGACCCTAAAAACAAAGTGCTAATATACAAGTTACATGTCTAGGGGTTAATTCTTTTGAGTTGCTGCGACGTAAGTTTGACAAGCTTCGGAGAGCTCAAATCTTACAGCCAGCAGGATACTCTCCGAAATGCAAAAATACATCGCGGAGAACTGAAAAGCACACGCCTAAATAGCCGCCTGGTCTCGTTACAACAACCACAACAATTTCAAGTGATATTTTACCGGCAGACTTCCCACTCGCCAATGTGGTACGTGGAGGGTCCTCAATGGTTCTGATCGTGGAATCTGGATTGTCTCTAATGTTCGTATATCGCGATAGTGGTCAACTTTCAATTTGATTGGCTGAGATATTTCGTTAGTACCAGAAAATTTTCTATCTAGAGTTGATATCACTCCTTAGCGATTTAAGTTATCGGTTAACTTCTGGGAGGAGAAATCAAAACCAAATAAAACATCAGTCATGGCCAATAACGTTATCGGACACCAAAAGCTTTACCAGGCTTCTTCAAAACCATTGTGGTGGAGAAACCCAAGATCGGCTTTCTACTTGTACCCCTTCTACGCTCTTTTCGCCGTTGCCGTCGTGGGTCCATTCCTATACTTGCCTAACACTTTCAGAGGTATCAAAGACAAGAGAAAGTGAGGGAAGTACATAGGCAGTAAGACCGCAACCGGTCAGAGGTTTTTTTGTCTACTTTTATGCTCTCTTCGATATTCTTTCAAACTCTCATTTGGCGTGGATTAAGAATGCCGATATCCTCTTAATTTCATTGCCACCTCATGGTGCTCTCAACAAGGTTTGTGGGACAGGACGAACATGCATGGAACTTGGGATTTACTGCAATAAATCAAAACTTTAACTTATATATTTTCCTTTGTGCAGCGGAAGACTTGTCAAGTTCTCGCTTTTCATGTTCCACAGCGGCTGTTGGGTTATATACCCCAATCCCAAGATTTACTACGACTCTCATGAAACAACCTTCTCCCCACAACATATTGAAGGGGGATCACTAACTAACTAATCGAATACATTGTATTGTGTACTTTTTATAGGTGAAAACAATATTTAAAGGTGTCTTTACGATCGAGCCCGAAACTCGAATGGATGGAATTGATCCCAGACTGTCAGCTATGCCACTACGCTCGTAGGAAAACAAGCTTCGACCCGTGATGTTTTGTTTGTCAAAATCATTTGTCTAATTTAAAGGGCGATTTATATTTCTGACTGAACAAGAAATTATACGTCTGTATCAAATGAACGTAGGGATGAACGGCCTGCAAGCGTGTTGTCGAAGATATTTTTTCAAAACAAGTAGTACAGCGTCAATATGCCGTCGATTGATGAGCCAAAATTCGCGAGACCCTAGACATGTTTTCACTGATCCTTCAAACAACGAGATTCTTGATTCCAAGCATTTTTTCACTAACCCAGGCCACGCTCTGCACACCGACGAGGAAGTAATAACAACGACCATTCAACAGTCAATTAGAACTCAGCGACGTAAACGTGTCAAACATATCTCAAGTGCTTTCATTGTTGCTGTACTAGGTACAATATTCGGTTACTCCGTTGCTTATAAAGTGCTATATCTAAACGAGGAGTCATTCATTCCAGCATATCCAGTCTCTAAGACCCGTAATTTTAGTCATGATGAGCTTAAATTCATTAACACCGAAGAAATAAAAAAGATTGCCGAGTATAAACTGCTGGAGAAACTTTCAATGCATCCAATGATCAAAGAAGAATATGGGGTGCCTCTGCATAAATCCCCCGGTGTTCCTCTTAAATCACACGACTTTCTAGTATGGCATGAAGATCCGAACCCATGTCTCGCAGGCTTCCTAATAGCGCCATACAACTGTCCCAAAGATCAATTCAAATGGCATACTGTTCCCTTTCTGTTCAAATGGAGAATTGTAAACCGATCTATCAATTTTACTGATTTTGCTGACCGCTTACTAGGCCGCTTCGGACTTGGCACTTCTGACTTATTTCAAGTCGTCAATCCTGATCATGAAATTGGTGAATACAAGTACGAGAGACCTATTCAACATACGAAAAACCACCGTATATCCAATGTGTGGTTTATGGGAGAAATGGATTTAGGGAAGAATGACATGATCGTTTTTAAAGGCAAATATCACATTGATGTTAACGTACGACAGGTGGACCTTTTGCGGAAAGAGGGTGACAAACTCGTACGCTACGTGCTCTACCAAGCAGATGAAAAATAGTCCTAAATCAGTCGTCTCATTCATTATACTTCCTCGTCCCAGTTTGTGTATGCATCATCATTTAGAAAGTTTTGTAGAAGATCAGATTGCCGAGCCTTGTGAACGTTTGCTTCGCGTATTTTTTTCTGCTCTTCTATCTTGCGTTTGAGAATATCAGTCTTGGAATGTTTCGTTGGATGCGCATTTGTTTGTAACTCTGACCGATGCGTATCTTGTGGTTTTGGCGAAGACTTACTTGAGTGAGGCTCTGGCGTTATTCGTGCTGGTTTGATCCGATCGAATATACTTTTTCTATCGCTCGTGGAAGGCCTCGAGAGTTCTTCCGAATCGTTGTCTTCACTCGACTCGCCAACGTCTACCATTCCAAGTCTCGCTGCTAAAGGATTTGTTGATTTTCTAGTTGCAGAATTCACAGATTTGGAATTTCCTACAGCATTGTTCCCTTTGCTGGAGCTCTCGCGACGCGCTTTTTCACGGGGTTGTCCTTTGCTAGAGGCTGGCGGCCTTACTTTAGACGTCCTTGATTCTTCGTTTCTGATGTCCACCATACCTAATCGCGCGGCAAGGGCATTAACTTTGGGGTCACTGATGGTTTCATCATTTTTTGATTTACCAGAGCTGCTGCGTCTCCGTGAAAAAGGTTTCTCTGTCTTTTCTCTGGCTGAGCCGTTCGCTTTATCAGAACCTTCATTTGGATTTGCCCATCTACTCGATTGCAGCCCGCCGGTGCTCGGCGCTGGTTTCTCTGGTGATGAGTTCACCAGTTTTGCCTTTTTCGAAGACATCACTCAAAAGATAGTTTAGTCGATAGTTCTCAGCTAGTACGTCCGTGAACAGCCTGTAAAACTGCTCCAAAAAGCTCTCGTTAGCTCCTGAGTCACCACTTAGTAGTTTACGAAAATCGTTTTGAGTTTCAGTCTGCTTTAATTTTGAATTATTGATATCTCCGAATATCACAAGGAAGAGAAATTTCAGATTTCCGAGCCTTTATCTCATCGCCTTTTGAAAAATAGGTACCAAAGTTGCGATAGCCATGAGCAACAACGCACATCGCATAGCTTCACCTTCAGAATATCTGGAATATGAAATAATGGACATCGAACCAGAGAAAAGCCACTTACAGCGACTTTCCCATGAATATTTAAAGCCTAATATCGGGTTGGTTTATTTGTTGACGGCTAATCTGTTTAATAGCGCGATGGTTGTTTCGACAAAGCTGTTAGAGACAGATCCGACCTTAGAAGCTCCTATAACGCCACTGCAAATTTTGGTGGTTCGAATGTTCATCACATATGTCGGCACGTTAATATACATGTACTGGAACAGAGCTAAAATCGACCATGTTCCGTGGGGTCCGCCCGAAATGCGCAAATGGCTAATACTTAGAGGATTCACTGGATTTTTCGGCGTTTTTGGGATGTATTATTCCTTGATGTATTTATCAGTCCCAGATGCTACAGTAATAACGTTTTTGGGACCGTCACTCACGGGAATATTAGCCTGGATTATACTACATGAAAGGTACTCTAAAGTTGAAGCACTAGGTGGTGTGATCTCGCTTTTTGGTGTCGTGCTAATTGTGCGACCAACGTTCTTGCTGGGAGGATCCGGAACTGGTCAAACTAACGACGCTGTGGAGTCGAGTGATCCAAAAGATCGGCTTTTCGCAACGCTTGTGGCGCTCGTCGGTGTTCTGGGCTCTTGCAACGTCTACATCATCATTCGTTACATTGGTAACCGGGTTCATGCCATTATGACTGTCTCATATTTCGCTCTCATAGTATGCGTCGTGTCCTTTGTCGGAATTTGTACTATTCCTTCCATTGGGTTTCAAATGCCACAAACAGGTAGACAATGGTTTTTGTTCTCACTCATAGGATTCTCAGGGTTTTTCATGCAACTATTGCTAACCCTGGGTATTCAGAAAGAGCGCGCTGGAAGAGGCGCTTTCATGGCGTACTCTCAGGTAATCTATGCCTTATTATGGGATATGATTATATGGCACCACTTGCCGGGCTTGTGGTCATGGTGCGGGATGATTGTGATCGTAGGTTGCGGTATCTGGGTCATTCGCTTTAAACCCAAGCCAGAGATTACAGTGCTGACTGGTCAGGACAGTATTCAAATGGAGAATTTTGAAATTGAAGAAGAGAGTCAACAAAACAAGACGTAGATAGCTCCACCTTGGTAGATCGGGGTGGATAAAGCACGGACAACATCGAGGAAATTATTGATAACTCATGACACAACGTACAGACATTTTTATTGGTTTTCATTTTTTGATACAGAAGGTTATACGGCAGAAGTTGAACGATATAGGAAGCCTCAAAATAGAGAAGAATGCCTAAATTTCCAATGTTTCTCTTGATAAGATATCTGAAGTCGCTGTCAAGTGGCGCATCAGAAGACGCAAATACAGCGAAGACATCTAATTGTATAGAATGAGAGTGTCCAGTAACTGTGTACACAGGTACTCTGCAATAGAATGCCCCGCACATTGCCGGAGTTGGGAAGCTGGAAGAGGTTTGTATGGGATTTTCTCGCTATTGTGCTATGCTTGTAGCAATAAACCGAGACGGTCTGGGCGGCTTAAGAAGTGTAAATAAGGTCCAGATGATGCAGTGTCATGAGTAAAAGACGAGGCATCAACTATTTCATCGAACGTCGAAGAGCCTAACTTCACGTCCTTGTCTTCAACAGATATAGTTTGAATACTAATGAAATTGCAGGCTACACGTCAAAAATTTCCTAGCCTGTTAAGATCGATATTGTCTCGGCTGCATCCATAGATCTGACAACAGTAGTGTTACGAAGTAACTTTATTTATGAACCGTTCTAGAATGCCTAATCTACTTTTGATTCGCGCGACAGAAAAGGATAATGTGATTGTGGTCCGCTCGTCTATCGCGACTATAGGGATTCAATCTAAAGGGCGCTCGAAAGCCATTGTTCTAAATATATTTACTCACTACTACAATTCTAGTCTAGTAGCACCAACCAGCATCCCTTATTGTCATGTTAAGGCGACAGGGACTAGGGAAATGTTTCATAAGGTTCCAAAGCCAGTTTGCCTTCAAAAAGTGGGCTGATCTGAATCTATCGCAGAAGCAAGAATTTGTCCAAGGCTTTGTCGAAAACTATAGAAAGCAGTATCCAGGTTCAAAGACAAATGTCTCCTTGAAGGGCTTATCAATAGGTATGGAAAACCACGGAGACGCACCTGCAGTATTTGGTATATTTTATGATGATGTTTGGGGCCTATGTAAGAAGTCTAAAGAGGCTCTATATTCTCAAGAAGAGCAAATAGTGCGAAGAAACGATATCAAGCAAACTGGTAGATTTGGCCACGAGAGCTTTTATGATCTTTTGGTTGAGCACGAAGCCTGATTTAGTCTGTTTGAATAAATGCTTCAACGATCAACGTCTCTCAACTCCCAAAATGGACACAATTTTCTTGGTCGCAGCCACTACATCTTCGTCACAGAAACGTTTACCCGTGAGCTGTAATCCAACAGGCCCGCCGATATAGTTTTTGGGATCGTATTTGATTTCGTTGTTTTCGTTGTACCATACCATTCTCTCGTACTCGTTATCTCTCAAGTTTGGCACTTCTGCATCCTTCTGCACATCGTGCGCAACCCCTACTGGAAAGGTAACGTTTGGATAATCTGCTAGGTTCCAAAACGAGGTGTAACCCCAATAAAGCGACTGGCCAGCAATCTCAGCGGGTCCGTTGTAGGTTGGCGAAAGAATGAAATCGAGATGGGAGAAATACTTCTGGAAAATCTCGACTCTTAACGCATCTCTTTGGCCGTTCATCAATTTGTTTTCATATATGGAAAGTTCTTTGCCACCACCAAAGTTCATGTAGTGTTTGGTGAGAGGTAACAGTGGCTCACCGCTCGGAGACCACATGGACAGTTGAACCTTGTTCCCATCACAGGTATAGAGACGTAGGTTAGTCGTATATATATCAATCATCTCTTCCTCTGAGAACCACTTTGGGTTCAAGTTCACAATCTCGAACTCTGGGTTTGCGGACAGCTTTGCCACTGTTTCTTTCATACCCCTGGAAACGGCAGGAAATGGAGTCACCAAATTGTCATCGTATAAGACCCCGATCTTGATCTTAGCTGGTAGCTTAGGTTCACGCCATTCTATAGGAAGACACATCGGGTCATACAGCCATGGCTTACCCTCATTGATATAAGCGCGCATGTAGGTGTCCAATTCTTCGATTGATCTTGCAAGAGGACCCTGAACGGCAACAATAGACTCCTGGCCTTTTCCACTTGACAAGCCATTCATCAGTGATATACGTTTAGTCGTGGGTCTTATGCCAAAGATATCAGTAAACGCAGCAGGTGCACGAATACTACCACCAATATCACTACCGTGGCCGATAACAGAACCATGCATGGCAACAACGGCAGACTCACCGCCGGACGAGCCACCTGAAGATAGACGAGTAGAACGAGGATTTCTGGTTCTGCCAGTGATGTTATTCAGTGTATCCAGATGCATGATACCTTGTGGCTGAGCGGTACGGACATGAAAAACGGCACCCAACTTGTACAAGATAGTGATGGTAACCGCTTCATTTTCTGGAACATTTTTCAGGTACGCGACGTACGAGGCGGTAGTGATTTTATTCTTGTAGTTCATATGCTCTTTCAGCGAAACGACCACCCCATGTAAGGGTCCAACAAGTTTTTGGTTTTGCTTCAAATACTCGTCCAGCTCCTGAGCTCTCTGTAAAGCCTCAGGAATTAAGAATTGCATGACACAATTGGTAGTTAGCTGTGCAATGATTGCAGCCTTTATGTAAGCTTTTGTGATTTCTAGAGCAGTTAGTTCACCGTCCAGTTGCTTTTGAGTAAGGTCCGCAATGGCGAGATCTCCAACAATGGCCTGTTCCTTCGAAGACAGAAGGGACCAGAATTTGGTAGCATCGATAGGCTCAGAATCTAGGATTTCTGCGGATGGGACGGCGGCAACACATTTCGTGTAAAACTCAGGATCAAATTGCTGCATTTGATCTACTGCATCCTTATTGTAAGCTTCAATAAGAGGCTTGAAGGTTTCAAACTTAGCAGCATCTTCAGATGCGTAAGCCGAAGTTTGGGTCATTGTTATTTCTCTTGAGTATGGTTGAACTGATGTTTCTTGCGAGGTCGCAGCAACTGATCGAACTGACCTAAAACGAAAAACACCAAAAGAAGACTTAGGAAGAACAGACGTAACAGCTTTTCACCAACTGCATTTATAGCCATGTCTCTCACTGAGTTCTCCTTGATATGTTTGATTTTGACGATTAACAGTGAACGAACGCGGCGGGAAATTTCTTGATCTGAGATAAGACTCAACTATAAGCGACTATTAGGGAGATAAAGCTAATTCCAGAGGTAAAAAAATCCGAGCGCCCGCCAATTGCAAACAAAGATGAATGAGTTAGATAAGTGATTAGAAACGCGCTGGAACTCGAATGGACTTTATCAATAATTGTGCTGATTTATGGCCTCTCAATAGCTTGACCTATCGCTCACGTGATGTTTGAATCTCTCATTGAGATATGATCGCGATTATGCTGCCCGAAACGTACTGTTAACGTATGGCTGGTTAATAAGAAGCGCGAGGAACCGAAAACTTCGAAGCTGCTCTCTTCTTGTCTCGGAAGGCTGTCTAGTAATAGTGACGGCACGTTTTTTTTAAAGCGAAGTGCATGGTAGGTGTTAAGAAAAAACCTCTCTTCGTGGCGCCCGAATGTGATTCTCGGGCTGCGTAGATAAATCGATTGAAACTTTGATCGTTTTGTGAGGTGAGATGATGCGGACTCTAGTTTTGACTATATTTGACGCCGCAGGTGCTAACATCGTCACTTTGTACAGTAGTGGCGCAATTGAGTGTACGTGCGACGACGAATCATTGGCATGCTCATCAACACGTCCCTACCCTTTTAGTTATACGGAGACTACCTCTGGATCTCATGTTTATTTCACGATTCTATGAAAATCCGGAAGTAATAGCTTCCAGTTTTACCATGACAAGCTCGAGAACCGATAACCGTTAACATCAAAACGATATCTCTTTCGCGGAAACTTCCGCTCTCGAACATGACATACATAATAAGAGCGAACCGTCGCCTTTCTACCCGTGTAGACAAAGCTCAGCGGAAAGAAGTTGACCCTATGGCTAATCAAACCACAACTGAGCTGAGCTGGCTCTAGTGTGGTTCAAAAGCTATATGTGGTATGACTCGTAGATAATGACACACTGTTCTATAACGTCTTGTTATTAGGAAATATCGGCACAGTTCAGCCCACTCATTCGACTGTTGTTGATCTTGGCAGAAGGTACCTCGCGCTCATGTAAAACTCAAAAGGTATCTTCCATAACCCTCCATCCCAGCCACACAAATTCCCAAAATGCTAATACTAAGGCTTATTTGCGTACTGAATGACAAGACGCAAAGTGGCATATTCAAAACTCCCAGTCTGACATATCGTTTGGTTCTATGTCTTACTCAGACACACACAAGTGGACAACTTTCCGAGGAGCTGAGGATTATCAGTAGTATCCAAATGAGCAACCGGAAGAACACAGCGGCCAACTTGTTGTTGAGACAATACAGAGAACTAACAGATGCGAAAAAGGCTATTCCGTCGTTTCACATAGAGCTTGACGATGATTCGAACATATTCCTCTGGAACGTGGGCGTGATGGTGCTGAACGAAGACTCGATATACCACGGAGGTTACTTCAAAGCACAAATGCGGTTCCCGGAGGACTTCCCTTTCTCACCTCCAACTTTCAGGTTCACACCTGCCATATACCATCCAAATGTCTACCGTGATGGTCGGTTGTGCATCTCGATTCTTCACACCAGCGGTGACCCCACGTCCGAGGAGCCCGACTCCGAGACGTGGTCTCCGGTTCAAACTGTTGAAAGTGTGTTGATATCGATTGTTTCGTTGCTGGAGGATCCAAACATATCGTCTCCGGCTAATGTGGACGCAGCTGTGGACTACCGTAAAAACGTAGATCAGTATAAACAGCGCGTGAAGCTCGAGGTGGAGCGTTCTAAACAGGACATCCCGGACGGGTTCGTGATGCCTTCAGCTCGCACGGCGTACGTTTCACAGCGGCACGCAGAACCTGAAGATACACGAGACTTGGGCGACAACTTCTGGTACGACAGTGACGAGGATGACGAAGACGAAAACGAGCCTGCGGCTGATATCTATGGGTACGGTGACGATGATGACGATGGAGAGCAAGACATTCAGTTCGAGGAGGACGATGATGTGAGCATAGACAACGACAGCGTCATGGATCGCACACAACCCAGCAAAGCTGAGGATGAAAGCGAGGATTTAGAAGACGAGATGAAGTTAGAGAAGTAATTTGGAGGAGATAAGGAAAGGCGTTGGGAATTTTTGAGCGCGGCATACTTTCGCTCTCGCTGAAAGACGTATACCCCCGCTCACAAACGCACTTTTCTCAACAGCCAACAATCGCATAACCCCGTGGTGATTGACTAGCACGGTAAAAAATACAGCTCAGTCATGGCATCACATCAAGTACAGGCCCGGGATGATGTTTATTAATTTTTGTTTTTTTTTTTGACGTTGGGCTAATTCGCACGACTGCAGCGTCTACGATGGTTCGAACGAAATTAAAGGGCCTCGTTTTACAGGTTCCGTATTAACGGCGACACGCTGGCTTACGCACCTTAACGTTCAGGCTGCAAGTTCTCATTTTGAGGCACTTTTAATTACTAAGTAATCGCAGCCCACACTTTCCATACGTTTTTAGTGAGCATAATAATACATAAAGGTCCTTGAAAGTGTTATTGGTAGTTTTGAAGACGTTAAAGATAAGACAGAATACTACAAGCGCCCAACGCTCCGTGATGTTACACGGCAAGAACATTCACAGTCTTTTACAGGAAACTTTGCGGCCTGTGCATACGTTAACTTCTGATCATGAGGCATTATACTCCTCTATAATAGTTTCAGGAATCAATGGCAGTATTATATCGTACGCCAATTCTGAAGTTACACCTGCGACGTACAATAAATCCAGCAATAACCTTAAAATGATGGCACTACTTATACGTGACAAGTGGAACGAAGACCAACTGGACTCAGGCGCTCAGACAACTTCGAGTTGTTACCGGTGTGAGTTGGCCGAAGGCATGGAATCCACGTACATCTACACATACGAGCTCGAAGACTTACACGCCTGTGTTGCACAAATACCTAGAAGCGACCTATTACTGCTGTTCATAGCTAGTGATCAATATCCTTTCGGGCTCGAGGTTCTCAAGCTGAAATCCGCTATTAACGCATTTTCAAGCATGTACGGGTACAAGCTAAACTGATCAAGCTGAAGACAGATAATCACATGCGGTTTGATCGAGCTTTACCTATCGTGAGTTGCCAAGTAGTAGATGTCCGCAGACCACATGACTTGCAACATGCCTTTACTCTCTCACATGACCGAACGCGAATATATCCTTTAAAAAAAAAAGAGAGATCGCGTAAAAAATGTGTATACTTTAGTTTAACTTAACAAATTGGTCCAGGAAAATACGATCAATCATCATCACAACGAGCACCTTGTCTTCAACTGCTGCAGGAGTTGACACGCTTATTCACAAGGACGTCAGTAGATCTTCGTGTTATTAAAGTTGTTACGCACTGCTGGTGGCTTCTCAAGACATGTCGACCCTGAAGAGATCACCTTTGAAAGAGACCAATAGTAACGTCAAAACCGGGTTAAATGATATGGTGAAGAAAAGAAGTGTGGAAAGACTGGAGATTCAACACCGAAAAAGAGCCAGGACCACGGATGGTGGTCGCAGTCGAACCATCGAAGGTGCTGTTCAACAACATAGACACGCGGATTTCAAGAAAATGAACGATGAGAGTGAGAGCCAGAACGCGACCAAAAATACCAAGATTGCGGCCAAAGTTACGCCTCAGGACCTTCTAGAATGGCAAACGAATTGGAGACGTATTATGCGTCGTGATACCAAGATCTATTTCGATACCACGGATGCATCGCACAAAAACGAGAAAAAAAGAGACCTCTTGCGACGCGGATTTGCCTCGCTTGGAGCTCAAATGACTTCATTTTTTGATACTGATGTGACAATTGTGATCACGCAAAGAGTTTTGCGAGATTACGACCATTTGCCAGAAACAGATGTGGTGGCGCGTGCCGCCAAGCGATACATGAAAATCTGGAATTACGACAAAGCCACCAGGTTTTTAACCAACTTGGACGTGGATCTGGAATCTTTAGAGAGCAAGACTCCCTTGGGGCCTTCCACTTTGTCAAACTTACTACACAACGAGAAAATTTACGGACCAACAGACCGAGATCCAAAGGCCAAGCGTGATGATGTGCACTATTTCAAATATGCGCACGTCTATCTGTACGACCTGTGGCAAGTATGGGCTCCAGTGATCATTGCGGAATGGCGACCTCAAGAACTGAGCAACCCGGATCGTTTGCCTTATCCTACTGTGAAACCGGGATCTTTCGGAAGATGTCCGTTTATCGGGGATGGTCAGTGCGATGAGTCCAGCGCCAAAAGAATAATGAAGCGGTACAAACGCGACCATTTGAACGAGAAATTTGCATTACATTTACGAATCCTATATCAGAGATCTGCGGAACCTCAAATTTATACCTACGAGGAAATTAAAGAACTCAAACCCTTGATGTTACCACACAACTATCCTAATTCGCAGGAATGCCATCAAAAATTGATGGCTGCTGCTCAACCGCATGACGAATCACGATCTAACATATCGGTGGAGTCGATCAATTCGAAAGTGGATTCTGCTAGATCCGCTACACTCAAGCCACCTTCGAAAGCTATTTGGAAGACGCCCGCTCACAACCAACCGGTATTGCTGCTGTCGAGGCAAGACACGGAGGACATGGCCGATGATTTGTGCCGTAAGAAACCGCGCATCCCACAAGAAATCAAAGCCAGCGGCGTGGTGCAGTCGAACGACGGGTCCACGGTGCAAGGCAATGGTTTGGGGCCGACCCGGGCATCGGTAATGAATAAGAACATGAAGTCGCTCAATCGATTGGTGGTGGATAAGAAGTTCAACTCTGCGATGAATACGCCAACGCTCAATCCAGCTGGCACCAGCCAGGATTCACATGTTGCTGGTGTCACTGGTGCCACTACCACCACCACCACCACTGCTACGAAAGCGTGCGTCGTTGTGGAGGAGACCATCGCTTCTACTACCAACAGGACCGCGACCATCACCGCTGCCGAACAGGCCAAACCTAAGGAAAAGAAACAAGACGCCAGGAAAAACGATGTGAAACTGGGCGCCGGCTACTGCGAAAACTGCCGGGTGAAATACGAGTGTCTTGCCGAGCACATCGAGTCGGAAAAGCATCTGGAATTTGCACACGACGACATGAATTTCGAGGCTATCGACTCGCTTATAGAGAAGCTAGCTGCCTCCAGAGCGTTTGCCATCGAATTGCAAGAAAACTACGAACCAAGGTCATCGGCTTGCTTATAGAGAACAAATGAAAACCGACTCGCAAGAGAACAGATGAACCTCGACTCAATTTTCTTACCGAGAAGCGCGCTGCCTCCATGGCTTTTGCCCGCAAACCTCGGCTACCACGCGAACCTCGGCCATTACGCGTACCTCGGCCTCAACGCGCCCTTTTTTTACCGGCCCATCCCATCCCATCCCATCCTAGCCTTACAACCTGCATGTCCGGCAGAGCCACGTATTTGCAGAACTCGCATTTTTCACTATGTACAACCCACGTCACGTTTTTATCTACTTGCATATATCTTAGTCAGCCGGCACTACCGTCATGCACGTCACTTCCAATTCCATATCCAATTTCAATTAATCTTCCCGCCCTCCGCCTGCTTGTGCTCCGACGACATACCCATGCCAAGACCGATAGACCCAACTCGTCACAAATTCCATTCATTCATCACCAGGCTAACGCTTCTTGTCTGGGATTTTCCGACGACATACTACGGAAGGCACACACACATACACACCCAAAAGTCAAAAACTCTCGATCCTCGCTCGCAGCCTGCACTCGAAAGCAAAAGCACAAGCCAGCATGGTTACACATAACCGAGGTGGTCGCTGCGAAAAACTATCGCCGATCAGGGGCAATTACACCATGCAATGCATCACTAATTCACAAGCAGCGATTACTTTCATACACGAGACTCTAGCGGGAAATTGCATGGTGACAACAAACAATCCAAAAAAGCCAGTACAGCAAAACACTCAGCAGACCAAGCGGGAATATTGCCCCGAGGAACCGAAACCCGGTATCTGGGGGCAACGCATTCTCGTTGACAGTGATAGGGATACGAGCCCGGAAATTCCCAAAAGAACTTGCACAAAAGAAACGGGAGGGGAGCCCCCCGAAAAACGGAAAGGGAAAAAAAAAAGAAATAAGGCGGAAGACAGGCCGGCGCTTAGTTAATCAACCGAGCCCGAGCGCGCTCCGGTTTTTTTGTTTTTTTATATTACGTTCGGAATCCCGGGGCGTGAGACACTAATGCCGGGCTTGCATCGGGTTTGAAAGCGAACCAGACAATGCGGAGGCCGCATAGAGCATTGTCACAGCGACAAATACACAGGTTTCAGTTCGGGTTTTCTTCAGCTCGGATTTAAGAAACTACGACTGGTTTGTTTTTTTTTTTGGGTTTTGGTTGTTGTTGTGTGTGTCCTGCCACCGGTTACGATGCAATAACGTCAAGGTGCCTGGTAATGATGAGAATTCGGTGACTAGCAGTGTCAAACGAATGGTCCAAGAATGAAAGAAAAACGCGGACAATAAAGCGGATTTCCGTACAGCTGCGAAAGTGGAGTGAATTGGGCTGGGTTAGGAGTTACAATTTGAAACACACAGGTAAATAGGTTACTACATGACAAAATAAAATCCAAAAAAAAAAAAAAAAGAATTTTCGCGGGCAGCGGCAACTAAAATCCGAGATAATAGCATGCAAAAGCGGCGGACCCGGTCCATTGTTGAAAATGCCAGCATTCACAGCAGATCGACGCGACGACGACGACGACGACTAGAATGCTATTTGTCACTGTTTCAGCGCAGGCACAGTGTCTGAAAGCTCGCCACTCGGCAGCAGGTAGTTGCCGTGTATGGTTCGGAAATGTAGTTTGTAGTGGCGCACCATGTTGGAACGCGCGTTGAACTGGCGGCCGCAGTCGAGCACGGGACACACAAAAGGCTTGTCGCCCGTGTGAATGTTGATGTGGGTCGCGAGCGACGACGGGCGCTGGAAAGTCTTGCCGCACTCGTGGCACGTGTACTTGAGCTGGCCTTTGGCGCGGACGGACGAGCAGGCCGCGGACGGCCCGGGCGCCGAGCCCGGCGGCGACGCGTTCCGGCGCGCCGAGTGCTTGCCGCCGTACTTGTAGGCGCGGTGGTGGACGTCTTCCGCGGACCAGTTGCGCTTGAGCGGCAGCCGCGGGTCCGAGTACGCGTACGAGTACGTGTCGGCCGCCAGGTCGTCCAGACCCGTGGACAGCAGCTGGTGCAGGTCGACGGACGCAGACCGTGCGTCGTGTTCTTGTTCGTACTCGTGCATCGTCCCCGAGTCCAGCGACTCCCACGACGCGCGCGAGTACCCGCTTTCGGGCCGCATGCCCGAGCTGCACGTGTCCACAAACACAAAGGAGTCGTGCGGGAGCATGTCCGTGTAAGGGCGCAGCGGATCTTGTTCCGCTGCCGCGACCGCCGGGGCCAGGCAGCTGAGCGCTTCCTCGGAAGACTTGAAGGTGCGGAACAGGTCGGGGGGACTGCACCGGGACGCGCCGGGCGTTTCCCAGAACGCGGGCACGTGCTGGGGTGAAGTCGGAGACATGTGTGAGTGAGCGAGAGGGAAAAAGGTAGAGAGAGGCCAAGCAACAAAGCGACTGTGTCAAGCAGACGCTGTTTCAATGTGGTATCGTTGGCTACGTGTGTGAGTGTTGGATTCCAGCGCTCTGTACGCCCCGCTTCCCTCCCGTATAAATGTGTGTTATATATATACCGACAACGGCAATGTGTGCCAATCATTGTTTAGAGTGTGTCGAGCTTGCCAGAGCCGAGAGAGCCATATGTGTGTGTGTTTGCTTACCTGCTTGCTTGCTTGCTTGCTTACTCAAGTGGGCCATTGCGTGTAACTACGAAAAAAGGCTCGCCTCCAGGGTTTCGACACATCGAACTCGCTCCGAGGCGGCAGCTGGAAGCTGCAGCAGGCTGCAACCACTTTCCGCATGACGCACAGCGTGAATAATGCAGATAGCCGACGCACATGTGCGCGCGCATATGCGAGGTGGGCACATAAAAGCGCATACGCACGAGGGAGCCGCGCACGTGGTTTTGTTTCTGGGTCCGCGGGGTGGGGGAAAGCCGGATTAACGCCGCAGCGAGAGCAATCGATCGCTCGAACAACCATGGAATTCGTCGCTGCGCTCCGCGTCGAGCGCGATCGCCACCTTGAGCAGAAAAGCGCGGAGCCCACCACGTTCCGCCAATTTGCTTGTTTTGCAAGCTCGTTTTGCAAGCTCGTACAGCTGCCCACTACCACTACTACTACTACTACTACTACTACTCGATCGGATCCGTCCCTCGTTGAGAAAAAATCCCAGCCCATTGCAAGTCACTGCTCACGGAACGCGTGCCACTAGCAACACGCGTCTCCCTCACTCTTGGGGTTACGTAATATAGCGTCAGCGGCGACGGATATAGAGTTTTCTATTTTTTTTTGGTGGGTGTTGTGTAGATCTTCCTTCAACAGAGGCGGAGAGACACCTGGCGGTGTGTGTTTACGAACCCGCATCCTGGTGAGATTTTCCTTTCCCTCCTGTCGGAACTCCTATCGCCCAGCACTCGTCCAACAATCACTCAACTCGTTTCTTTCGCGGCGACAGGCGCGTCACAGATGGGACGAGATCATTCCGAACGGTGTAGGATTTTAAGAATCCATACATGATGTTCCTCGGTCTGTACCAGCGACCCACAGCAGAATAGCCGACCAGAACACAATACGAAATGGCAGCCGAGCATCACGGTCTTGTTCAAGTAATGTCGGCGATCCCGCTCGGTATCCATTTCTCGCTCTTGTTGTATATTTTGTCGTCAGTCTAAGCTTCGGCATTCGATTTCGTCACGAGCAAGAAATTTTAAGGTCTAAGTGGTTCCTATTTTATCCCGCGCTTGGTCATCGTGCCGGTGCTGTTCTATGCCGAAAACCACGTTGAGCCGGGCGTTTCAAAACATGCTGTTGCTTTATCACAACAAGTAATAAAGTCCGATGGGAATTCCACACCATAGGGCTGGGCTATAACGCGGATTATAACACGAGGTGACCCACAATTAGAACAAGCGTGCTCAGGCACAGATTTAAAACAAGCTCTCCACGCTATATTCCAGCAAGCATGCATGGGGGCTACATACTTCTGTCCTCAAAATGGCTTCTTGCCTTAGTTTTCCTTACACCTCTGACTTGTTTCCTTCTCTAAACTGTTTCCTGATTTTTGGCCTGCCTGTGGGTACTGACTTATGCAACGACTCTGGTACCGTCCCCCTTTGCATCGTTGTCTCTCCCTGTCAACCTAGCGCTCCGCTTCAAAAACTCGTTGCCTTCCTTGAACCTGGGCACGATCCCAAAAAGTGGGACGAAATTGCCCGGAATCTTAGTTACATGAGGCGAACCATTGATACTTGCGGAACATTTTAAGACGGGAAAGACGGTATAGATTTTTTGGATGCTCGACTTGCGTGTGTAGCCGCTGAAATTGAAATCCCAGCAGAAAATGGCAGATCTCGAACTTCAACCATATATCGATGAGGCTCTTGCTTCATCTGGTCGATGCATGTCTAAAAACAACTCAAAAACGCCAGTCCCTTGAAATCAAAGTCGAAGTGGCATAGAAGCAAGTAACCGGTTCTCGACTCAGGAAAAGCAAGTCACTGCAGGCGAAACTAACCTTCGCAGGGCTCGCAAGAAACAAAAAAACAGGTTCTCAACTCGCGAAAGGCCAGTTCAACCCGAAGTTAAGACGCACGGCTTCCAAGAAACAAATTAAAAAGCTAATACTAATTTGGACAAAAGACTCACTTTGAAAGTGCATAACGAATTAATTAGCCCAACATCGAAAACTATGTAAGTCTGACCTCACAATCACCGTAAAACGAACCGAGAACCATTAGTATGAACCGTTGACTACTAGCATGAACTACACAGCTCATAAACCAATGCTGGTTTCCGACCTATTTTCAAGGTACTTTTCTACGAAAAAACAGACGTCGGCGAGTCTTTACTCTAGGCACCGATGAGAGCATTCTTTGATAGGGTCGATAAACAATTAAAAGGCAGACACGCACCACCAACATCGCAAATGCGCATGTGCATCTTTGCAAGCTTGGTCGCACAGTCGCGCCATGATAGTTTGTCGCCGTCCTTCCTTTTGAAGGTGTTGCTAGAAAAACGTACCGGAAAAATGCTGTTTTCGTGCGTCTTGTAGATGCAACACCGATGTTGCCTGTCTTGCAGAATGTCTGAAATCCTAGGCGATGGTAAAAGACCACATCCATGTCGTTCACCAACAAATGTCAAAATGGCATCACTTTCCAAATTAGCAGAATGGTTTTATTCCAATGCACACCCACGAGGTGGTCGGGATGCCTCTACCGTCTTCAATGGGCACAAGGGAAACAAATCATGTTTGGACGATCAATCCAATTTGACACCAGCTCTTCGCCTTCAGTCGAAAAAGACTCACGCAGGCAAATTCCGCTTCTAAACGAAGAGATCCAAGCAAAACAAAAGCTATTTGGTGGGCTGATCTCCCTCCCTAAGACTTTGTTTCTATGGTGTTTTGGAGCATAGTTCCGATCTGTCGCCAACTGGAGGAAAATCTTGCAGATGGCGCAATCAGCTGCACGCACCTGGTTTCGGGGCTTTTCTACCTGCTACCTAGATACCGTTAGTGTTGCATGAAAACACAATCGCCAATCGCCGACACCAGATAACTCAAGCGCTGCGTATTCCGGAGTTTCTACTACACTCATTTTTTTCGCGCTCCTGCAAAAATTAAAAAATACAGCATGGTGTGATATGCTAAACGATCCAAACAGGCAGGTTGAGCGAGATAAATAATTTGTTTCCACTCAGCTTAACAATTGCGCACGCAACTCTATGCATGTTTGAAGCGACTACTCGCCAGACGTATTAAGCAACTACGATCAGTATATGCATCGTTCCACTAGACGGCTTATACAGGCACTATGCCAGGTACTGCACTTGTTTAGAGACCTGCTTTCGTACATTGTGGTTTAAGGTACGAAATATCGCTTCGGCTATCCAAGAGAGCTGACAATTGGCGCTAGAAACAGTAGTGACGAAGACTTGAAACCAAGCCCGTCTTTTAAGCCCGTCTCTATACATGCATAAAAAATCAGCCAACAAAGCTTTACAAATGATCGCCATTGTCGACGTACGTAGTTATGTTATAATTTGTCGATCTCTGAGTGTGTTGTGTTTTGTTGATTTGAATGCATCCATCAATTTTACACCGACACCAGCCCTGAGCTTACTCGACGGAATAGTGCCAATTGATCTGTTCCCAGCGTTGCAACGTCCCTTCGGAAAATCAAGGCTAGCTTTCTTGACTTGATTTTTCGTCAGAATGGCACGGCTGGTTAGCGAAATTGACCATTGTCGACGTATCAAGCGACCAGTCCAGCGCTTAATAACTGTTAACCGCCGGGCTGGCAGTGGAGAGCCCGTCGCTTGCAAGCTTTGATGAATGGATCTGAAACCGGTTGTTCTTATATAAAGTGTAGTGTGCCCCAAGAATGTAGTTGAGACCGTTTGTCTTGTCGTGAAACAACAACGGTAACGGTTTTCCCCAAATCACAATGCATAGCTCGCTGCTAGTTCTCATCCTAGCGTATGCACAGGCTACGAAGGCCATTTATCTCAATGCCACGGTCAATCCTGTGCGTGGAAACCTCACAACATCAGTCGCATACTTTGACGTCTCTCCAGGTCCCTTCACGCCTCTCATGGCTCAGGAAACTGATCTAGTACAGACATTGGATCACGAAACTATCGCCTATGGTGAGGTGTACGTCGAGACTCCAGATAAGAGACCGGTGCGCATCTCTGCTTACGTTTCAGCAACACCAAGCACAGGTTCTCAGGTTGAAGTCACCAGCGCGGCTCAGGATTCAGATCTTGGCTCTGAAAGCGAATTTCTTTCATCCGCCACAGGTTCTCCTGCCCAGGCATCGATTGTACCTGGTACAGCCTCCGGCTCAGAACCTCTCTCTTCCTCGTTGACTAGTATTCCAAATTCACAAACAACGTCCGTTGGCGCCTCAGTCACCAAAGATTCATTGTCAAAGATCTCCGGCACGCAATCAAAGCATTCCAGTGCCACAATCACTGCCGACTCTCAATCAAAAGCTACCAGCGCCGAAATCATCGCAAGCTCACAATCAGAAGATTCCAACGCCAAAATCACTGCCGACTCTCAATCAAAAGCTACCAGCGCCGAAGTCGCCGCGAGCTCACAATCAAAAGATTCCAGTGCCGAAGTCACTGCTGACTCTCAATCGAAAGCTACAAGCGCCGAAATCACTGCGGCCTCACAATCAAAAGCCACTGGTGTTCAGAACGCCTCTTCAAGGTTATCGTCTTCCAGCGTACCATCCTCCGCTTCTCCGGTTAGTCAGCTTCTCACAAATACTGCATCGACATCTACAAGCACAATTTACACAGCTTCAAACACTGTGCCTACAAGTCAATCTGCTTCTTTCGTCACCACCGTTTCGTCAAGATCCGACCTGCCATTGGTGACGCATTCTCTGAGTAGCAGTACGCTATCTCAAAGTATTTCGACCACTTACACAGCACCAAGGACTGTCACCAATGCCTTGAATATTACGATCGCGAGCTCAACCTTTCAGTCTTCAGCACAATTGACTTCGGCTTCTTCAGTTGGCGTCTCAACCATAATTAACGGATCTGCACCAGTAACGATCGAATTCTCGTCCGACGCAATCCATTCAATCACGACCTCTAGCTCCATGACTCCATCCGGATCTTCCCTCGTTGCTACTGAGACGCTCATGAGTCAAAACTCATCATCAACCGAACCTTTCGTGGTAATTCCAACATCAGAATCAGCTACCGCGTCCTCGCATGCGCCAGCATCGACCAATGCAACATCATTTGCTACTGTGCGGACGTCAGTGTATGCGAACATTACAACTTTAATTTCGCGCACACCAGATTTCACTTCTCCCGCGGCGAGCGCCTCGAGCGCTAGTGGTTTTTCTAGCATCAGTGTCAGATCCTCTGCCAGTGTTGAAGCCACGGCATCCTCCAGTACAGAGGGCTCACTCTCCACCGACTCGCAAGCCACGACCTTATCGGCATCAGCGACATCGTACAGCGTGTCAGCCTCCTCTAGCTTCGGTTCCATGGCCTCATCGACAACACTGACATCGTACACCGAATTGACTAGTTCTTTGCCTACTTCAAGTACAAACTCCCTGACCTCAAATTCTGTATCGTCGACGATAGAGTCCAGTCTTACATCATCAACAACTGCCATCTCCACAACGAGTTCAGCCACTTCTGCCACAACTGCATCCGTTGTCTCTACCGTGAATCTCTTCAACGCGATTCAAACTGATGCTCCACCATCCGTCTTCGCAAGACACTCAAACCCTATGGACGTATCAAGCGGTGTATCCAATAACGGTTCGCCTTACGAAACCAACAAGTTCTACACCAATTTGATTGTCGGTGACCAGTCCAACGCTGCATTTGTATATCCATTTTCGTTATGGAAGTACAGTTCGAACGGAGCCTCTGGGTTTGCAGTCTCCCACACCACTAAAGACCAGTATGCCTTTGGCAGCTACGATAGCGCTGGTAACTCTCAATACTTGGTTAATCCATTGGGAATTGCCTCTATGGTGTTCTCTGCCGAATCCTTTGATGAATCAAATTTCAACATGTTTGTAGGGGACATGACAACATCTTCATGCGATGTGACTATCAACGATGGTACCACTAGCAACATATTGGAAATCCCATTGGTTCAGGGTATGGGATTTTCGACAGGTATCTATCACGGTAACTTGATTCCCGTAATCAGAACCTCAGCAGCATTCATCTCATTAGAGCAAGAAACTTCGGATATTTTACCTACTGGTATTTTGAAATACCGCGTGGGGTTGAACAGCGGGTCTACTTGGTTAGTTTACGTTACTCTTCCCGATGGCCATACCGAAGACTCATTTTCTTTGACATACTCAGACACATCGTCAATTGTTGGATCTAATGCTATTGACGGGTTAATTATTCAATTTGCAGTGGCACCAGACACGACGAGTTTCGAGACTTATTACGACAATGCTGCCGGCATGTACCCAACTAGTTTTGAGCTAGAAGGGTCATCCGATGGCACATCTGCCGAATACTCCTTCAATTACCAGACAGAAGGTAAATCCGCTTCGGGCAAGACGATGATTTTCGCATTCCCACATCATTTGGAAGCTCTGTCTTCGGAATCACAGGCTGCACTCACTGGTGTAACGCTACAATCAACAACAAAAGGTACTATGGAAGGTCTACTGACAAATAGTTTGTCGTTTGCGGAAACTTTGAACACAGAAATCGGATGGCTACCTTGGTCGTCGCAACTGGGCGGCCAAAGCATCAGCTACAGCGCCGAGCAACTGCAATTGATCTCGGAGACCGCGAACTCCGAGATCAACATCAACGTTTGGGATTCGATTTGTGGATTAAACACCTATTACCTGGGCAAAATCATTGACAAGTACAGTTATATTTTACTCACAGTGTCGGACATTCTACAAGACTCGCAAGTAACCGCAGCGGTTTTGTCGAATCTGAAACAAGCATTGGACAATTTGACGGGCAATCAACAACTGTATCCGCTATACTACGACACCAAATTTGGTGGAATTGTTTCCTCCGGGGACTGGGCTTCCACGTCCACAGGGTACGATTTTGGAAACACTTACTACAACGACCATCATTTCCACTACGGCTACATCGTACACGCGGCCGCGGTGCTGGGACGTATCGATAGTCAACAAGGTGGAACGTGGGCGCAAGACAACAAGGATTGGGTCAACGCCTTGATCCGGGACGTAGCAAACCCAAGCAGCGAGGACGATTTTTTCCCAGTCTCGCGTATGTTCGATTGGTTCGGCGGCCACTCGTGGGCTGCAGGCTTGTTTGCAAATCCAAACGGTAAGAATGAAGAATCCAGCTCTGAGGACTACAATTTTGCATATGGAATGAAACTTTGGGCCACGGTGATCGGGGATAGTTCGATGGAGCGCCGCGCGGACTTAATGGTGGCGGTGATGAAAAGATCCATGAACTCCTACTTTTTGATGGCACAGGACAACCAGGTGGAACCGTCCGAGATCGTCGGAAACCAGGTCGCAGGCATCCTGTTCGATAACATCATCGACTACACCACGTATTTCGGCACCGCGGTGCAGTACAAGCACGGCATCCACATGCTGCCGATCACACCAGTTTCGTCGGAGATCAGAACTCCCGCTTTTGTACAACAAGAATGGGAAGGAACGCTGAGCGGCGTGGCGGCGGAATTGAGCGACGGCTGGCAGGGCCTGCTAATGCTGAACCAAGCGCTTTACGATCCCAGCGGCTCGTACGATTTTTTCTCCGCCGCGGACTTTAGCGACAACTGTTTGGACAGCGGCATGTCGAGGACCTGGGCTCTAGCGTTTTCAGGCGGATTGGCCCACACGCTAGGGTAAGACACCGAACAAAGGCACGCGCGCGCGTGCGCGCGCTCGGTTGTAACAATAATAATAATAGTAACATATCTACCTCTCGAATATTATAGACGACAATGACAAACAAATGACAACATACACAGTACAGTATTCCATCTTGTTCCCGGCTTCTGGCAACAACAACGACGACCATGGTTTTTGCACACGGCCCTGCGACCAAAAAAAATTAAACGCAGATCTGCCTGGCAAAAAAAAAACGTCACACACACACACACAAACACACCGGCCCCCATCGCAGCTAAACCCGACGCAACCGCATGGAGATCCAGGCACACTGTAATCCCGAGTTATCAAGCACCTACCAGTTACTTCTACCAAGTTTCTATTTC